>CM032665.1:21490276-21505385 GCA_019095985.1 Streblospio benedicti
ACAACCTAAATTATCACTGAACAAACATTGTACATCATAAATTCTATCCGTCTGCATTGATTTGAAAGTTAAAAAAAATAATTATTCAAAAATATGCATTTACTGACATGCACATGCAAGCACCTGCAGTATTCAGAAACAGATGCAAACAAAGTACACAATTTCGCAGGAAAACTATTTTTTATTTCTTAGAAAATGTGTTATGAAAAATCAACGAATGGCAACGTCAAGCTGCATGTATAGACCTTTTAAATGATACCAAACTTGCCATATATGGAAGAAATATAGGCATGTTGTGTCAGATGAAGGCTGGGTGTGACTGCAGTATTTTACAGTTGATGTTTGGTCAGCAAATGTGTGTTTGCACGATCAGGGCCATAGCCAGGATTGCAAAACAGAGGAGGCAATATATTGGGCGAGGGTGGAGACAAGCACCGTAGGCTAGGGGGTTCGAGGGCATGCCTTCCCCTCCCCCCCTCCCAAGAAAGTTTTGAAGTTAGACCCTTTTTTGAAAGTGATCTCTCCAAAACAGAGGAGGCAGTTGCCTCCCCCTTCCTCGTAGTAGCTACTGGCCCCTGCTGGTTGTTAATCTTTTCTTTATAGGTGGCCGGTAAATTATACCAATTTTTATATACATACCAAATATGAACGAGGTTCACCCCTGTAGGTTTTTCAGGATTTCGGGTTCACTTTTTGCTACTTTTGGGGTGATCATAACGAAGACCAAAGTTCTCAGACTAATATTTGATAACTGAATTCCTTGCTATTCAAAAAACATACTTAATGACACCAAAATCAACTTTCTATGGCAAATAATAAGGAAGATATGGGCTTGTTTGGTATCACCATGATGGCTCGGGCGGCCATTTTGTTTTTTCCACGTAAAAATTGCTCAAGGGTGCCAAAGTGGCACCCGGCTGATTTTTGCTCAGAACACCCCATAGAACCATAATCAATCAAAAAACATATTTTTTAACAAAACACGCTTCAGTGAAAATACCCCTTTGTCAACTGGACTATTCTGCTTAAAGGTACGTGGGTTTGCTGAAAATGTTCATGAAAATGTCCCCTGATATGGTGTGCTATTTCTGAATGGTCCCAGGAGACTGCCTTTTCAACCAATCCATTTGAAAGGTCACAAACTATTATAGACAATCCCATAAGTTTTGCCCACAAAATAAGCACACGAGAAACCATAAAAAGGTTGTTTGTTCCTCATTGTCGGCGTCTTCTGGAGCATGTGTAGCTATCATCTTCTATGTGATATTGGGGGTTAAGTTCTAATACATGACCTCTAACTTTCAAAAATTGATTTCATATGAACAAACACAAGGTTTTTGCCTCAGCTGCTGAAGCGATGCAGATAAATGCTGCGTAAATCAATTATAAAAAATAGTCTAAATGGAAAACGTGTGCAGTTTTCATTTCAATAGCACTGTTTGTATATTGCAATGCACCAGAACCAAATGCAAACATTATCACTAGTGACTCTAAATTATTAATATATAGACGCCAATGTTTTAAAATAAAGTAGAATTAACTGCATTGTTTAAGAAAAGAATGGATTGTAGATGGAAACAGGATGCAAATGATAATTAAATCAATCACCTGGTGGGGTAATTAATCTTTGCAATAGCTTTACCGATCTACTTACATAAATAATAAATAAACTGCATGGATCTAACCTGCACATAATCTAGTAGTACTTCACTTTGGACTGGACAGAAGTCTGGTTAAAGACAACGTTGCAACGTTGATCATGTTGGATACGAAACTCATTCTGCTTTTCATGCTAATTTTAACACTATTGTTACTACTGTTAGTGCTTTCTAACATCGAAAAATGTACCACAAAGTATAGTCATTACGGCGTCAGACATTCCAAAGGATCCAGACAGATGTCGCTGATTTGAACAGTACAACTTCAGTATATGCACTTATGATACAAAAGGATGACCAGTTTGTGTCAGGAAAAATGAACGTTGGGAAGCTCTGGGAAGTCAGTGCATGATCATACGGAGCAACAAATCGGAACAACAAAACGGAAAACACTGGCGCAATGCCTTTTCTCTACCTTACTCTGCTTACAACTAATTCTACAACAACACTTAAAATAAATGGTAGGAATGTCTACTAACACAACAGTAATACAATAAATCATAGTATTTACATTTGTTATGCAATGTTTATACAATAACATCAATAATTGTGTAATATGATCTTGCGTATGAACACAGTAGCTGATTGGTTGGAAACGACATGTTCTGGTTGACTCAACATTAGATCTTAAGTAGATATCTTACTAAAACATGGACATGTAATTGCTTGTTTTTTTTTTTTTTTTTTTTTTCCTTCCACTCTTTTGCTGTTTATGAACTTATAATGACACTTAATAATCATTCACTGTCTGATGTCCCATTGTCCGAGGGAGTGTCATTGTCGGAGTTAAGGTTCCAATTTCCATCATGTAGAAACCTGTTGGGTCGTCGTCGCCTTGTCGATCTTCTAGGTTGTACTATCTCAGGTAGTTCCCTCTCCTCCTGCTCTATGCCAGGTTGATCCTCATGAAGTTCTCCCTCACCAACAGGTGGAGCCTCATTGATCTCCAGCGGGATAGGCACCTGTTCTTGCTCGAAATCGGGTGGCCTTCCATCATGTTCCATATGGATTTCATCCACTACAGCAGGTCGATGACCTGGAACCTCCTGATGAGCAGGTTGAATGTGAAGAGGCATGTCATCATCCTCTGATGACTCTGATGAGCCGCTGTATTGAAGTCCTCTGATACGCCTATGAGGGTCATATCCTTGCACCGTCGGCTTTATTGGATAGCAGTCACAAAGAGGTATTTCATATGCACGAGCCCTAAATTGGTTTTTCGTAAACTTTCTCACACGGCACTTATCCTCTGTAATTGATGTGATCATATACTTATGTCTAGCTTGCGTTTTGTCGCGGTCTTGTTTTATGTACACTAAATCTCCCACTCGCATCTTTGCTTCCACCTGGTTGAGACTTCTTTTGGCCGACTTGGATGTAGCGCTATGATGATGATTGCTACTCCTATTCCAGCTTTGTGACTGTATTAACTCTTTATCATTAACATCTAACTGCTCCCCGGTTATTTGGTCCCTCTGTGTCCACTTTTCAGCAGCCGATAATCCATTGTATCGGATTCGGCTGTTCATATTGAGTGTAGCGAGGGCTAGTGTTGACTTTGACACCTTTCCCCCTTCGGGCTGGATGTTGAGGCATTCAGTACCAAGCTCTTGTATGGCACGTTCTGCCACGGGATTTTTATTGTCATTCTTGATGTGACCATACACAAGGTTAATATTCAGCCTGTTAAGGTCCTGGTCCTGGGCGATTGCCTGAAGACCTGGGGCAGAATCTACTCGAACAAACACTGGCGATGCATTTATGCACTGCATCTGTGACAATAGTGTAATCAGTCCATCTTTAAGATTTTCTCCACTTTCTGAATCTATAAGCATAGAGGAGGTGAATGAAGATACGGTTTCACGTAGTACGAGGACACATTGGCCGGCGCGACGCATGACATCAGCTGCCAATGACTGGCCAATCCTTTCAGGTGGTGGTTCTGATGACTGCTTGTGGAGGTGCGATGGTACAGATTTAAGGGCCTCACAGTGGTCGCAATTTGCAGTTACATCATTGACTGACCTGTCCAGGTCCAGTGCAAAGAAGTAACGCATGAATATTTGCTTCAGCTGATACTTTGATGGGTGATTGAACTTAATATGAAGCACAGTCAGTAGACCACTGAGCACAGACCTTGGTACTGCTATTCTTTCACATGTTGGAGCAAAAAGTGGCCTTTCTGTGGCAACGAGAACTCCATCACGAGCAACTCTAAGCACATTTAAATACCTCTTAACATCTTTCACGCGGTTGCTCTTCTTACTTGGTCGAGTGCCCTGCTGTAGATGAGCGCAAGTGCGACGCATGTCTGGACACTCTTGTTGTGTAGCGAGCCATGCTGTCCTGTTTGTGAAGGGCATAGCGAAGTTACCATCAGTGACGTCTTTGATGGTGATTGCTGAAACGACAGCTGTTTCGCATTCTTCGATGAACTTGCATACCTGACATGTTGATTCGAAGCAACTTGCTGGGTGTCTGCTAGCATAATCTGAGGGAAGATTTGCGACACCATCGATGTGACGAACGTGGATTTTGTAGCGGCTGAGTATTGACAGGTAGGTGGTGACACGAGCGCTGGCTGAGAACTCGCCTCTTGTAAGCTTATGGTAAGCCTGGACGCATGGCTTACTATCAGTGAGCACTTGGCATTGATGACTAGACTGTATGATGAGGGGTGCGAAGTGTCTCACAGACGACGTAATGGCGAGAGCCTCAATCTCGCATGGAAGCCAAGCTTTTTGGTGTTGTTTGAGTTTGGCATTAAAGAAGCCACCTAGCTGGAGATTTCCTTCACGTAAGCAGTATAAAGTGGCTCCAATGCCCAGGCGGGATGCATCCGTAACAATCCAGAGAATGTCACTATGGTGAGGCAATGTGATTGTCTTACAGTTGTTGAGGGCAGACTGAGCGCATTTGAAGGCATGGCTGAGACCTTCATTCCAACTTATTTTGTCTCTAGATGATTTGCCTGCAATGGCCGCTTCCAATGGTTGAAGTAAGTCTGCATACCCATGTAGCACACGACTGAGCACTTTGAATGCTCCAATGAAAGAACGTAACCCCTGTGTGGTAGAAGGTGGATCCACTGATGAAAGAGCTGATATCCTGTGTGGGCTTGCGCTGATCGTGCCCTGCTTCCATATCCAGCCCAGTATGGTTGTGGTTGCTGGGCACACAACGGTTTTGGGCGCTGACAGCCTGAGATTGTTCCGACTCATTCTGTGAAGTACAATCTCCCAGCGAGCTAGAACTTCCTCGGGGCTTTGTCCGCCTACGTAAAGGTCATCAGCCAGTTTTGCAACGAGACCATCCTGAACTAAATCACCTAACACACGAGACATAAGTTCCTCCAAGCTTGTCTCGCTGCCTGGCATTCCCATAGCACTTCGCGTATACACGCGTATCCCCTTGTATGGCGTAGCAACACCACAAAATTTTCTTGAGTCCCTTGACAACGGGATCTGGTAGAATGCATGGTGAAGGTCAGACACAATTATGTACTTCCATTGACCGATATCCCTCAGTACGTTGTTGACATTGGGCATAAGTGATGGCTGAGGCTTGCTGTAATTTGCAACTTCCCCAAAGGAAGTGACTAGGCGGGTTCCTCCACTAGGTTTGTGGATCAGAAATGATATGTTGAGGTACTCAACTACTACACCAATGTTCTCGGGTTTAGCAAAAACTCCAGCCTCTTCAAGCTCGTCGAATTTTGCTTGTAGTTCAGACAGAGTGCTTTTATTGTACTGTGGTAAGCGTCCCTTGCGTTGCGGAGGCAAGGTAGGACCCATGTTTACCACGGCTTCAATTTTGCCGCTGGCCCCGTTGTACTTTGATATCGCAGGGTCAAACACATGGTCATATTGATTATGCAACTGTCGAAACTTGTTGACCATGGAGTGGTCAAGTATACCCTGTGGGTCAATTGTGATGTGCTGAGAATAGGGCTTTGTGAGACTGGGCTTCACAGGCGGTGCCCCACCATATGGTGTCGGTGACTCATGCTGCCTGACACTGTGAATGGGCCTGGCTTGGCACATTTGTTCGTACTTTTTTAACGGGATGGGTCCCTGTGTGTTATTGGTCAGCCTGACGCGTCCATCAACAGACTGGACAATCTGTGGTGTAGGCCATGCGGATGAGAAATCGGCGTCTACATTCACACTACAGTCGAATCGCGGTTCGATCGCCCACAACGAGTCAGGTGGAGTTTCTTTGGTGTTGCATGTTAGCTCTACTTCATCAAGCAGGGATTTGAGGGTAGACTTAATTGATGTTAAAGTTTGATTACGGAGCTCTGTGGCAAATTTTTGTTTCACAAGATCTGGTAGCCCTGGATTGATTTTATGTAACCATAGCACAATGAGCCTACTTTTTGCATTATAGGTGACAGTGACTCATTAGTGTCTACATTCTTGCCAAGATGACGGATACCACAATTTTTTTGAAAGGAGGTTGCTTTCGACAAAGACTTTAAGTCTCTGAAACAGGTCTTCATACTTCTTGAGCTTTATGTTACACAATTCCAGTATTGATGCCCCCAGTTATCTGCAGCTGATAGTGAGTTTTAGCATCGACCAGATGTCGTTCAGGCATGTTGATTCATGGATGATTTCAGATCTAGAGTACAGGGGGACAAAAAGTTTGCAATCTGTCCGAGCATCCTTTCTAGCTGGCGGGTTTGTTTGTCCTTAGTATCCACTGTGAAACCTCTGTACTCGTCTTTGGATGACTTCTTCCATTTGGCGCCTTTTCAAGAATGGTTCATTGACGACATTTTCTTCCAAGAGATAGAGTAGATTGTCTTTTCCATGCCTCAAACGAACTAAGTGTTTCGTCGGCAGTTAGTTGCCACTGTTTGGGTGCTGACTTGCTCGCCATTGCAGCAATATTAGTTTTAGATAATTAGTTCATATACTCTCACGCTGAGCACGCCATGTGACAGTGAACGACAATAGGGAGTTTTGACTAATAATGTCTGCGATTCCTTGAAGTCTATGAAGCTGCACACAAACCAAGTTGTTTTATAGTTCTGTTATTTATTTTCTTCAGAGTAGTGAGTATTTAAACAGACTGCCACCACGCCAGTAAATTAAATAACAACTTTTATATTTGCGGAATCTGAAAATACTTTATTAATTAAAACGTCACATAGCGAACTGACAAGTCAGTGCATGATCATACGGAGCAACAAATCGGAACAACAAAACAGAAACTCTTGGCATGGTAACATAAGGCATAGGCAGATCCGGTTTTTGGAAAAGGGGGTAGGGGGGGAGCACTTAAGGGAAAAAGTGGGGGTGCGCACTTTGGGATTTCACGAAAACCCTATGAAAAAATATATAATGTTTTGGGGAATGGGGGCCCGCGCCCCCTGGATCTGCCTATGCAAGGAACAGTAGAGCCTCTAATTAGGTTACATTGATAAAGAATTCACCTCTATATTAAGATTATTTGCCGCGCTCCAAAACCTTCACAAACGGACCCTTGAGAATCTCAATCATAACAAAACCACCTTCCTGTTGAGACCAATTTAGGCCAGTTCCTTGGGCGGTCATAAGAGAGAGGTTCTACAGTACATTGATGGAGAGGGGGGCGGAGATCTTTCATGGCTTTGCCACACTGTTGTTTTTTTTAAAAAAAAATGATTGATTGTAGACACCTTGAAGTTGCTGAGGTCGTCTGTGGCAGTATCACACTTGGAACATCTCGTCACTATAGTACCTTATGCAGTATCCGACCATCGCCAGAGTGTGTGATCATGTACACATCAACACATAACAGAGGTACAAGTCATGCACACTGTCTAAGTCTAAAATGTAATGATCCGCATTTCGTGATAGTGAGATCTGACTTTGAATTTTATCTATCGTAACTAGAACCTGTCACACTTCTCACTTGCTCATCAATAATACACATGAAATAAAAATCATTGGCATCACTTTTTATTATTCTTTACACGTTCCCTGCACCTGCAGTTACTCACATACACACAACTTCCAATCCATCGGCAACTTTGGGTCCAAAATGTCTCCTGTTTGGAAGTTGCCACTCATACATCCCGAATCCCCATCCTCATAATGTGCTGCCCCCCGAGCAGGCGTGACTGTGATCAACCAGACATGCACGCTCGGCGCACTACACGTGCTACATAACTCCGGAGCATGCTGCTGGATGACCTGCTGTCTGTGGTGCCGCCTGCCGCCCGCCCGCGCCACGCCATCCCTCAAGGTCGACATCGAGGGTCACGAGATCCCCGCGCTTGGCAGCACCTCAGCCTCTGCCTTCTGCAACAGGGATGATCTTGTGTATGAGTAAAGCCTGCTCTATTAAATGACCATAATAGACATTTTGCACATAAAAATGTTTTTGTTTTGTGTAGCCTTTTCCCATAGTAGTAGTCTAAATTGAAAACGCATATCTTGAAATTTCACTAAAATAAACTCCTATATTAATGCTGATTCATGGTAAAGCCTGCTTTACACATTAGCTAATTCCATGAAAGCACTACTTGTAATGGCAAACTGGCAAATTCGCCGGGCAAATTGGAGAAAATGTTGAAAATCTTCAAAAGTTGTTCGCAAATATACAGGTTAGTTTAGGTTTGTTTACAAATAGTTAGGCTACTACATCTATGGATCGTAGAATAATCACACATACAAGTAACCCTTTTGTTTGGCTCAGCAACTCCGTGTAACAAGCATTTTTACTACGTTCAATGCCGCTCAATACGCCTGGACAAAGTCCTATTTATGCGTTGCACCGATTTGCATATGATCGCCTTTTGTGTAATGAGAGTTTTAAACCCACTTTACACTGTAGCCAATTCCATCTACGTAACTTTATGTGCACTGGTGAACTGGCAATGCATCAGAAATTTTTGAATGTGTTCAAAATTTTTGAACTAACATTCAGTTTGGTTAAAAATTTCAAATAGTTATGCTGCGTCTACGGATCGCAGAACATTCGCACAAATAAGTAACACTTCCTTTGCCCTCAGCAACTTGTCGCACCATGCATTTTGACTACGTTCAATGCCGCCACAATACACCCAAGTTGAGAATGTGACATAATATGTGCAGAATCGTTGCTCGGGTTCGGTTCATGATTGCTCAAGTGCAAAGCAGATTTTACGGTTTGCCATAAACGGTAACGCATTTTAGCTCAACTCTGATAGGATTATAATTCAGGAAAACATAATCTATTTGGATATAGTTTTCACTCAGTAGACATTTTAAAATAAAGGATTAAAAAGTTGTACACTTTTGCACTTTTCGTATTCAACCAATTGGTGGTGTGGAAAAGTACCATCATATTCATTGAAGTGTGTCTAATTGAGTTAAATTGAGGCATCGAGAAAATAACAGCGTGTTGCATCTACGAGATTTATTCCAGAACTGCCTCTGTCCTGAGGGGAGCGATCGGTCTCAGACGGACCTGTGCCATTTGCCACTATGCGTGCACTCGATATGGGCTGTGCCTTTGTCCATAGTGCACCACTGCAAGTCTTAACCCTTAACCGGAAAAAATATTTTTTTTGTTGGCTGTGTGAGCAAAGAGCACGTGAGCGAGGTTACAAGATAGGCATGTAATATACAAAGAATTGTACAGAAGTAAGATACATGTGAATTACTGGTTCAATATGAATATAATACATGAAATATACAGTGTTTGCATTAATTGCACATGATAATCATTATGGGCAAAGGCATTAAGATAATGTCCTGCGGTGATGGGTGCGTCATCTGGAAGTCGTTGTGAGTCCCGTGGGAGCAAGTGTCATGGCCAGTGTGGTGTCCGTGTGGTGGTGACAACAACAAAGCCTATCAAGGTGTGTGTAACTGGGATATTAACCCAGTCCAGTGCAACTTATACTGCAGGGTTTTTATACTCTGCGGTCATGCTGCAATGAACCCCGCTGAACAGGAGGCCCTAACAATATTTGTTATACAATCCCCCAGGTTCCATGAGGATGGAACACTCTGCTTTTTAGCAAGTGAGACACTTCGCATGGAAACTCCCCAACCCGTATCCCAGTATCATAAGCACAGGTGGCTCTTGATCGTCAGCGGGTTCCCACTTCACGGAGTGCGCGACGGCAGCGCAAGGACAACAGCGACAGGCTGGCGTGACTGCTGTGCAGGTAAGTCTACCAGTAGACGCTCCACCTTTCCTTGGAAGTTGTGCTGCACCAGGTAAGCCTGAAACAAACAAACAAAACATGCAAACACCTCTCCGCCCTCCGCCAAAAGTCCAACCTCATTCATACCAGTGACGTGCGACGGCTCACTTTCTGTCATGGTCGCTTTCTGCGCGACAGCGCGATCTTGTCGCGCATGACATCTCGCGCTATGGACTTACTTTGCCACGGGGAGGCGGGGGCACACATTCACACACTACATTCAGCCTGTGCAGACTCTCTCACACACATACAAGTGCAACAAAGGAAACCTGGGGGAAAATAATTGCAATCTACGAGTACAGAGCGACCGTATAGAGTCAAATTAGAAAGCGATAGACTAGGCCACTAAATTCGACTGACATGCCTGGGACTTCTACAAAACTTTGTGTAGGCAACAACGCACCATCTTGTGAGAGTAACACGTTCCGGCGTCACAGTGGTGTGATCAACTTGTCCAGCCGACCGCTCTCCACTCCAGCTACGTGAGCTATCTCGTCAGGACTCAACTGGTAACTGGAGGGCGTGATGATCCTTTTTTCAGGATCACCCTTGCAGGACGCACCCGCGACTGGACCATATACGTTGGCACTACCCCTTGCGGAGGCGGTCCACGGTGGCGAGATGACCGGCGCAGCCTTCAGGGGTTGTCACCCCCGAAGTGGCGGTGGATGAAGACTTCGCCTTGCCGGGTCTGGGTGGCGTCTGGGCGAGTATCCCATCTCGGCTTCTTCATCCAGGTACTCATCCACTGCTGATGTGAGGCCCAGACTGGATTCTCTGTGCCGGGCTTGCGTGAACGTGGGCCCAGTGACACTGGAGGTCACTGTCCCGCTGGGCACGGTTGCCGTGGCTGTGGTGGTCGCTGCTGCAGTCACTGTCGAACTTCGCCGCACTCGTCTCACTCACTCGCTTGACCCGCTGCTTCTGTCCGATGGCGTGGCTCCACATTTGCTGCGCGTCCGACATCTCTGTAGAACAGCGCCGCGTTGCGGTGTAAATCCAGTACTCGCATGTGAGGTCGCGTTGTAAGCCATAAAGACATATGGCAACAACTCATCCCAATTCTCCCTGTCATGAACACCTAGCGCTCTCAATATGGCTTTCATTGTTTTGTTACTGCGCCTCCACCATCCCATTGCCCCAAGGAGCATAAGCGGGGGTCCTTGTTTTATAGATCTTAAACATCCTGCACAGTTCCTTCATGAGCTGGTTATCAAATCCTGTCCCCTGGTCGCTGTGCAGCCTTTCCATCACCCGTGGCACGCGATGTACTCCCAGAAGAGTACATCCACTACAGCCTCCGCTGTCTTTTGTGCTAACAGCGCACAGCTCCATCCTCTTTGAAAAATAATCCTGTATCACACAGATATACTTGTGACCGGCTGGAGTTTCGGTAGTGGCCCCTGGAGGTCTATACCCACACGCCCGTGGGAAATCCCACGTATTCGTGTTTCATCAGCGGCTTCCCTCCCCCAGCACCTGTCTTATTCTGCTGGCAAGTCAAGCATGCCCGACACATCAATCTCACATCCTCCGTCATCCCTGGCCACACGAAACGTCGCCGCAAGATTTCATAGACCCGTTCATAGCCAAGATGGCTCACACTATTCACATGAACACAGCCGCCATATGCTGGAACTAGATGGACTTGTGCGTTTTCCACAGGGCGGCCCTTCGTATGGATAACGTTATCCATGGTCCAGACCCCATTTTTCGGACTTGTACAGACTGCTCCACCGGCAACAATACGCCTGTACTTCAGGACACCTTTTTTTTTCACCTCCTCCTCGTCCATCACCTCGCCCCTTTGTTCTTTCAGAACTGCGACACGTCGCAGACACTGGTCGCGCTGCTGGGCCTTGCACCAATCGGAGTCTTAGAATCCCGCAGTAGTACTTTTTGCACAGCGCCTTTCAGCCTGGACGGTGGTGTGCTGCTCCTGCGGCTCACCCACCCCCTCAGACTCCTCTTCACCATCACTTTCGTCGGAAGATTCCGACATCCGAGCAGTTTTGGGGCTGCTTGCGCCCCAGTAAACTTCTCCGCCACTCGCTTGGAGCGGCGAACTGCCACTTTCGCTTCGTGCGTGACGAACACCGGCGTCGCATCATCTTCTTCTCACACCTCACGAGCAGTCAAGTGCGTTCGGTTGGGCAACTCGTGGAGCGTCTGGTTAGATACATGTTGTAATCAATGCCATCCACAAGCTCCGGCTCCTCTCCATCTTCGTCCTCAGAATCGACATCCCGTGCTGGAAACTCCCACCGCAACTCCGGCAACACTTCCGTGTTGATTGCCGTGTTGAGAACGGTCGCTACCTGGGTGTCCCTCATCAGAGTCATCGGAGTCCTCGTCCCTGCACACAATCCGGACAGTCGCCCAATTTGCATGCCTTTTGCTTCTTCAAAAAACACTCCTGTGCCTCAGGATCAGCTTCTCACTTGCGCTACAGACTGTCAGCTACCTCCTGCAGCTTCCCGGAACATGATATATCTCCCATGGTTTATACCAGCCCATTTCCACAATCCATCTCATGTACATGTTATCGGACTGGTGGTACTTCTGTACCCACGTGAGAGCCGCATGGTCAGTCAAATGACGACCAGCGTCCCCCTGCGTGATATCCCAAAAAGTAACACATAAAGAAGACAACCGCGTAGAACTCCCTCTTTGTCGCACAGTATGCCTGTCGGCTCTTACACAGTGTTTTTAGGCAAATCCCAGTGGAACAAACTTGCCTTCCTGTTCTTGCTCCAGTGTCCCTCCAATTCCATACAAACTCATGTCCACCTTAAGATGGAACTCCTTATCTGGGACGAGATAATAGAGTAGAGGTAACTGCTCTATGTACCACTTGATCTTTTTGAAAGCATATTGCTGGTGCTCCGTCCATCGAAACTTCACACCCTTCTTCGTGAGCTCTGTCAGTGGTTTCGCCAACTCACTATAATTTGGCACAAAGCGACGGTAATACCCGTAATTCCGGTATACAAACCGGCTTCCCTGCCTGAGTGGGCTCAGTTGACAACCCAGCCGGAACCATTTCTTCCTCAAAGTAAACTCTACAATTGCCCTTGAGCCTGGATGACTCATCTGCCTCTTCTTCCGGAATCAGTTGTCGACTGGTCCACTCAATTCCGTGCCTGGTTCTTTTGGCATTAGTATTCGCTACCTGCGTAGGAATCTGCCATACTCTCAGCAGAGGAGGTCTCTCACCTCCGTCCGAAGCCCTGTTGTTGCTGTCCTGCAGGAGACGACCTTCCTCTTCAGTTGAGAGTCCCGTGATCTTGGCCACAATCATCCCCTCTGTGATTTCTCGAAACACCGTACTTTTGATTCTCCAGGGTGATGGGCAGAGATCCATCTTCTCTGATCACCTCCAGTGATGGTACCACGAACAGCTCCCCGCCAAGGTTGATGGTGCCCTCCACCAGTACCTCCTGCCCCACCCTGCTACAGTCCCCAATGTGACACATGACGCGCTGCACCCCTCGTGGGCGCACACGCACCGTCTTCGTGAGTCGCACTAGGTCCTTGCTGTGCACTGCTAATACTTGGCCATACAAGATACTGCGACCTTCCCCTATGCGCACCGTCTTGGTAGCGCAATCGATGTTAACACCATATGTAGTTAACCAATCCATTCCCAGCAACAGGTCCAGACCCTCCAACTGCCCCACAAGAATCCTCTGGTCGTAGAATCCATCCCTGAGCTGGAACCTAACGTCTATCGCTCCCTTAACATTTAATGACTCCCCGCTGGCTCCGGAGAGCTCCACATGGGCGGGCTGCAACAAGTGTAGATCGCTCTGTAGCTCCTCGTATACCTTGTCGGCCAATAAACTGAAGGTCGCTCCTGTATCTATACAGGCCACCAGCGGCTTCCCGCCTAATTCTATGGTGACTCTGCATATGAGCACGGCTCCAGTCAGGCCCAGCGTCCTATGTACTTGCGCGAATTTGGCTTCCACCTCCTAGCACTGGTATTCCATCTCTCCATATCCCTCCAGCTTCCGAGGGGCGCGGCGCCTCTGGCCCTCCTTGTCCAAGGCATCTCCGTCACTGACCTCCACTGTGGGTAGAGGAAAAGATGTGCGGTACCTCCTTGTAGACTCCTCGCGGTCGCGTGCGGTCTCTCTACAGATGGATTTTAATGGATCGAGAGTATTGGCATATGGAGCCCCACCCCCAACCGACGGGTTGCTACCATACGTCGGCCGAGCGGCAAGGTCCTCACCCCCAGGTAGAGGTAGCTTACAGCTCTGCCCCCGGCAAGTTTTTACACCTATGCTTGGACCTAGCCTCTCGTCCAGTGTTGTTACGCGGCCCCTCCTGCAACTACATCCACGCTCACTCGGCTCTTTTGTCGACTGCAGTTGAACGCGAGGTACACCTCCCTTCATCGCGCGCCAACGCTCCGGCAGGATTATCCCTCACATCCAACTCTCGTGCTACATCTGCTCCTTCTCGTCGCAACGTCTCCCTGCACGAGTGGAAATCCAACCACGGGCGAGTGGGACTTATCGCCGAACTCCCAATCGAACGATCTCCCCCAGCTGGCGAACTTCCAAGTTGATAGGTTTCGGAGGGGGTCCTCTGACCCTCCAATCCCCCCTACCCCCTCATCGTGGGACTTCCCCCCAGGCCCGCCCATCCGTCCTTGACCAATGGCTGGGCCACCTGACGAACACCGGAAGTCCTGACTCAAGCCAGGCAGGTCGCTGCACCTACGGCCCTCCTTGTCCTCTGGCGCCTTCTTGCCACCTCCCAGCGAATCACTTGACGAAAGCTGCAACACATCACAATCTAAGGCGAGATTTTCATCTCGCGTACCGCTTTCCCTGCTTAGTAGTTTTCTGATGACGGATTAGCCAAAGCGGGTTGGTCGGACCCGCCCCCGGCTTGAACCTCCTGGGCCGACTTCACGTCCTTACGTGGTCCTCTCCCGGTTCGTCCGCCTCGGTTCGACGCGCGTGGGTTGCTCCACGGCATACTCCACGCGTCGAGGTCTTCCTGGGTCGCCTTCGGACATTGCCATCGGAAGTGGCCAGTTTGACCACACTTCCAACACTCCAATGGTCCCGATCGTTCCTCTCCGCGACCCCGACTGGACCCCTCCTCCTTGTCATCCGCGGCTCCTCTGGTCCTTTGCCTGCGCCGAGGATTCTTCTTGGAACCCGATGCGTTGTTCTTTTTCTCCGACTGCTGATTCGCCACATTTACTTGCCCGGAGGCCTGGGACGAATCCTGCTTATCCAGAACGTCC
>CM032665.1:21511159-21531112 GCA_019095985.1 Streblospio benedicti
AAAAAATATAGCGACAGTTATAATGTGTAAACTACCGTATGGACGTCTACCAGAGTTTCCCCAGGTTTTAAGAATTCCCCAGTTACAGTAATTAATGTATATCACAAAGTTCAAATATTATTGTACATGTACTGGCTTCCCGTGTGAAATGTCATATTATGCAGATGCAGATGCCCCACCACTACTCAACAGCAAACATCGGACAGCACAGATCTACAGTAGGCCTACCCGCCTTGTACCGACACCAACCCACCCTTCTGACAGCACCCATCACCCGGCCTACCGCCCACTATTCAGCAACAAATAGTACTTGCATAGCATGGTTCTACAGATTCCGCACTGTCCTGATACTCCCACCCCAGCACCCACTATGTAACACTAGATCAAAAGTGTTCAAAGAACACTGCGTCGCTAGAACGATGTTGACTTATGGGCAATTAAGATATATACTGAAATAATGTATACTTTACAATCAAGAAATTTATGAATTTGAGGAGAAAACATCAGAATGAATCAGAATCAATATATCCAGCAAAAAGATATTTGTGCTGCCATACAATAGTACTGAATAACAAGATGATAATCAATATCAGTTTCAAATCCAATAATCAATTTTGCTGCTTGGTTGGAATATTGATTTTTTTCTTGCATTGAATGTCATTAAAAATGTCATAAAAGCGCTTCTAGAAAGCAAAATTTAATTGGCAGATTGCCCAAAATCGAATCACTTCGGTGTCGCCTCATACCTCATAGTCATGTAAAGTTTTAACGAAATCGGTGCACCGGTTAAAGATCTAGCTTGTCCGGAGACATACATAGTTACATAGTTAGTTAAATAGTTAGTTAGTTACAAACGAACGAAACACAATGCTTGCTTCAGCAGCTGAGCTGAAGCGACACAATACCCCCCCCCCCCCAAACCACCAGCACCAAACCCACCACCACTTTTTTACACCAACCAATGGTGTAGCAATGCAGACGACCCATTTCAATGACATCTGTCCTATGTCCCCAATATCGCTCAACCACTGTTCAAAAGCAAAGGTCCTGACAGCACGCACAGTTGTTTTTAGTAATTTCCACCCACCATTCTGAGAGCACCTAACTCTGTCCCAACAGCACCCTCAAACACAAACCTTTCGCGCTGATTACAAATGACCTTACTCTATATGACATGCTTGCTCAGTACGCATAGTCATAGCGGCTGGCCTCAAGTGGTCTAAATAGCTTATACCCGTGGTGCCGAAAAGCGATGATTGACGATCAAATTTCATGCCCTATTTCTGAACCATCCCCACCCCCACTGTTCAACAATAAATATCAGTACTTACATAGCACGTGTCACGGGTCTGCACCATCCGCACTGTTCTGACAAACCCTCCCCACCACCCACCACTGTACCACTGTTCTAACAGCTACCTCTGGCTCAAACAACCACCACTGTAGTACAAAAGCGGACTCCCCATTAGACACGCCCCGTCTCTGTTCTGATATCACGTGCCCACGTCAACCACAACCCCGACCACTCTTCAACAACAAAAAGTACATAGCACGGGTCTACAGCATCAGTACTGTGTTAAGACATCCACCCCTCATTCTGACTGCACCCAACCCTGTCCTGACGACACATATGCGTCCAGACAGCACCCGTGGCCACTCAATCCAAAGCACACGACGATGACTTCGCTGATTACAAATGAGCTTACACTATTTGATGTACTTAGTACTACTTACACAAAACACATAGTCATAACCCAGCTATACGTGTATTACACACTGCAGATGAACATCTCTATTAAGGGTTTTAAGGGTCCTTAATATAGAACTGTCTCTTTATGGAGCATTACAGAAATTTTGATATCTCCACAATACACATAGGCCATGTGGGGAGAGGGCGGTATAGTAATCCGCAGATGCATTGCAATATTGCTATGGCTATACAATTGTGGATCATGGTGTGTGTGTTTATGTAAACACGACGCCAATTGACGCGAAAAGACTCCAATATGTCAGCTGTCGCCTGAAATGTTGTTTTTTTTGTGTATAAAAATCGCCAATAAACAGCCAGCACGACCATCATGAACATCAGAAACACAAACTTGCACATCTACCCAGTTCTTAGTATGAACGATCGCCTGTAATCACATGGCGTATAGCTAGTTACGTTTACGAGAAGTTCACCGGACCAAGTGCCAACATTAGCTCACTAAGATAAATATAATAACAAAACAATCCAACCCGTCTACTTCCTGAAAGCTAACATCTCTCTATTTTGTGATAGCTATGGAGTTGAAACTTTTCAGAAATTGAGTAAATCCTGCGGACAGCAGGGCACCAGTGCAGTAGTGGATGAGTACTCACATCACAATGATATTAAAAAACATACACCTAATATGCAATTCTCGATAACTAGTATCAAACACTTTTTTACCTACCTCGAACACCCTGAACTGTTAGAATGCCACAAAGAACAAAAAGCTGCAAAGTCTTCATCATTGTTCACAGTGACGAGGAATTCTTCTGGTCAGAATGCGATTGCTACACAAATGCGTAATGAATAGCGATCAAAGTAATCACTGCTGTAACATGTTTCCGTGAATTGATTTACTCATTAATTAACGACGACAGGCGATACTTCATACGTCTCATATATTGCAATAATGTTACCACACATGTTAAAAGTCAATAATTTCATAAGAATGTGACGAAGAAAATATAATTTAAAGAAAGATATTTGAAATACACGAGGAACAAGCAGTAAAATTTAATATCTATATTACATGTATGTAATATGAAAACGTGTATGGTTAAAAATAAAACAATGCTCTCAAAGCTAATAAATACCCCAATCCCACTCACAGAAAAACAAAAAAATCACACTTGCAACATAATTTACCAACAACAATAGACGGTCATAGTATGTATGAAAAGGGGCCAAAAGAGGGATAAGGGGGAAAAGGGCCAAAAAGAGGGATATGGGATTTCTAGACCCGTTATACCCCCCTATATTTTTACAATGATTTTATGGTGGACCAGAAGCTGTTACTTTGACACGACACGATGCAGTGACCCATAAGGAATATCGATTCGGTAGTTCATAATCCGTGAACAACCTCATCAGAAAACTAAATTGTGGACATCAATCGCGACTGATTAATCAAGGCTACAGGACAGTCAGAAATGATCATTGTAGAAGCAAATAATGAAAGTACCAATTCAACATTTTAAACGTCAGAATCTTTTTTCCCAACGGTTTCATCTTCATAAAACATTTCCGAAGGGTATAATAAAAATAAAGCATCCCCTGAAAAGTATTACTATATTAAGCAAGGAAAAAAACTATCATGTTCCACGAGTCATCTGCTCGGATCTAAGACCCAGGAAGCAAGACTAAAGAAATTACGAATATTTTTGAATATCGCAGTGGTTGTGTATGTATGATATATGTTGGAAATTATCATTCTGATTTGATGCAAGGCATCGCCTTCAATATTGGCCAGCAGCTCCACGGGATCTGCACGAGACAAACACAACATACACCCAATAACCACATAAAAAGACACTTTGCAGTTTTGAACGGTTCTCTGGCACCAGCACTGGACTTGGACCTGAGACCTTTTTTTTTTTTTTAAATCTATAATTTGTTCTGCGTGCTCCACGATACTCCCATCTACATTAATTGTAAAGTAGGCCTAAGTTAAACACAAATAAAGTGATGGACACAAAATATTTGAGAATTTAAGAAGAATATAGCCTGGCAATAAATATCTAGGGCCCAGTCGTATTCAGTTGAACATCACTGATAGCATAAACGCGTATTCACGTGCTGGCCCAAAAACTGCACTCGGAACTACTCGGAATGTTTCGGAGCTCAACAGACTCTTTTGTTTTGAGAGTAACGGAAACATACGAGGATTGCCGAATGCAAAAACTGTGCTAACATTTATCGTAGTTAGATTATAGTGTAAATGTTATTGCTGTGGGAATTCAGGGCTTCCAAATAGGAAGCATGAAAAGAATTTGCTAATGCGGAAATTTCTTATGAATAATGAATTATTTGGCATCCAAATGGGGGTTCTTTAAAGTCTTTTTAAATGAAACCAAGCTCTGCGTATTAGACACAAAGAGTTTTAGTACAATACTATGAGGTCAATCTAGAAGAAATTATAATAATAGAGAGACTTATATGCTTTACAAGTTTAATTCACTAACTTCTGTGGGCTTAAACAAACCCTCATAAAACGGAATTAATTGTTGGGACATTAAGTACATTATCAACAAAGCTAAGATAATAAGCATTTCACTGAGAGTGAGGTCGCATATCATAATCTTTGAATGAAGTTTTTTCTAAGTTATTTTCCATTAGGTCTACAGAAAACAAATAAGAATATCCCCAAAACAGACATTGTCATTTGCCAAAACATAGGCCCATATTTTATTTTTATTTTTTATTTTTTTTTTGGTATTCTCCTTTGTTAGCTCTAGTAATAGTGCGATCTTTTGCAAGTACATAACTAATATCCCCAGTTAGTGCAATCAATTTCGGCAGATTTTCATCAAATCGCTCGGTTAACGATAAAAGCATAAAAACTTTGTACGATTAGGCTAGATGATTGCTAAGTACATACCCTTCACTTCCAGAGGTGGTGCCAAAAAATCGTACCCCTATCTTTGCAACTGTTGCTAGGGAACAGATTACCCATAGTAACCACAAACTAAGAGCCTTTATTTTCATTTGTATGATCCAATTTTGATAGCTAGCGAGTGAAATATAACATTTGATGATTAAGGAGATTAATTCATTGTGTTTATTCATTAGCAACCGCTGCTATGGAGCAGAAATTCCATAGCAACCACCAACTAACAATATTTATTTTCATTTATATAATTCAATTTTGAGATCGTGATTGAAATATGACATTTGAAGATTATTGAGATTTACTCGTTGTTATTGTTCCCTAGCAACAGTTGCTAGGGAGCAGAAAACAGATAGCAGCCACCATTTAACATTATATATTTATTGCTATGGACCAAAAATCACGTACAATGAATGTACAGAATATTTCAAGATGTCAAATTGCAAGCAATGAGAACTGATTTATCTAATACTAGCTGTCTACCCGGCACTGCTCGGGTTGAAACAGATGTGATCCGGAACACATTAAATGATCGTCCCTCCCCGTTCTACATCCCTCCCACCAGCTGGTCCGGAACAACTACATCACCTCCCTTCCATCGTTATATCTCCGCCATATACACAGAATATGACAATGAATTAATCCCCCTAATATCCGCCCCCCCAGCTACCCCAGGAAAACAGGTGCGGAACAAATTGAATGCCCCCACCCTCCTCCACCCTTTCTTCCGCCTTTGCCCCCCCCTCGTTCCTCCCCATCCCGGCCTCTCCCCCCCCCCCATCTCCATACAAACAGGTCCAGAACAGAGACAGACTAAATGAATATCCATCACATCCTTCCTACTGCTCAGGTTGAAACGGATGAGATCTGGAACTCCCCCCCCCCCCCCCCCCACCCCCCACACACTCAATAGGCTGGAACAGATTAGATGCACCCCCATTACCACCTCCCTGCCTCCACCACACCAGCTCCCGTCAGAATACAGGTATGTACAGGCGGGGCCCACCACCATAAAAGTGAATGTAGATGCTGTTACTAATAGAGAAATAAGTCATATTTGTTAAATTTACAAGTTGAGCAGAATGAGAAATAAGTCACTTATGTAAATTCCACTTAACAAAGGAGCGTTATGTTGTGTGCAAACGTAAAAGCACTGTTTAACACGATGACTAGGACAGTAATCTATATTTCATAAAGAGCAAGTTGTTTACAGCGTTCTGCACTGCGGCTTTTCGTTAGAGGGAATAAATCTTTGATGAGCATCACTGTAGCTTGTACTTTGTCACCAGCGGTGCCGGCTTACACAAGATATCACATGTTTGTTGCCGTGTTTATGCAGCGTCATGGTGAGGGTAAGCACGGTCGGGCGTCATGACAAGCAGTAAAACAAGCTCAGTGGAAAGCGGCACTTTTATGTACCTCACGACCGGGTATACACGTATATTATTATATTGTTCTTATTCTTATATTTCTTTTTCAAGTGCTAGAAGGTATTTGAAAAGGAACCTGTCTGTTCGAAAACGTTTATTAAATTCTCAATTAGAGTAAATTGTGATATATGTGTTTTGATTTTATTTGACAAGTTCTAGCACTAGAAAAAGAAATATAAGAATAAGAACAATAATATGAGACCAAAATAAGGATACTTTTAAGTGGTATACACGTAGTGTGCTCACATTGCATTTAGTGGAGATCCCTGTAGGGGACACTGGTGGGGGTACGGTAGGGAAATGTCCCCATAACTGGGATACCTTTTTATCTCTACCATCCATATTCAATTGGATGCATCATCATACAGTGTGTCCTATTGCCTCATCTACATACGGGCGCTTAAACAGGGGCTTATACGATCACTGGGGTTTACCCCCTACCCCCCCACCCCCCCCACATCACCCCATTCCGATGACAGGTAGGGTATTTTGAATGAAGTATTAATCAAGATCTAACCAAGATATAACTTAATACTAAATCATTCAATGAGCTCAGTGGCCATGCTAAGAAGAACACCCATGCCTGCATATTCCTTTCTTGGGTAAGGTACAGTTTGATGTGCGTTGATGATAATTATACAAACTGGACAAGCTGTCTAGCGTCAACAACCACAATTAACTTTACCATGAAACCAGCTTCTTGACTATCATTGGATGCACGCTCTTGCCACTGACAATGTGTATTATAACTAGTGATGTGATTGTATAGATGTGTGTTTCAAGTTCCTACCACTTGTTCAACATAGGTGAAGTAAGGTTTTAAGGGATGGGTCTTTAGTCGTTTTTTATGTTAGAAGCCATAACAGGAGTGTGCCTGCGTAAAACGTCCCGGTGGCATTTTACGTGTTGTTGAGAAGCACTCCAGTGATTGAAGTTCATCATTTATTGAAAGACACATAGGAAGACAAAGCAATATCGCAATAGCTACTTTGAAATATTTACATTCACCCTACTTATATGTGTTTTGACATTTGCTCAATGATTACAGCCTGCCTCACCATTTGGTGCGTGTGTTGCACACACGTGCACACGGCACGGCGGCGAGTCGTGCCCTCCACGGCCGTGGGTCTGAGTGGGTAACTCACTACAGTAGAGCCGCTCAATAAGCCCATTCCTTGACTAACCTCAAGTACTCGCAATAGAGAAGTGGTCTCATTACGAAGGTTTATTGTGGTCGCTGCAGAGAGTTTGGGGCGGCAATAAATGGAGTTATTATGGAGGTGGTGTCATTAATGAGATGGTCTCGTGTGGTGGATCTGCTGGGTTGCACTTCTGGTCTCTGTCACTTTCTACTCGGACCTCGCAGTGGTTGAGTATTGAAAGTTGTAGAAGTTTCATAAAGACAGACGTTACTGTAGTGTCAATTATGTTTTAATCATATTACTATTGTGTATGATGTTTATGACTGTGTGTGTGTGTGTCTTATGTGTGTGTGTGTGTGTGTGTGTGTCAACAGCTAGTGTAGAGGTGTGTGTGTGTGTGTGTGCATGTGTTGTGTGTGTGTATGTGTGTGTGTGTGTGTGTGTGTGTGTGTGTGTGTGTGTGTGCATGCTTTTGTGCGTCTGTGTATGTAGCCGGGTCTGCACATGCAATTCACATGGAACTGCCATATTTAAACATATGAAAACTAATGCGATCAGTGTCAACAGAAGAGGGTTGAAAAAGTGAAAAACAAGCCTACTTAGATTAATCTGGGGATTTTTTAAAATAGTTGGATGGTTAAATGTAAATGATCGACTTGAATATCATGTTTAGTGATGAATGTATCATATCTATACCGTAAGGTTTACCAATATAATATTAAGGGGGTAAAGAGTTTTACCTCAGGCCAAACTAAAACAAAAACTTGTTTGTTTCTGGTAACCATGGATTTCAAAGGAGGGTAGGAAGGTAGAGATTTATTTTTACTTACTGCGAAGTTTTACTTTTAAAAATTTAGGTAGGGCGGCTTTTGCTCTTTTTTACTCAAAATATTTATGATGAATTATCTAGCGTAGGACAAATATGTGAATATTTTACTGAACATATAACGGTGGTCGCCGCAAGGCGTGCTGAGGTCTGCGGCGTCTACGGCGTTTTCCGCATGCATTGACAAAAGTACAATTGTGGGTACATACGCACAGGCCCCGTGCGTTAGGAATGCGTCGGGACAGGGAGTGTTTTTTATTGAGGTAGCCGTGAGATCAACTTGCATAGAACGTGCGATGTACTCGCGTACAACTTACGCTCTACACACCGTGTGATTACAAAAGTACGTGATCGGCACGTTCATGGTACAGGGAACGCACGGCCCCAGTACTGTGTCTGTGGCAGCTACGTGCGGGTAAATCCTCTGGATTTAACGCAAGGTCTCCGCACTGCCTCCTTTTGGTTAGGCCATGACGCAGGGTGGTCGTAGAAGAAGTTTGACAAGCCAAACTTCTTCTGCGGCCACCGCACGTCCTTGAAAAAACTAAACGTATGTTTGCGCACTGTACACTCACGGATCGTTAAGATTTCTGTGCGCTTTTGGTCGTAGACTGGCTGTAGACCCACCTTGCGGTGGAATGTGCCCCTCGCTTAAGATGCCTCTTGAATGGATAGAAAAACATAAATATCTTGGTTTTTGTGTAAACAATTGCTTTAATGATTACGATGATATCGACAGGCAAAAGAAATCACTATATGCTATTGGAAACACTATAATTCGTAAATTTATTAAATGTTCTGAAGAAGTTAGGATAAATTTGTTTCAATCGTTTTGTAGAAATCTGTATTGCTCTTCGCTATGGACTAATTTTAAATGTAAAAACGTTAATGATTGTAGAGTTGCTTTTTATAATATAATTTTTAGATACTTGTTAAATATAAAAGGACGATGTAGTATTAATAAAAAAATTGAGTCATAATGTTGATAATTTTAATATCATTTTACGAAAAAATATATTCAGTTTTAAAACAAGACTTGAAAAATGCAACAATTCGCTTGTCGAATGCATTTTCAATTCTTCTTATTTTACTTTTGCCTCTGAATGTTATAGTAGTTGGACTAGGAAGTTGTTTGTTTTTAATCAATCTGTCTAATAACAGCATTCTTAGCCGTATTTAATATACCATCTAGGTACATATGTTTATAGACAATTATGTTTTATATGGATGTATGTTATACATCTGAAATAAAGTTATCTTATCTTATCTTATCTTATAGCGTAGTGAATGCAAGCCATAAGTGCCCTTAAGTGCGCTCCCCCTTTTCTTAGAACCTGGATCTGCCTTTGTAAGTAGCACTCGGTGATATTTTGAATAATGCATGTGACGTATGAGGAAAATACAAGTAGGTTGATCTAAATAGGCAATATGTCAATGTAACTCTGTTTTGTGTGGTGGTGAATGGGGAGGTTATGGAGTGTACTATTGACTGAATGGAACTCAATCATACAAATGAAAGCCCCAGTCCAACAATCGCAAAATTATTGGCGACAAACAATTAATTATGAGAGCAGACAATAAATTATTATGGAAACAACAGGAGTGCGGCTAAAAACAACACATATGACAAGATAATGTGGCAATAATAAAGGGCGATGAATCCACAAGTGTGTTGGTTTTAGTATTTGATAACGTCTGACCCTGGCAATAGCAGGTTGACTTGATCATATGACAACCCTGTTATTTTTTAAACTGGGCCTGTTTGTCTGAAGTTGTCATGTTATGCCCCCAAGCAGCTTTTGTTTGATAGCAACGATAACGTTAGCCACACCATCATTCATTAACATTCGCGCTTGATGAGTCCATGAGGCTTCATCTGCGTGCAACAATGTTGATGTTCAATGTGTTGCATCTTTATGATGTTATCATGGGTATAGCATCATTAGAGTCTATTTATATAGCATTGACCAGTGTTTTGTTTTTAGGAAATGTTTCTTGTCAAAACGGTGAGTCATGTTTACATTTTATGCCAACTTATGGCTTACGATTGTCCCTTTTTTCTCTTCTTTGAATTATATGATGTCCCAAAACCTCATGTTAAATCAGACTGATACACATGTGAAATAACCTGAAATTTATAAGGGAAAGTTTATGTTATGTTATGTTATGTTATGTTATGTTATGTTATGTTATATGTAAAATGTGCCAAAGTGTTGCACATAGTCCCATACTCTATCATGATATTTAGCATTGAGGTTCTAACTGTTACGCGGTTTGATAGATAGTGCATCTATTATTGTTGAATACACTTATGCCCAGTAATATGACATGTTGTTAATCTCAGTTATATGTAGATTAAGGTGAAACGTACGTAGCCATGAAGCATGTATGTTAGTCACGTTTCATAATTATATGACTTAAGGTGAACATGCAGACAGTCATGTCAGCATGTCTATTGTCTGCATATAACCACTGCGCACGAGTACATGTGTTACTATGTCTGATTAAGTCTACACTACGTCTACTAGTCGCTATGTCTGAAGTATAGAGTGCACAGCAGTGTCATGTAATGACAGGCTGATGTAGCTATTGTATCTTATGTATGTATGGATGTGACGGATGAATATATGAAGGATATGTGTGAACAATAAACGTATTGGAAGTTCAGAGGATATTCATTACTCCGCAGTCTACACACACGTCAGGATCATCACACACGCCCCCACGGCCACGGGCATGCAACACTAACCTCTATTTTTTTCTTCCATTGAAAGGCCGCTCAACATTGGCATTTTTGATTCTTTAATGTTTTGTCATCTTCACATTGCATTGAGTGCAACCATTGTATCCCTCATTTTACAGTGGTTATTGGGGTGGAGGAACCTCTGATTTCTGGTACTATTTTCTCCGTGAATGACCACCAATTGACAGCCAGCAGTACCTATCCTAGCAGTAGCGATAACTCGGCACCCAGATCGCGGTTGAATATGGTAGAAGTGTATGAAGTGGCCACCGGGTCTTGGGTTGCAGGAAGCAACGATCTCAATCAGTGGATTCAAGTAATATTTCTAACCCTTGTTTTGTATTTTGCACAATCAATCCTAAAATCCGGGCTATTTTTCAAGGACCACATTCTTTCAATGTCTAAAGAGTAAAGATGGGGCTTATTAGGGTCGCCAAAATATACTAGGCCCATCTTTATATGAATTCTTGGGACTTCAAGAATTGGTCTTCTTGTATAGATGATCGCAATACAGAGTTGGTCTTAATTGGACGTTTTACTATAGCTGTACACCAGTGCACGTACATATGCAACCAAATTGGATCGTCATTTTATTTTCATAAAGAATTAAAGATTCATGTTCTAAATTTCAAAATGGTTTGGGGTTAGGTAAGACGGAGGGAGCTTATGATGAATATTTGGACCATGGTCGGAGGGTAGCTCTCAGTTTTATAGATTTCTAGAAAATATGGTTGAACAACCCATCAAATGAAACGCAATGATTTACTAAAAATAAAAAACTAGCCAAACTTTGTGATGTGCATCATGTAAAAATCAATTTCCAAACTTTAAGGTAGACCTAGAAGACATTTTTCGTATCACATCCATAGCAACACGAGGAAGAGATTGGACAACTTTATCACAATGGGTGACCAGCTACACAATCTCATATTCAACTGGCGATGTGTTTCATTTCTACTCCGAGAATGGCAACCATAAGGTAATTACCACATAATACGCATGTTCTGAATAGTCGAGGTTGAAAACAAATTATCTCTAACTGTGGACTGCTGCTGCTCCCGTTTTTCTAAATGTTGTTTTCGTTTGATGAAAAAACCCAAACAGTTTGAGATAGATTGGAGCGTGGGGCTTCTGTGTAAAGAAATGTATGGTTAACCGCAGGATCACACCAGGGGAATGATTTTAAAAAAGAACGATGACCATGTGGACAACTTGTGTCCAAACTTAATTAAAAAATCCGGGCGGTCATAGATTAGATAGACAGATGGACAGACTGCGAAGGCTGAAAAGTTAAACGCTATCAGTGCTATCAGATTAATGAGAGATAAAATTTTAATGATGATTTGTAAAATAGTAGTATTTTACTCTATTTCAGATATTTTCTGGTAACACTGATAAGACTACAATTGTGAAGCATAGTCTACAACCTCCAGTGATTGCTCGAAAAGTAAAGCTGCACCCTCAGGCATGGAATGTAAACATATGTCTACGATGGGAAGTGTTTGGACTTCCAGGTAATTTATTCTTGGCCATTGGAAGATGCAGTAGATTTAAATTGATATATAACTTTTAAATGTACCTGTACTTAATACTATAATCGGCATGTTTCGAGGCGATACCAAATAGCATTTGCACGTTTCTATATTCTATAAAAAGATTTCTAAATATGTCAAGATTCATTGTACACAACTTCAGTGCGGAAATTGCACCAAATACGTATACATCATTTTACGTGAATTTCTAAAATGTCAATTGCTGAGCCGAACATCATTTAGACCAAGAAAAGGATAGACTAGGGAACTAAAACGTAATAGTCCGGCAGATGACAAGGCATACCTGGAAGTGTGAGTTAAAGTTTTTTCTCTGCTGACTATTTATGGTTATGATCCCTATAACGATATTCAGGTGAGTGGCACTCTGCTATCCTTGAGCATTTTTCATAAAAATGGAAAATCCAATACGGCCGCCATCTCACTATACTATGTTCATAAAAGTGGCATATCTAGTTTAATAATCAACACAGAAACCTGATTCTGGAGCAATTTATTCCACCATGTTTTGGCTTGTAACAATCTGTTTTCCTTATACACTTATTCTAAAATTATTGCAAATGATTTAAAGTAAAATGCCGCACCTATACAGAACATTCTGTGTGTCTAAACAACGCAGAAAGATATGCACACTGTTACACAGAAATTTCAGCATTTTCAAACAACTTTAATGTTGAAGAGATCAATCTACTATATATACATGAGCAAAAGATAATGAAAACAAAAATTATTTTTGGGCTCTTATGCAGCAATTTTCTCCTTGTTCTTCAATAAAATTTAGTAAAGCATCCCAAAAGATTCCCTAGTAATCATGAGTTTCTTTGATACAGTAAACTTTAGATAAGAGTTCTATTATATGGGAAAATGAACGTTGGCAGTTCCACAATGTGAATTGCATACAGCACAGACCCGTTATACACAGATGCAAGCACGCACGCATGCAAGCATGCAAGCATACACGCACACTCATAAACACACATCATACACATTACTATTATAATGAAAATATAATTTACATTATAGTAAACTTCTGTCTTTATGAAACTTCCACAGCTTTCGACATTCACCCACTGCAAGTCCGAGTTGAGTGTGACAGCGACCAGAACTGCCGCCGCCGCAGCCCCGGCTGCTGCAACCCAACAGAACCTCCACACGAGACCACCTCATTATTGACCTCACCTTTCTAATAACTTTTAACATTTATCGCTGCCTCAAATCTCTTGCAGAGGAGGAACCTCTGATTTCTGGTACTATTTTCTCCGTGAATGACCACCAATTGACAGCCAGCAGTACCTATCCTAGCAGTAGCGATAACTCGGCACCCAGATCGCGGTTGAATACGGTAGAAGTGTATGAAGTGGCCACCGGGTCTTGGGTTGCAGGAAGCAACGATCTCAATCAGTGGATTCAAGTAATATGCCTAACCCTTGTTTTGTATTTTGCACAATCAATCCTAAAATCCGGGCTATTTTTCAAGGACCAAATTCTTTCAATGTCTAAAGTGTAAAGATGGGGCTTATTAGGGTCGCCAAAATATACTAGGCCCATCTTTATATGAATTCTTGGGACTTCAAGAATTGGTCTTATTGTATAGATGATCGCAATACAGAGTTTGTCTTAATTGGACGTTTTACTATAGTTGTACACCAGTACACGTACATATGCAACCAAATTGGATCGTCATTTTATTTTCATAAAGAATTAAAGATTCATGTTCTAAATTTCAAAATGGTTTGGGGTTAGGTAAGACGGAGGGAGCTTATGATGAATATTTGGACCATGGTCGGAGGGTAGCTCTCAATTTTATAGATTTCTAGAAAATATGGTTGAACAACCCAGCAAATTAAACGTAATGATTTACTAAAAATAAAAAACTATTCAAACTTTGTGATGTGCATCATGTAAAAATCAATTTCCAAACTTTAAGGTAGACCTAGAAGACATTTTTCGTATCACATCCATAGCAACACGAGGAAGAGATTGGACAACTTTATCACAATGGGTGACCAGCTACACAATCTCATATTCAACTGGCGATGTGTTTCATTTCTACTCCGAGAATGGCAACCATAAGGTAATTACCACATAATACGCATCTTCTAAATAGTCGAGGTTGAAACAAATTATCTCTAACTGTGGACTGCTGCTGCTCCCGTTTTTCTAAATGTTGTTTTCGTTTGATGAAAAAAAAAACAGTTTGGGATAGATTGGAGCGTGGGGCTTCTGTGTAAAGAAATGTATGGTTAACCTCAGGGTCACACCAGGGGAATGATTTTAAAAAAACAACGATGACCATGTGGACAACTTGTGTCCAAACTTAATAAAAAAAATCCGGACGGTCATAGATTAGATAGACAGATGGACAGACTGCGGAAGGCTGAAAGTTAAACGCTATCAGTGCTATCAGATTAATGAGAGATAAAATTTTAATGATGATTTATAAAAAAGTAGTATTTTACTCTATTTCAGATATTTTCTGGTAACACTGATAAGACTACAATTGTGAAGCATAGTCTACAACCTCCAGTGATTGCTCGAAAAGTAAAGCTGCACCCTCAGGCATGGAATGTAAACATATGTCTACGATGGGAAGTGTTTGGATTTCCAGGTAATTTATTCTTGGCCATTGGAAGATGCAGTAGATTTAAATTGATATATAATTTTTAAATGTACCTGTACTTAATACTATAATCGGCATGTTTCGAGGCGATACCAAATAGCATTTGCACGTTTCTATATTCTATAAAAAGATTTCTAAATATGTCAAGATTCATTGTACACAACTTCAGTGCGGAAATTGCACCAAATACATATACATCACTTTCCGTGAATTTCTAAAATGTCAATTGCTGAGCCGAACATCATTAGACCAATAAAAGGACAGACTAGGGAACTAAAACGTAATAGTCTGGCAGATGACAAGGCATACCTGGAAGTGTGAGTTAAAGTTTTTTCTCTGCTGATTATTTATGGTTATGATCCCTATAACGATATTCAGGTTAGTGGCACTCTGCCACCGTTGAGCATTTTTCACAAAAATGGAAAATCCAATACGGCCGCCATCTCACTAACTATATTCATAAAAGTGGCATATCTAGTTTAATAATCAACACAGAAACCTGATTACGATGTGTTTTATGGATTTTGAAATCTGAGTGCCACCCACCTGAATATCATTATAGGGGTCCTAACCATGAATAACTAGCAGAGAAAAAAAACTATAACTCTCACTTCAAGATTCAGCTATGATTTAGAGTTTATCTGCCGGACTATATAAGTAACCTCCATTCATGAAAAGGTAAATACTTATATACTATATATAAAACAGCATCACGAACATTACACAATAAAGCATGTCAACGTCACAGGTGTTACCGGTACTTGTAGTGGTACATCAAACCTTTGTAAACTACTCTAAAGTACAAAAAAGTAACACATATCAAAATATTGGGGAAGACGCAAATAGGAACAAATAGATAAAATGTGGACGTTTTGAAAATTAGTTTCTTTAATCAAATCTTTCTTATTGATCAAAGCAGATGCAAGTGACAAACCGGAAGTCGAGTTACCATTGCCATTGTCACAGTCATCTATACTATTAATCATAATAACAGTTTCTTTTGCAGCACCTTTCTTTATACTCATTTGTGTGTGTAAATAATTCATTTGCAGATGCGGTCGAAAGTCACCTCAGAAACATCAAAGGACATCTACTGGAATACCGTACCTTCACAATGAATGCTTTGCTATACATACACATCATATTTGTTGTATTTTCATAGTTAGTATAACTTATAACTTATAACATTCTTCATTGCAATGCATGGCACATGTTTATGTTTTCAATAAACATTCTGTTTAGGCCCCCATTTCACATGGCCGATCCTAGCTCCAGATCATCCCAAAGACGCCCGTTTTGTCATTTCGGGGTGGATTGTGCGTGATCTGGCCTCAAATGTGGCGTGATTTGGCTGGTTCGGCAGGGAACGGGCCGTTTTTGGCGGGTTCTGGGCGGGTTTTTTTTTCGTATTTCGGCTTGTGTGCTCCAAAGCACACCATCGCCATGCTTTTCGGGACTGTCTGGGGGCTTTCTCTACTATTTGCAACGTCCTTAGGTCTTTTTCCTGAACTGCGGCCTCGACTCCTGCATTGGGAAGGTTTATGGTGACATATGAAACCGTAAGTGCCGCCACTACCGTTACAACCGCAAGCAATAGACGCATAGAACGGAAGCATCTTTTTCAACAGCACGATGCTCCAATATTAGTGCAGTCTACCTAGAAAAAATGACTCACTTCTGCCAGTTTCGGGCGCAAAAAGTGTTACCACTTCTCTGGAGAAGTGATTTTGACGTTTTTCGGCTTGTGGCCTCCCGTTTTGGATTATGGAGTTGTTGATCTGTATCAACGTTTTGCGTTTTCTGCTTCATCTGGAGAAGTAACTTCTTCATCGATAGGTTTCTCTGCTACCAGGGGATTTTCATAAAGATGTTCCCGTTTTATGTTGTGCTAGTTCCAAATGGTCCCATTAGCTTGCCTTTTGATCCAATCTATCTGAAAGATCAAAGACCGTAATTACAGACGATCCCGTAAGGTTTAGCTACATAATATGCAATGAGGCAATATAAAAAGGCTGGAAATGTTGGCAGATTTCATTGTTGTTTGAGTCTCTGAAGGATTTTACTCAAACACGTATTCATGATGATCAGGCAACGGATAATGGCAACAATGGCAGCCGTTACACTTAATCTTGTTGCAGCTCAACAACAACGGCAGGAAGAGGAAATAAGAGAGAAAATGATACACGAGACTGAAGAAGAGGAAGATGATGAAGCTTTTGATCCAATCTATCTGAAAGATCAAAGACCGTAATTACAGACGATCCCGTAAGGTTTAGCTACATAATATGCAGGGACGGATTCAGAAATTTGAGACCGGGGGGTTAATTTTCAAATTTTGAGAGCGGGGGGGCTAATTTTCAAATTTTGAGAGCGGGGCGGCGCGGATTTGTCCGTGCGTGGGGGCAGATCCAGGTTTTTGGAAAAGGGACGTAAGGAAAACATATGGAAAGGGGGGGCTCACTTACGGGATTTCATGAAAAACCCTGTGAAAATGAAGTATTTTGGTGGGAAAAAGGGGGGGGGGCGGGGGGGCTAAATTGTAGGGGCGGGGGGGGGGCTTTAAGGCTAATATGGCAGGCGGGGGGCTAGAGCCCCCCGAGCCCCCCCGCTGGATCCGTCCCTGATATGCAATGAGGCAATATAAAAAGGCTGCAAATGTTGGCAGATTTCATTGTTGTTTGTGTCTCTGAAGGATTTTACTCAAACACGTATTCACGATGATCAGGCAACGGATAAGGGCAACAATGGCAGCCGTTACACTTAATCTTGTTGCAGCTCAACAACAACGCCAGGAAGAGGAAATAAGAGAGAGAATGATACACAAGACTGAAGAAGAGGAAGATGATGAAGCTTCAGAAGGTGACCTTGGAGGTGCTCAACTTGATGCTGGTCAGCAGAGACGACCATATACTAAGAAGAGATTTTGGGCACGGCCCTGGGTCAGTCATGATCATCGTCTGCTGTATGGTATAGCCACGAGGAGGGCCGACGCCGCTATTTTCGGCAAACCTCGTCAATCACAGCCAGCCGATCATGACGACCTGGTCGTCATGCTTCGTCTGTCTCGGCCACATGTAATGTCTGTGACGGCTTGTACGGCTCGTTGACCTTGTCATGCTTCGTCTTCAGACTGTTACGTAATAAATATTAATGTATTTCAGCCGATCCACCCCGAAATGACAAATCACGCGTGTTTGGGAGGATCTGGAGCTAAGATCGGGCATGTGAAATGGGGGTCTTACTATGTACAAAATAAATAACTGATTTGGATCAGAATCATCAATGGTGATAAAATGACTGAAGTAGATAAACCAGTAAGTATTAATGGTAGGTCACAAAGATGTAGGCGATTGCAAATATTATATGATCTTTATGTAAAAGGTGTGTTTCTGCGTCTGTTTCTGTCTTCACAAAGCCCTTCTGGGTATCACACGAAGAGGGGGTTGGGGTGGCACTGCTTAGGTGTGGGCAGCCAGCAAAGCCACCTCGGAGTCATCATGTATTTGGGCCTCCCCGAGGGTTGTGGCTATAGCCGGCCTTCCAAGTCCATTCCACTCTGGAATAGTTTACGGGAAGAAGGAATCTTTGTAAATGGATGTTGTTGGTTTTTTTTTGTTTTTTTTTGTTTGTTTGTTTGTTTTTTTTTTTTTTGGGGGTTATGCCTAAATTTATATTGGTGATTTGCCCGAGTTCGTGCATCAAGTCAAGTCTGACCCGGATATTATCAATTGGTATTTCTACCTTGGCGGCAAGGATCTTGCCCATGAGAGCCAGCCTGATGTTGCGGCAGCAACTTGTTTCCACGCTGTCCCACCCGAGTTCTCTCATCATTCTTGATACACTGCAGTCCCCAATCCCCATGATGGTTTCTCATGATGAAACGTGCAGCCCTATGCTGGGCTTGTTCAAGGACGGTCTTGTCTTTTGCCAGGTTAGGGTCCCATGCAGCACATGCATATGTGTATGCCAGGATTGTGCGTACCAGTGCTATATATGCTTGCCCTGTTAGTAATGTTGAAATGTTATGGTTATTCTGGTCATGGGGCGACAATGAGGCTGGGTCTGTGCGACCCGCAAAGCCGACACCCCTCCCCGCCAGGGAGATAATACACCTTTTCTACACTCTCATAAAGTTAGACACACAGCCAACACCCTCATTCAGGGAGTCCAGTGATATATTTTCTAACAGTCTCATTATTGCACAAGTAAAAAATATATATCAGACGGCTGCAATCAACTCCTTTTTGAATGAAGGCATGGTAGCATGATCCTTTTTGTGTACTCTTGAAATTTGATACATGTATATCATTTGAAATGATTTATGATTTATTGGACTTGGGAACATATCATTATGTGTAATCAAGTTGTTAGACTTATGACTCCAAGTCAGGTTAGGACTATATCACATAGTTTCTGGTGGGATTCGAACCCACGATCATACGGCACCAAATCGCCTAGCAGTTCAGGCTAACTCATTAGTCCACTCTGCCACCAAACCATTCAAACCGTTAATAAAAATAAATCATAATATATAAGATTCTTCAGATTGCAGCATATGGTCGCATTTGATTCTACTCTCTGTGTTCTATTTTTACTGCCTTATCTTCTAACGTGGTCTAAAATGTTCTTAAAATGCAAAAATACCTGTTTTGATATAGAGATGGGTCAACATTAGAGTAAGCATTGATATTTGGTTTAATGTAAGACTATTTTTGGAACTATCATTATTTTGAAAAGAGTACTGTGGTACTGAAACAATATATAAGAATAAAAAAGAAAATTCTGGACCAACAGGTATTTTTTGCATTTTAAGAACACTTTAGATCACGTTAGGAGATAAAGCAGTAGAATTAAAACAAAGAGAGTATAATCAAATTAATCGTAATAATATCAATAATCCCATGAAGGGAAGTGTGGTTTCAGTATAACTCTCTTAGATAACTGTCACTGAGCTATGGTCAGGTGGCAGAGTGCAAAATTGATGCCAAAATCGACATCTCAATCA
>CM032665.1:21531212-21600262 GCA_019095985.1 Streblospio benedicti
ACTAGTATCACAAATTATTGTTTTGAATAGATTCAATGGATTTTTTTCTACATACATTGTAGTAACAAATATGGATATATAAGCACTTGTTGAAGAGCCAACCTGACGGTTATAAACATATTATCAGAAGCTTTATCTTGTTTATATTCTGAAAATGGAATAAAGACAAATAAATTCAAATGTAATGTAAAGTATGCAGACTAGACGACATGGTAATTTTAAAGGTATAATAAATATCAAGCGTCTAGAACATGTATACATGTATTATTTTTCTTACACTAGTTCCAGTGTTTTATACACTGGCTTGTACCCAATTAATTGCGTCCTTCCTTCTGTCCGTCTTTCCTTCCGGCCGTCCTTCCATGCGGTTCGTTACCCCTCTACAGGTCGCATCGTTTGAGCTAGGATGCTCAAATTTGGCATGTTGGTTGGAAATGGTGACCACAAGAACCCTATTTCACATGGGCCCAAACGGTCCATATTTGGGCCCATTTGGGCCCATTATTAGGTCCATTTTACTAGTATTCAATACGCTTTAGCCATCATGGAAAAATCAATATCATAAGGCAGCAACATTAGTCTAGCCTGGTGCTGTTAGCTGCTGAAATATGAATATTGATTTTTTGCCAATATATAGACAGTGGCATTCCAGTGTTTTTCCAGGTATAAAACACTGGTTTGCCCTCACTGGGGGCGCTTTTCATAATGGAAAATGAAAGGCATTCATTAATACTAGGCTTTACAGAACAAATATCATTTGGACTAAGCATTATCTTTAAAGGCTCGAAGGTTTTGGAATCAACAATCAAATTCAAAAATGGGTGAAGAACTTCCTGTGTCGTATAGGAAACAGCAGAGCTAACGGTTTAATTCAGTGATGGGTGGACAGTTGATTCTGGAGTGCCCCAGTATTAGGCCTTTAACTACTAATAAAATAAATAAAGATAAATACAAGTGTCTAGTTTATGGTCATAAATTTTAGGCATATCATCAGCAGAGTACAAAAATTTCCAGAGCAATTTGAATCTAAATACCATGCCCTTAAAAGCTGGTTATAAACCCTGCAAAACATGTGTAAATGTAAACCGAATATGTTTTTCACCAGACATAACTATACAGTGCACATCACAAGCCACACTATGTTCCCAATGATAAATGTCAAGTCTGCCGTTGAAAATCCACCATACGTCTGTTGAAAATCATTCGATTATGTAATATACATATGACTTTTGTTTATGACTTACCCGAATACATCACCTGACATGTGCGTTTCTTCACTGAGGACTGTGTCATTTATAACATAGTTTCAATCCTTTGAACAATGAGAACATATAGATAGAAAATGAACTTTTGGCAGTTGCACAAACTCTGGGTATACGTACATCCAGGCCTTGTACCCCGCTTCATGCATGGTTGGATTCACTTTCAGATGCAGGTGGGTGTCGCAGAGCTGTATCAGAAGGGTGGAGCCTGCATGGTAAATCACGAATATGGCACAAAAATTGTAGTCCTAGTGCAGTACCCTCTGAGACTCCTGCGAGCATTGCTTTTCGATCAATATCCTCTGTGTCATCTGTATTAAATATATTTAATCCATGTCTGGAGCAGGAATATAGGAGGGGACCCACCTCCATGGGTTAGTGCATCCACCCAACGTCTTATCAAGAAAAGAAATATGCTATACATAAAAATGAGAAAGGGAAGTGTTAAAGCCAAAAGTAGATTTAACATCCTCAAACACACTATTCAGAAATATATCAGGAGAAACTATGAAAAATATATTGAGTCTATAATTACTGATGGAGGAAATGATTACAATGCTCAGTCTAAAACCGACAGTAACAAGAAATTTTACTCATTCATAAAAAACCTGAAGAGAGACAACACTGGCATTGCACCGCTGAAAGATAATGGAATACTGATAGCTGACCCTGCCAGTAAAACGAACATCTTAAATAGGCAATATCAGAGTGTATTTACTCAAGACAATGATGTTGATGAGAAGAACTTACCTGAACCTAGTAGACAATTACCTGAGATGCCACAAGTTACGGTCATCGTCCAGGGTGTAGCTAAACTTCTTGGGGGGTCTAAACCCCTCAAAAGCTTCTGGACCTGATGCCATCCCTCCCAGATCTAGCCACAGAGATAGCTCCTGCTGTGCAACTTATTTTTCAACGCAGCCTGGACTGTGGAATGCTACCTAGCCCATGGCAAACAGCAAACATAGCACCAGTATTTAAGAAAGGTGAACGCTATAAAGCCAGTAATTACAGACCTGTGAGTCTGACATGCATACTTTGTAAATTATTAGAACACATAATAGTCTCAAATATACTCACCCATCTTGACGATCACAAGGCAATAGCTGAGCAGCAACATGGATTTAGAAACCGATTATCATGTGACACCCAATTACTACAATTCATTGACGATTTGGCATTCGGAATACAGGGGAGGGCAATTTGATGTAATAATAATGGATTTCTCGAAAGCTTTCGACAAAGTAAGCCACCAGAGGCTATTGTATAAACTTAAAGGTTTTGGAATAAATGTCCAAATCCAGAATTGGATAAGAAACTTCCTATGTGAGAGGAAACAGAGAGTTATAGTCAATGGGATCTCATCGGAATCCATTGCCGTAGACTCTGGAGTGCCACAGGGAACAGTGCTAGGACCAGTGCTGTTCCTCCTGTATATAAATGACCTGCCAGAATATGTACAATGCCCAGTAAGATTCTTCGCTGATGACTGCGTGATCTACAGCAGGGTAAGATCTGAAAATGACGTTAACACTCTCCAAAATGATCTGAAAAAGTCTTGAGAAATGGAAGCTTACCTGGAAGATTGACTATGATCCAGCTAAATGCTTCACAATGAATGAGTCAAGGAAGAGAAATCCATGGATCAACCAGTACACATTAAAAGGTTCAGTCCTAGATAATGTAGAGAAGTCAGCATATTTGGATGTGACAATAAGAAAGGATCTGAAATGGAAAGACCACGTAGACAATATTACATCAAAAGCGAATAGAACACTTGGGCTCATAAGAATGAATGTAAAAACTAACAATAGTGAGTTGAAGACAAGAGCCTTCACCACATTGGTTAGACCAGTTCTAGACTACGCTTCCTCGGTCTGGGACCCGTACCAGGAAGGTGACATTAGGAAAATTCAAGCTGTACAGCGCAGAGCTGCGCGCTATGTCACAAATAGGTACCATAACACCAGCAGCCCTACTGAGATGATGATCAACCTCAACTGGGAATCTCTTGAGGCTAGGAAAGTGAGTTGAAGAAAGAGCCTTCACCACATTGGTTAGACCAGTTCTAGATTACGCCTCGGTCTGGGACCCGACCAGGAAATAGGAAAGGAAAATTCAATGTACAGCGCAGAGCCAGCAGCGTGCTATGTCACAAATAGGTACCATAACACCAGCAGCCCTACTGAGATGATGATCAACTCTTCTCAAGGCTAGGAGAAGAAAATAAAACTCTGTACCCATGGACTATACAAAATCAATGCTCCATCACATGTTCATCTTGCTCCCTTAAGAAACAGAAGAACTCACCCTTTGTCATATCTTGAAATATCAACATCCACAGACTATTACAAGAAATCCTTTTACCCCTCTTCAATAATCCTATGGAACAACCTGCCAGCAGATATTGCTACTGCGACTTCCTTGGAGGCCTTCAAGGCAGGCCTAGCCTCAGCCCACTTCTAACTTGTTCTTCCCTCCTTGTTTTTAACCTGCACTACTAACAATCGCTTTTATCTTAGTCTCTCCTTTACCCTACTGTTACTATCGGCCCATTCCCACTCTTACTAACACTATCTACTTTCCTCTTCATGCACACACACCAAATTTTTCGGAGGATATAGTCATCAATTGTGATGTTTTCCTTGTCAATGTTATACAGATACAGATGAAAATGGCCTTATTGGACCCATTAACATGAATAGTGCTTGTACTTGTGCAGCTTGCGAATAGGATTTACCTGTCATTTTCCGTCACGCCCACTTCACCTGTTCGGATATTTATATTTGTTTTTCTACTTATTTTCATTGTGTTTAAAGGTACAAGCATAATTTAACTGATATTTCTGGTTTTACTATGTAGTTAACCACAGATTCGTCTCATATTTACTTTTCAAATGTCATTTAAAGCACTATTCACGAACTATGTTACTGCATAATAACATTCTGCGTTTTTCTGTCTATCATGAGTGGGTCTACTTAAAGTAACATCAACAGGTCAAACATTCTTTTTGAATAAATGTCCACAGCTGTCACATATATCTTGAGGTCATAAACTGTTCGTGTATACCTTAAGTGCATCTTATGAATCGATACATCTCACGATAAAAGAACAATGAAAGGCGTTGCGTGTTTGTAAAAAGTAAGAATCATTCTGGGAATTTTGCCAGACAAATGACTCATCAGATCAGGTGTTATAAGCTACAGGCTATTTAAGGATAATGTAATGTTTGGCTTTGTCATGGCTGTTGGGTATGTCGCTGGAATTTGAACTGTGACTAATATTTGTGTTTTGTTTTGTAGACAGTTCAATATTTCCTTCCTTGGTTTATTAACACGGGAGGTTTGTTGTAAATTATGAACTCCGCTTCAAGACTTGCTTTGTGAACAATTGCTGTACGAGAAGAAACAGTTGAATCAACACAATTGACTATCATGGATACTGGACGTCCTGAAGAAGTTACAGTAATAGGTAAATTTTACCAATACAATTACATAATGTAATGTTAATTCAATGTTTTATACATGTCTAGTAATTAGTGTTCAATATAGTAATTCACTTAATTAAGATTCGCTTTAAGTGGATGTCGATGAAGTTCCATTAATGGTTGATTGCTTATCATAAAAAAGTGTACGCTTCTTAGCTTTCTTAATAACTGGTCATAACTGACCATGTCATTTATCATTGGTCAACTGTTGTTTTTCTTTTTCTATTGATTTTTCTGTGTTGTGTTCATTGAGTATGTTTGTGAGCTGATTTTGTTTTGCTTTTCCAGTTCATAGAGGAAGAGAATTACAAGGAAAAAAGAAAGGTAATATTTAGAAATAACTTTTACTATTTTATATTTTCCGCTAGAGATAGACTTTAGTGTCTACATTTTCTTACCAGAAATATTTGAAAGATAAACATGGCAATTTAAGTGTAAAAGTGTAAAAATCTGTCGGGTGGATTGGAACAATCCAAAAAGTTGTTTCTTGTGGCTGTTTGCAAACTGTCCCAACACCCGTTTTTTATAAATTAAATGAAAAGATTTCCACAATTCTCGAAATTCCAATGCTGGGGCCCATGATGAGTTCCAAACTTGCACATTTTTATTTCATTTTGACTATCTTTTATGCAATTTTTTTAGGTAGAGGAAAATTCAATGTTGTGTTTAGTGTTGGAAACAACAAATTTAAATCAGAAATATCTGAGGATCCATCTGGAAATCCTGAGTGGAATAATGAAGCTGTTATGTAAGTACATTAGTCCTTAGTCCTTACTAAATGCAACCTACACTTTGATATTAAGCTAAGGGGAAAACTCATACTAAGGGAACGATCATAAATAATGATAACGGGGGGGTCGTCCAAAAAGGTGGGGAGGTCGTCCAACCTTTCTGATTCCTTTTGGGGGGGTCGCTGACCTTTTTTATCATGCTACGGTATATTTTTTCAAATGTTTTCTTTTAGCAATGCAATGACTATAAAATGACCTTTTCTTTAGCGGGGGGTGGGGGGTCACTCAACTTTTTAAAATGTTGATGGGGGGGTCAGTTAGCTTTTTCTTCAAGCCCCCTAAAATGGACGACCCCCGCGGTATCTTTATTTATGATCGTTCCCTAAGCTGTCAAATTTCAGTAGCACATATGTTTGATATTCTTCAAAATGTTATAATCAATAAAGAAACAATATTCATTATAATATTTTCATCTCTTAAGTACTTATTCGCTATCTATGTTTTATTTGGAAGTATTTATATGATACACGCTATTTTAGTTGTACATGGATCCATGCAGTATGTTTTATCAAAGTTTTATTTCAAGCATTTTTTTTGCTTTTTTTTCGTGTCTCAGTGGAGTGGAAAATCCTCAGGATCCATTGATTCTGAAAGTAAAAGAAAAAGATGACATCATTGGTCAAGTAGTGATTCCGCTAGCAGAACTGCCAGCCCGACGAACAGACAAGCAGAGGTAAAAAAATAGATTCATTCTTCAGTGAAATATAAAGACTTTATATCTCACCACATGTTTCAGGTGTGCCAACATTTCATGCAAGTTTTACCAGTTGTATTTTACCTTTTTTTAATCACAAAATTCATGAATCTGATTTGTCAGTCCAAAACTATTCACAGCCATTGGTGTCTATTATTTGTCCGTCTTGTTGCAGACTTACCTAATGAATAGATGATTGAAGTTAATGCTGTGAATGTCATGTTCATTTAATGGCTACAATATAAACTATGCCTTCAGGCTACATCTCTAATTGCTGTACTATTACGTGCATGTACAATTTTTAATTGATGTGATAGTAGTTGTGACATTATATAAATATGTGGCACTGTCTGTATAGCAGAATTGCTGGACTTCAGTCTTGGTATTTGAACATAGAAAATTTATTCATTCCTCTAATGTTACAGCACTCTAGAAGTAATCAGGATTAATCAATGTTTCTTGTTAGCGTTTCTTTTTCTCTACTAGATGTATGTCTTTACAACCGCATAAAAAGTGCCCCAACCCTCAGGGTGAGTTGGTATTTACGGCGTGGATCTCAAGGAAGGGAGCTCCAGTGGATGCCACAGCAGACGCAGACGTGGTAAAAAAGAAACATCGAGGTAAGAGGACATAGGAAATAACATATTAAAATTGATACTTTGTGTGCATGCCACAGCAAACACATGCAACGTAAATTGACTATTAACAGCCTTTGGTGATTATTCGGCTAACCAACAAGTGACGAGGGGAGAGGGCAATTATTTGGATTAGATACCTATTTAAAGAAATTCCCGTCATTTGAATTTTCCCTATCATTGCTCAATAGATATGTGACTGGCAGATGTTACCACATTATATGACAAGGATCATTCCCATTTGAATGTACCAAATAAGTAGCAATTATGAAGATAGACTTTATATTTCCTACTACCATAGGTGTATTGAATTTTCATTTGTATTCTGTTTATCTTGGCTGCAAATAGTTCACCTACTTTGTTATGGCTTCTTGTTAAGATGGAGCAAAATCATATTTTTTTGAGAATGGGTTAAGAGGAGAAAAAAAGTTACTTGGAAATAATACAATTATCACATTTATATTTCAATGGGCAGCTGTACGATTCTGGCCAGGTTTGTTTTGTAATGTAGCAAATGCTTTTACGCTGGTTTCCATACTACAACAAGGTTCAAAACTAACCACGTTTTATTTTGTTTTTCCTGACGAAATGCTATTGGCCAGTTTTTGAGCAAATATATTGGTATTTGCACATAGCAATAAAAGTCATGTTAGTTTTGAATCTTACAGTTCATTGTTATGTTATGTTAAAATTACTATTATCATAGTCTGCATCACCCATTGTTATTATGTTATAGAGATTAATTTTTGAATGATATATTAGGTGTTATTATGGTGACATATTGTTTTGTTTATTTACTTCATTGTTCATTATTATAGGAAATGGGTCTATAGTCTTATTTTATTTGGCATGTTCCATAAAAAAACAATATTTTTTACCATCAACTTATAATATTTTTCAACTTGGCATTAACATTTTAAAGTGAAATATTTTTCCTACTGGAAACTAACAAAAATGGACTTCATAAAGTGCTTTTTAAAGTATCTCAGCAAAATTTTTAAATGATCATAACTTATTGAAAATCAATCACTATTCACCAAATATAAATTCATACTTTCTATAAGTTCATCTATGTAAATTGAAATTAAATGATTTATTTGAAAATTTAAAAATAATTTCTACCTTGGTAAACCTTCCAAAGAAGACTGCCTTTCTGAAATGGTTAGCTCTGTAATTTAACCACATAAACCACCTGAACTTAGACTCAAGGTGGTCTTCTTTAACAGGTTTTACTGAATGATTAAACCGCTTTTCCTCATGCACATTTTTCTTGCTTCAACTCACCACCGCCACTGCGTTTATTTCAGGGCTTGCACCCCATGACGCAACCCTCAAGCAGCAGAGCCTCACCCTCCAGGCTGGGGGCAACCTCACTGGCTCCCGCACATCCCTGGCCAGCACAGAGTCCGCATCAACAGAAAAGAAGAAGTCAATGATGAAGAAACTAAAAGGAGCACTATCACATTCCCCCCTCGCTAGCAGAAAGATGGGAGCGAAATCATCATCAATGATGAACCTGGGACCTCAGACTCTTTCAGTAGCGAACACAGACGTGGAATTGCGAGCTTCCAATGAGTCATTGAATAGCCAGGAGTCACATGATTCGGTAAAGAAAAAACGGTCCACAATTGAAAAACTGAAGGACAAAATTGGAAAATCTCCATCACTGGGGAGGAAAAACGTGAAATCGAATTCAAAATCTTTGTCAAATCTTGCTGTGTTGAACCCTGATATGAAATTAAGTGACACCCATGGGTCGAATGAATCTCTAAAATCTAGTAAAAGTAATAAATCTGGTGGTAAAATGAAGAGTTTGTTTTCAAAAGGATCAAAGAAATCAAAATCCGATAAAGGTGAATTTCCTGAGGAATTTGATCTGTCAAAGCCTACAAACCCTGACATGTTTCTTGCACCTGAGACTGAACAATATGGTGCTGTGCCATTCAATGAAAATCAGAAATCTTCTCCGATCACCATGTCCAGTAATAAACCACCAAAAGCACCAACGTCGTCCGTAGAAAGCAGCCCATCTCACTCACACTTGTCCGTGGATGATGACAATCCGTTCAAGCGAAGGAACAATTCAATACAGTCACGGCGGCGACCCGATTTAACCAAGAGTCCGGCTATGATGAGACCAAGTCCTCCAATACCCAGTCCAAACCTCCGCCGAACGCCATCAGATGCAAAGGACTCTGAAGGTGTCGCACCGCCCAAGCCAAAGAATGTGTTTGCCATCAACTCGGATATTAATAGTGCAAACGACTTATGGGCTGATATGAAACCAGCATCTCCGAAACCCAACAAAAATACCAAAGTACAGGAAAAGACCATTAATGAAGCAAAGAATCCCTTTGATGAAGTTACAGACAAAAATCCTTTCACCACCTCTGAAAAACCTGAATCCTCAAATCCATTTGAATCAGAACAACCTGCTTCCAACCCTTTCCTTGAACCAGAAAAACCCGCTTCAAATCCTTTCTCTGAACCTGAAAGAAAATCATCTCACCATACTTCTGAATCCGAAAAACCCATGCAAACTCACGCGCCATCAATTCCCCCTCATCTTGAAAACCCAACTCCTAGAACATTAAAAAAGTTGTCTGCTCCATTTGTGTTTTCAGCTAGTGATGATGAAGATGATGAAAAGCATCTTCCAGATATTAGTGGAATTTCACCACGCGAAGGTTCAACTGATGGTGGAACACGGGTTATTATCCGTGGCGACTATTTGGGAAAAAGCAAAAGTGATATTGTGACATTGACCATTTGCGGCGTTGATTGCCTTAAGTCTTTAGAATTCTTCTCCGAGTACAAGATCTGCTGTACAACTGGTCCGCGAAAGCCAGGTAGTGGAAAGATTGTGTTGGAAACAAAGTCAGGCGGATTGGCAAGATCTACCTTAGATTTTATCTTTGTGCAGCCAAGACCCCCACCAAGTGATGTTCCTGCAATAAAGATCTCCAACACAAGTGTTACAAAAGAAAAAGAAGTTGCAACAATAGCAGGAACAGTGCGAGCCACAGAGTCCGACACAAAAACAGCCGTGGTGGAACCGATGTCGCGCAACAAGGCTGTCAAAGAAGAGCCCAAAGAAACTGTGCAAATTGATACACCATCAAAGAGGCAAGCACCAAATCCTCCACAAACTACAAACGGCACTCGTTTGCAGGTACATCTGGTTTCTTGGTGCTTAGTTATGATATTCATATTGCAAAAAAAAATATGGGCCTTAGGGCTCAAGATTAATTTGTGCATTTCTACATACAGGTATATATATATATATAGATAGATCATTCATTTGATAGCATTTGTAAAATCTAATTTTTTGCTTTCAAATATTTATCACATACACAGATGGAAAATCATACTCATTCTCAAATTTAATGTTATTTTAATAATTTACAATTTATAGATATCAAGAAAAGATGATATTGAAAGTGGTGACTATGAAAAAGAGGAGCTATTACGAATCATCACAACATTGCAAATGGAGAACAAACGTAAGTTGGCTACTAATTTGTTATTAATCACTTTTTCTTGTTTGTTTTTTGTGTTTTACAAAGTTTCTGTTGTTTTACGTTAACATTGAAATCAGTTCAGCATTCTGATGTTTTGTTTGCTTTACAAGTAAACATTGTGTATAATAAATGCATAAAATAGTCATAATTTTGTATGTTCACTGTTTGAATATCTATAGTGCTTCAATTCAAATATGCTAATCTATTCATTGTGTTCCCATTTACCATGTGATTGTGCATAAATAACCCTGTTTGTGTATCCACGCCATGAATATAGCTGATCAAAAGTGCTTCTACTAATCAATAGTGATACTATGATCGCATTCATTCATCACATGATTAATCTTTGACCTTTTATTAACCATTGAACATAGATTTAGATGCTTCAATGAATGAATTAATCTACTAACAAAATAAACTACGTTTAATAAGAATTTGGCATGTATAATACTATTAATTCATTGAGGTAAATAATAAGCAAGTAGTTAAGATAAAAATCAAATATACTCATTAGCGTGGTGTTGGCAAATACCCATTGGAACAGTAGTTTAGTTAGTTAATTTTGAATGCGTATGTTCTGAAAATATTGAACGTTTGTCTTTTTTAGTATGTTTTAAAAGCAATGTGATATTATTTTTAAAAAGAATAGAAATAATAAAATGCCATTAAGATTTAAATGCTGTATGACTTTGAATTTAAGTTAATCTTCTTAGTCAAAGTCAAAAATTTGTTTATTATACTGACGCAGTAGATCTACAGTAATTAATATGATATACAAATACATGTATGCACAGATCTACCCAACCTCAGTGGGTTTATATGTCAGTTGTGGATTTTATGAGTTGTTAAGAAAATATTTTTAGTATTTTTGATACGCTTTTGAGTCTCGTACTGTAGAATATAAGCCAATATGTTCATAAGAGCACATCTCCTTAGGGAATGCACAGTGGGCCACCAATAATTTAAGTGGTAGAATATGAAGAAATATTTTATAAAAAGTGAACCATTTTACATATGTGATAAGAATTCATTTAAGTATCTCAAAAGTTTTAAGCATAAGATTGGGTCTTGGGTATTTGATGTTTTAAGAATATATTTTTTCATGTGAGTACTTGGTTTGGCATTTTACTGACCTATTCTCAATTTGAAAGTGAATAGATGACAGACTTGACAAGCCCATTTTGGACATTGGGCTGCTATGTAAAATAGGTATTTGGCAAGCTGTTCGTAATAAATAGGATGGACATATCATGTTGACCATCTGCCGAGCTGCCGTCATCAAGAGGAAATAGTTCTCAAGCAGTTTATTTACTGTACTAAAAATACTAGCTTCATGGTTTCTTACACCAACAGAAACGGCCTTAAATATTTAGTTTCATTAAAGTTTCAACTAGTAAATATGAAAAAAAAAATATTTGATGATTTATTTTTAATATATTTATTCTTATATTACTATTCATGTTACTGGGCTTTGAAAATTTGAACATTCAAATGTTGAATTTTTGTGGTGTGTTGTTATAAGATCAGACTGCCAGCACGGTCTAGTTTTCCACGGGTGGCAATTTTTTATGCATAATAAGTCTTTAGGAAAGTATCTTCATTTTTTCACTGGTTATACTATTGAAGACAGACGTTCACTTTAGGAATGTCACGGTAACTTAGATTCCCTCACACCCTTTGCAAATATCCCTGTCTCTTTCAGGTCTAAAAGAAGACAACATGGCCATGAAAAACTACATCGATGGACTTGTAATCCGCGTCCTCAACATGTGCCCTGAGGCTTTATGCAAAGACATTTCAGTGTGATAATTGTGTCTTTAAGTTTCCAAGGATGTTTTTTCTCAGTTACTGCTAAAATAAGACCTTGAATGTAATGGCATTATTAAGGCTTGTTTAATATATTTTTTCTAAAGTAAATTACAAGTTTTTAAGAAAAATACTAAGAATGTTATTGAATTTTATTTTGGTATCTCTAATGGCAATCTCTGATCAAAGAATTGGATTTCTAACGTTCTTATTGCTATCAGATTTCTCGTTAAACTAAGTGAGATCTCCAAATTGTGATCACTCAATTTGCTTTTTTGTTGGTTTAAGAAGGATGATTAATCTGATGACTGATTACTTTCTGTCATGTTCATGTAATCTCCACCTATTTATTTATGTGATATTTCCACTGTGTAAAACTTTTTTCAATATTATTTAATGTATGTGATTTGTAATTTATGTGTAGAAGTATTGATTGATGTTGATTGGTGTGCGTGTGATTGTTTGTTTCTGCACAACATTATATACCCCTTATAAATGATTGTAGTATAATATATTCAAAAACATTAATGATTAAGCACTTATAGAACCCACCTCTAGTGACCCACCGTTTTATACAAACATTGTATGCTTTTGCACTCAGCTTTTGCTGCTACCTAATAAAAAATCATAACAAACTATTCTACTCGTGAGAATGAAGTGTTACATGTGTTTTGCAATGGAAGCCAAATATGCAACGTCCCAAATGATTAAGTTAATATAATGGATATTTGGCAACTTAAATTGATAGTTAAGCATTGAATGGTATTGTATGTGCATGTATCAGTATAGCTGAAGGTAGATAGTAAAATTGATTAAAATATTTTTGCATGAAGTAAGTGATCTCTACCAAGCATGATCTTGTCCAAGCTTTTTTTAGTGGGAGGTAAAAACTTATGATAATCACCTCTTGTATTAAACAAACTGCATATCAAATTAACAACATAACGTTTTTGTCTTCATTGCACTGTACTCTTCTTACGTACTAGCATATTCAAACTTTTATAATTTTTTTGTATGACTTTGATTACAGAACTGAAAGAAGAAGCTGTATCCATGAAAACATATATTGATACACTAACAATTAAGGTGCTTGAAAAATGTCCAGAGGTTTTGTGTGTGGAGAAGTAATAATTATCATGTGTACATGTCATTTATTTTTGTTGGAAATTCTTATATATGATGGACACTAAAGAAATCATCCAAGAGTTCTATTTAATCTTTTATGATTTTACTCCACTGTGAGGATGTATCATGATTATTCTTGAAAAATTCTCCTGTATTTAGTGTACAGAATTTCAAGTGTATGGGAATTTTCTTTATTTTTTTATTTTACATTGATAATTGACATTTTTATGGGCCTCTATGTGAGAATGGATTCCTGCCCACAAATTTACATTAATGTTTTCAGTACATAAAAACTGCATAGACACTTTTTACCAAAATGTATGCTACGAATTTGTCAACAATGTCATATCATATGTAATATATAATCATAAAATATAATGTTTATAATCTCACTGTACATGTGATTGTCTATACTCTGTAAGCACGTAATCAAAGCAACATATTTCTGTTGGTAAATGCTCATCACTTTTATGTAATTTGCATGATTGATGAGATACTGAATGTTTTTGCAGTTTTAGTGTCAGCTAAGTCTGATTTCAATATTAAATGCTATCGTTTATGCACTTACAGTAAAGTCGGGACAAGTTGTATTGACTGTTTCACTAGCTAATTTTTTTGTTACCTAATGCATACAATGTATAGCAATGGGTGAATCTACCATGGGTAAGCTATTTTAATACATTTTCAGAATTGTTCATGTATAAAATGACTATTACAAAGTCATTTGGAGTACATTCATAAATTTTGTTAATCGCGTATAGAATGAATATCTAAAGTGTAAACAAAAAAACACCAATGGTATGCTCAAAATCTGTGATTATCAAAGTTTTAAATCATTTGTCTTATTTTTGTACCTTTCTATTGTTTACAATTTACAATTACGCATGTGATCAAACTGAGAAATTTGTATTTTCTATTTTGATACTTCATTGTTAAACTATTAAGCTTTGTTATGATGTTAATAAACGGAGAAAAAAGCTTCTCACCTAGTTATTTTTTCCGCTTAATTCCCTAACAATGTATAGGTTAGCTTGCTTTGTTGGATTTTCAAAATCCTGTGAGCACTAGCCATGGGTGTGGGTAGTAACGTAGCTCTGAGACCTCTGAAACCTCAAGCCTCAACCTGTCTTGGTATACTTTATCATACCTCTAGTTACATGTAGTTTCTTTCCACTTCATTGGTAACATCTCGGCATTTAAAGAAAAAATGCTATTTTCTAAGACCGCCTAACTCGACAAATAAATGAAGGAATAAGAATTGATAGAAGCAAATACATGTTAATTAATTATAAAGCAGAGTTTCACAGAGGAGAGGTTCCTTGAATAGTAATCCAAACTGATCCAAGTTCATAAGATTCAATTTTATCTTTATTTACATGGGTAACAATATTATTATTAGCACCAATTAACTATTAATTTAATATGAATTACCATCAATTAGCTATTATATCATTGTTTCATATTACTATACCTCATGCATGTTCATACCTCCAGCTTGGCAATCCTTACCTACCTGGTCTACCTGCTAAGATTGCCATTTCTATGCCTTAGAAATTTGTGGGTTTTTATTTTTGTATCACAAGATTAAACATTTGCTCGCTCACGCACCCACCCACTCCACACATTTAAACAAGATTTATGATATTTTAGCAATTGGTAACATAACACCTGCATTTTATTCGATACGCGGCTCAAATTGCTATTACAAATTTGCTAACTTTGTAAGGTGTATATCTAAATTTGTTAAATCAAATTCAGCCTGATATTTTCGATAATTGATTTGATTACAATCATGATATTTTACAAATTTACACTACAAATATGGATGCATACCTAGACTCGTTTAAAACGAAGGTGATCTACACATTCAGTTATAATTTCCAAGTTAAAATACCATATCCCTGTTAGTTTTACACCATACACCCCCTTCCGTGTTTGACAGGCAATGTTATATTTTTGTTTACATGCATGTGATAAATTTCGTCAATAAAAATCATCTCAAGATTGCTTGTCAGTGAGAAAGGAATATCACATTTGATGGCAGAAGCATAAATGTTTAATTTTAAGGTGTTAATCTTAGACCTAGATCTAGAACTTGGCAGTTTACTACTTGCTACCACAGGAGCAATTCATACAGAGATATATGTTGTTGTTTTACTGATGTGCAATCTGCACATCAGTCCAGATTGCACATCAGTAAAACAGCAACGTTTGCGCCTGTGCTTGCTACTAGTAACTTGTTTTGGTGTTTTCAGGATCTTGTCACATTAGAGTCTTTTATAACAGTACTCCTAAATAGGAATTTGGGGATTACCTCTCAGAAAGCTTTAATGCATATGGGAGATTTTGAGAATTTTTCTGACAAAATGTCAAATAGCAAAAAAAGTACATTTGAATAGAGCACCTCACACCCATTCCGTATATTTTATTGTTTAAACCATCGTAGCACAGCTTTTAATGAACCAACAATAGCGTTTAAGGTGTCAAAAGGAAGCTACTTATTTGTATTTTCGTAAGATAAACACAATTTTTATGATTCATTAAAATTACATGATCTATGATGCATTTTGTTATGAAATGACGTGTGCACACACAACTCGTCTTACCTTCATATCAAACATCCAATATTGTTCCTCCACCTTAACAATTTGTGTTTTATTTCAGACACACACTTAAAGATTTGGAAATGCCTTACGCACCCTTTTACAGCTAACATTTAAACAAACATTTAAACTTATTTTAGCAATTGGGTAATATAAATGTTTAAAACCATTCGATACGCGGCTCAAATTATTCCAAATTTTGCATCACTTTGTAAGGTGTCATCTATGGGGATTTTTTAAATCTCTCTCTGCCTGATATTTTTGATAATTGATTTGATTACAATCATTCCTTTTTGCCAAATTTTACACTACAAATATGGATGGACACCTAGACTTTTTTAAAACGAAGGTGATTCACACATTCAGTTATAATTTCCAATTAACAAACCATATCCCTGTTAGGTTTTAACCATACACCCCTTCCGTAAGTTTGACAGGCAATGTTATATTTTTCATCTTTTCCTCCCTAAAATTTTCTCACTAGCACTCTATCTTTTGGTTGAAACATACGTCCTTTTAGCTCTCTTATCATGATGGAATTTTGTTTGCCTTGTTTTTTGCTTTTAACTAACTTTTGCCAGATCTGGTTTCACCATAGATAATCTTGTTCTCAAGGAGTTTTTTTAAGAACAATTCTGCTGGAGGCTGTCCTGTGACGGTATCAGCGGTGTTGTCCGATATGACAAAACAGCAACGTTTGCTAGTCTGGCTTGCTGCAATGATAGTGTGGATGTTTTAATCCAATGAGCTGCTTCTTTAAAAATTTTTCAAAGTTTGACAAAATTCTCTGCGATAGCAAAAAAGTTGCAGGATGGTATGGGGCACCTCAAAATGTTTTACTCATTTTTCTCTCAAAAATCTCTCACAGCTTTTTAATGAACCAACTGAGCCCGTTATCACTGTCAAAGAACTACTTTTGGAATTTTGGGAAGATAAACAGCTTTTATGATTCAATGGTTTGGCTGAAGTGGTGGATCCCATTAAATCACCTCTCCGGCCACACAGAATGACTATCCACCACAACCAAAAAATTCTTTCCATCTTTCTCCGCAAAATCCACATGAATTCTGTGCCATGGTTGTCTGGGCCATGCCCAATTATTGTGCAAGGGGTGCCAATGCAGGCATCTTCCGAACTTACAAACATACTGAAAACCACGCACCTTTTCCTCAATCTCCTGATCTAAATTTGGCCACTACAAATGGCTTCTAGCTAATGCTTTTTCATCCGGCATATTCCTGGATGCTCTTCGTGCAGCTCATCTAACATTCTGTTTCTAAACTTTTCAGGAATTTGACCCGCAGTCCCCACAAAAACACATCCTTGTTCTGTTGACAACTCATGTCTTCTGATATGAAATGCTTCTAAACCTTGTCATGTATTAATTTCCGGCCAACCATTTAATGTAAAATCTAGAACCTTGCCAAGAACAGGGAAATCTGACTTCAGCTGCAATTACACCCCTTACTGGTAATTCATCAAAAGGTGGGACAAATTAGACCTGATTTCAAGGCTCGTCCGGCTGATTTTTCCAATCTTGACATAGCATCAGCATTAGCATGATTCTCAGACCTTCTGTATTGTATTTCAAAGTGTATGCCGACAATATCAATGCCCACCTTTTAAGTCTAGTGGCCAAAGAGTGGAACTGCCCCGTCTTGGGACCCAATATGGTTTGTCAAAGGCTTTGTGATCAGTTATCAACGTAAACTTCCTTCCATACAAAAAATTGATGAAATTTCTTTACCCCCAAATATAATGGCTAAAGCTTCTTTTTCTAATTGGGCATAATTTCTTTCACTGTCACTTAGTGTTCTTGAAACAAAATCATGTGGTCTTTCATCCCCATTGTCCATAACATGGGAGATTACAGCACCTATTCCATAAAGAGACGCATCAGAAACCATTGCAAAGAGAGCTTAGGGTCATGCTGCACTAATATTGACTGCTTCATCAAGAAGTTTCTTCAAGCCAAAAGCCAATGAGTCTGTCCAAATCCATGCACTGAACATAACTTTAACATTGTTGATGCAAGAATTTTGTTGATGCCATTCCCAAAGAAATTTTCCCCCGTAGATCATAGGCCCAATATCTGATGGAGCTTGGTTACAGAGGCAAATGGCCTTGGTTCCCCAATTATCGCTGTCACTTTCTCATCAGTCGGATGTAACCCCCAACAGTAAAATCTACAAAAGGACCTGTGTACTCAACCCTTTGCTCTAAAAAAGAACACTTTTCTCTCTTCAGACCAATACCTAAAATTTCTCTAAAAGTGACAAAACTTCATTCAAGGAAACTTGGAGAATATTCTTCTACTGAGGAAACTGCCAATCAAAATGTCATCCAAGAAACCACACTACATGCTTTGAATCCTTGAAGAAACTTTATCCATCACTTTGGAAGATAACGGTATGGTGTAGAAAAATGATGGAAATAATGCTGGATTTCTCCAAATACTAGATGATGATGATAATGGAATAGAGAACAATTCATTTGAACCATTGAAATGAACCGCCCAAAATGAACAATTTCCTTCCAAAAGACTAATTGCTTTCCAAAAATGGTCCAGAAGCTTCTTTATCCTAGTCCTATAAAGAAACCATTTCAACAATGTAAATACAGGCTTTGAAGGTTCTGTTGTAATTGCACTGATTTCCACCTTAAATGCTGCCCTGGTTTTTAAACACCGCTTCATGTGATTTTAAATTTAAATTGTTCTTTTCACAGGAACATAAATAGGTATTCCCCAAATCAACTTCAAAATTCTCATCATTGTTTTACATTATTTAAGCAATGCTGGTTTCTTTAAGAAAAAAGCAGATCCAAAGTGAATTTGTAGTCCATTAATATGTCCAAAATCACCTGAAATTTCCCTTCAAGCATTTTCCATCTTTAGTATGTTAAGGTACCCTAACTTGGGCAAATGCTGTACCAATCTGTTGTAAAAGGACCTTTTTAGATATCCATTTTGGATAAAAAGTCCTTTTATTAAAAAATCATGAGTTTGATTGTTCTTGAAGTTCAATGCTTTGTCTGGATTCAAGGTCGCTTTATTCAGCAAAAAGAAAACTTCAAATCTCGTTGAGTCTCACAAAGAAATTCATTTCCATTTCCATAGAAATGCAAATCTCTATTTGACCAAATGCTATTTACCTTCAGCATTTAACGTCATGAAGGTAAATTTTCCGCTGTTTTTCTAAAATCTTTTATTTTCCAACAATTTCGGCTCAAGTATAGAAAGTTTCAGAATATTGCCATTATTCCATAATTAGAGAACATTTCCAATAGAGTTCAAATATCTTTTTTCTTCCATGATTCTTATTTTTTGGGTAAATCGGGGAGCACAGATTTTTTTAACTGTTTGGATTTGGGCACTGCCGGAAATCATAGATGCCAAGAATGTGCATGGTCTCCTAAATAATCAAGACTACCTAAAGTTGGCACTAGCCCACATTTTCAAATGCTCCGATATGATGCAAAAAATGTTACGTTCATCAAACTCTTTAATCATCCAAGGTTTTTTTTACAATCCTCGACTAAATTCATTCACTACAGTTAACACAATTGATTCAAACCAAGTCCCAAAAATTTAGAAGTCTAGGTCTATAAATCTCAACGCACGTGGTCTAGATCTAGAATAGATCTTTCTAGATCATTCACTGCTCACAATTTCCCCAGCAATCCTGCCATAGCATATCTTTATAGGGACCGTATTCCTTAAAACTGTTCACAATCCTCGTCGCCACTGTGATATTCTAAGGTACAAAGTCTGCCTTATATTTGGGTTAGTTTTTAGTAAGGAATAAATGAACAATCGCTGTAGTTCCAGAATGAATTTATTTGTCGAGAACAATCCGTTCATCATGCAAACTCGATACAATACTTTTACATATTTCTAGTCTAAAACACCCCCTAGATCTAATGCTAGTTCACCAATCGCTAAAATCGGCCATGCACATAAATCATGATTTTATCGTATGATATGAAGTTTAGTAACCTCTGTATCGGGGATTTTACGTCATACGTAAGACTCACGGATTGTGTGAATGGACGAACAGTGAGATTGATGCTCTAAAGCAATAATTTTGTGCGTCTTTTCCAAATACACGTGCACCATCCAATAATTACAACTTTGAACATGTATATGGAAATCAAGATTTTACATCAGTTAGACCCCCTCTAATGTGGCAAATTGTGTGACAAATTTGAAGCAAAATGGATAAGTTACAAGGTGTCCGTTTTGATTTAGACACTTTACTGGCATAATGAATATGATATTACGCGGCATTTTATTTCTGTAGTGTATACACATCTGTCTGTTTATGGCCAGTGGCCAATGAGTACAATGCTTATGTAAGCTACATATATTATTTTCTTTCTGCACTGATATATTTCAGCTTATCTCTGCAACAGAAGATTATAATTACCTTGATTATAGGCATCAATTAGAAGCTGTCGGTTACTTCAATGATATTGGATTTCGTCTAGTTACTCTCATTCACAAGGTAAAAACCGAAAATCATGCGGCTCAAATCCCCTCCGATGAAGCATTAAAGAACACCATTGAAGTTATAAAAGATGCGTTAGACAGAAACCATTGTGTAATAAAAGAGAGCATAGCTGCGTTCAGTAAATTAGTTTGTGAAGAAGAGAGTGCGAAGCCAAAAAGCAAAGAGTCTATTCAAAATAAGTCTGAACATAACATTGACATTGTTGATAAAGAATTTGTACAAGCACAAAATGTTAACCCGCTCAACCCGTCAGATCATGATAGAATATCTGATGGAGCTATTACAGAGTTAAATGATTCTTTGTGTTCTCCCAATACCAACCTTAATCCTGTATCAGTTAAACGCAGAGGAAGGCCTCCCAAAAGTAAAAACAAGTTAGGTGAAAAGGCTCCTGTGTTATCAGGCTCATTGAAAACAAGAAAAAAAACCAAAGACAGTATCCATATAGTAACAAAAGCTAAATTAAAAAAGAGAAAAAATCCACATCCAAGGAAACTTGGAGAATATGTTCTTGCAGATGAAACTGCAACTTCAAACAGACTAAGTCGAAAGAGAAAAGCAGCAATTGTCTCAGAATTAAGTGTGAAGAAAGCACTTGCATCACTAATTGAAGAAACTGTGCATGGTGTAGAAAATGATGGAAATAGTCATAAAGATCTTAAAAATGAAATACCAGATGATGATGATGATAATGGAATAGAGAACAATTCATTTGAACATATTGAAACACCTACAAAAAATAAAACAAGGGGCCGTCCAAAAAGATTAATTGCTACCAAAAATGAGTCCGAATCTTCTATATCTAGTCCTAGAAAGAAACCATTTCAACAATGTAAGATATGCAAGGTAGGTTTTGTGCACTTCTAACTTTTTTCCACCTTAAATGTGTGCCCTTGTTTGTACAATTATTTTGTTTTAAATTTAAATTGTTTTGTTTTAAATTTGCATAAATAGGTATTAAGTCAGTTGATACTGGAATGAAATATTAATCTTTTTTACATTAGTTTAAGCATGTTTTATTTAAGAAAAAAAAAATCAGTATTCTCAAATTTGTAGTCTGTAAACAGTAGTGAAAAATAATTGAAATTTACATGATCCTGACCTATCATGTTATAGTTTCTAACTACCCTAGCCAATTCTGTACCAAACGATCCATTTTGGTTAAAAGAAGCTATATGTGAAAAAAGATGAGTTTGATTGATTTAAAGTACAATGTATAATGATATTTTAAAGGTCACGTTCAGCAAAAAGAAAACGTTTCAAGCTCATTTGGAGTCTCACAAAGAAATTGGTGGCCCGAGTTCGTGTAGAAAATGCAAGGAGACATTTGACCACTATGCTATTTACCTACATCATATGTGTGCTGTGAAGGTAAATTTTCGATTTCGTTATTCTAAAATCTACTAATTTGCAATTTTAATTTCAATTTCAAGTATAGAAAAGTTTCATGTTGCCATTATTCCATAGTTAGATAAAATTGAAAATATAGTTTCTAAACTCTTTGGTTATAAACTATGATTTGATTAATGACTCGCAATTTTGGCTGTGGTATGTATGTAAAAAGTTTTTGAAAAACTGTTTTGGATTTGGGCACTGCAGTAAATCATTGACCGCTCCTGAATTTTGTTTGTGTTATAAAAATATCAAGACTGGCTAAAGTTTGCATTTTACGAAACAAAATGTCCGATGAATATGCAAAAAATGTTACTTTCCAATAAAATAAAGGGAGCCAGGCAAGGCGTCTTTTTTACAATACCTTGATGAAATATATTTAAAATAGAATAGAAACCATATCAATCCAATATCCAAGTCCAATTTGAAAGAGAGAAAATAACTTTAGAACCAATATTCAAAAGATATTTTTAACAAAAATGTGAAAAGCCTAAAGCATCTTTTTTCAATCCCTTGACTACTTGAAAGCATGGATTTTCTTCAATCCCTTGACTAGGGCTTTATCAGAAAACATGGATTGTGCATGTCTTCTATCTACCCCATGAGCATTTATTTTTGATATAGGCCTGATGTGCATTCAAATTAATTTACTGTAGTTTGGTAGTTGTCATCAGCAGGGATGGCCACTATATCTGATAATGTTCTGTAAAATGGCAGTAACACTGCTGTTAAGTAGTCGCTCAAAAAATTGCTTATGTTGGACTTGCTCTAGTTTTTGCAAAATATTTGAATATTTGTAGGTGAAAACAGAAAAGAATAAAGGCCATGTATGCAAGTTGTGTGGAGAAACATTTACTGCATCCAAAGATGTGACCAGCCACATGAGAAATCATCATAATATGAAGGTTGGTAATCTATTTCTGTTAAAACTTAAACAATAAAGAATATTTTTTATTCTACATCATGGTCCATCGCAATTTTTTTTAAATCAACAGCACATAGAAATGTATTATGAATATATTTAAGATACAATAGAATCCATATCAATGTAAGTCCAATTTTAATTCAATTTGTTTTTTTTGTTTAAATAAAAGTTTATTTGATTTAACTAGTTGCATAAAAGCAAAACTTGTTTTAATAAAAATGTGTTAACCAAAATGGGTCGGGCATGGACCTAAGAAGGTTGTTGCAGTGAGCCCGCACCGGTTGGAAATATAATAAATTAATAGATTTAAAACATTTAAGTGTTTAAGACCAACTATAAGAGAGAAAATATCTTCATGATCAATATTCACATTTTTTTTTTAATAAAAATGCCCAAACCCTAAGATTGAAAATTATTGGGCAATCTAGAGACTCTAGTTGTGTGCTTTCTCTTCTTTCTAGCGGTCAACTCCGTCCATATGGTGTCAGTACTGTGTCCAACCAAAGGGCTTCATCAAGGAGATCTCACTTTTCATACACTTCAATGAGCATGCCCGACTTGAGGGAAAAGTCGTCTGCCTCAGGTATTATATATTGTAATGGTTTTAAATCATAGAGTTTAAATTAGAAATAACCGAGTTTCAACCGCTAGTAGCCCTTAGGTTGACGCTGTTAATATAAAAGCGAAACGTCACTCTACAAAGCCAGGTAAAAACATTGTCCTGTGCAAAAGAATTTATTTGATATTAGAAATACATGAGTAAACTTCATCTATTCTCTTTTGGAGTTCTTATCAAATGGTTCTTTTCAATTAGTGTACATATAAAATAAAATATTCTTTATTGAAATATAAGAATTCCAATTGTCACGTAAAACCACAGTTTAACCCCCAAGAAATTGCTTCAAAAGGTTACCTAACTGATTCTGGCAGGGGACAGTGTACCGTATACGACCATCTAAGCGCCGGGGAAATTTTCTCAAACTGGGGGTGGGCGGTTATACGAGAGTGCACTTACTACATGATTCTTAAGGACATTTAAGAAAAAGAGGGGGACAGGGCTGTTACATGAGGGTGGGTCTTGGATTGTCATATACGGTACTTTATAACATACTAAAAGTTACCAAAGTTGGACGGTAAGAAAGGTGTTTTTACAAGATGTCCGCTAAAACCACTAAATAACTAGTAACTATCCTTTGAAATCCGATGATCAGAAGACTGATATAATGATTATGAGCGTGCTTTTTACCAGGTGTGGTACTTTCTGCATGGAAGGTGATGACTTCCGGGAGCACATGAGCGAACATCAACAGAACGCAAACTTCGCCTGTCAGCACTGCGACCTCATGTTTGAGTTCAAAGACGAATATCAAAGGTCAGGAAAGGGTCTCTTTAAAATTTTGTACATTGTTTGTATTTTCTTTAAATGTCGTATCACAAATATTACTAAATTTGAACGAGTACATTTTGTCTCACAATGGGCGATCATTCCGATGACGTGATCATTGTGTAATCGTGCTATATATATTACCTTATGCTCATTTATGGACACTTGGAACTTGGTTTCCAGTGCAGTGAATTTTCTCCATCAGGAATTGTATTTCCCCGAAGAGGACAGTTACATGTTGAAATGTTGGAAAAATCTTTTAATCAATTACTTTGAATTAAATTAAACCAGTCGAATCTGATAGTGGGTGTTGAGAAAAACTCATACCTAAATAGTTATACACAGTTCCGTCATGGCACCTACACATTAATCAGGTACTGGTCATTGCGTCAAGTGAGTGATTGTGTGAGTGATAAGCATTGTGCCCTGAAAGTGCCGCCGATGCAAGTATATGAGAAATGATCAATTCATAACCAATGACTTGGTGTTTAAATGTAAAGTCACAGTGAGAGCAAAGCTTGGATCAAGACTATAAACCGCCCCATTAACATGTTGCCGTGCTGTATGTTGTAGCCACGAGGCGAGCCACGACCGCTACAACTGTAACGACTGTCCTGAGGTCTTCTACTCACCGGTCGCGCTGCATGATCACTGCCTCATCACACACAATGTCTACGTGCCCTACGCTACGCCAAAAACGTACGTCGCCGTCCCACGCTTATTTGACGAATTTATTACAGCAGCGCCACGAATAGGAGAAAAATCATAATTATCCATTGGACGGAAAAATATACCCATCCCAACTAAGATTTACATATCCAAATTCACAACACACTCCATGCAAATTCAATTGAAACTGATGTCAGGGGTGACTGAGAATACTCGTCCATAGGACATGTAACCCAAAATTTATACCTGTCCTGACAGCACAGATGCTCGTTTTGGACGATCGGACGGTACTTATTTAATTGTGGCCCTGCAGTTATTTGACAAATTGATACTTCATTGATACAGTAAAACCTCTATTGATACCACCCGGGGAGTTGACTTCTATGTGGTCTCAATAGAGAGGTGGTCTCAGGAGGTTCATGGGAATCTCTTTATGATAGTTTGGGACTATGAGATGTTTGTATGAAAGAGGTGGTCTTAATTGAAGTTTATGCCGTACTCACTTGGTCAATAGATATGGCTTTTTATTGTGTAACGCTATACTTTGTTATACGTTTCATCCGCCTGTTCAGCTTGTGTATTTATTGTTTAAATGTGTTCTTAAAAACATATGTCCTGCACTTTGTAATATGTGCCCAATTGATTCTATTGCTTAAAGAAATTACCTGCCTTTCTTCCAAAAAATAGCTCTAAACTGCAAATTTTAAATATATTTTTTAATCAATTTCGAACCTCACAGGTTCCATTTCAAAATTAAACAATGTTTTTAAATTTGAAAAGGAACCTGTGAGGTTCGACATCAATTTAAAAAAAAATATATATTTGTAGTTTAGAGCTATTTTTTGGATAGAAAAGCAGGTAATATCTTTAAGCAATTCAATCATGATTTGTAATCTGTGATTTGGTGCAATGAAGGTGAACTATATTGCAGTTATCCCTGTGACGAGTGTGATCAGAAGTTCACCAGCAAGTCTGCTCTCAACTTCCACATGGAAACACTGCACCCCGGTGAGATTATTATGCGGTGTCAGAAGCTGCCAAACAGCAAAAATGTCAATCGTTTTGTAAGAAATGCTTGTTATCCAATGTCCTCATTTGATGAGTCATTTCCCAATTGCCTTCCTTGTGATCTGGCATAAAAGACATAATCATTTGAGGCTAGGGAGACTTGGGACCCTTATGATAATGTAAGATTTCCCCTCAAAAATATCAGAAGTTCGTCATCACCATGATAGATTAGCTTCCCCGTATGGAGAAAATAAACATCAGCAGGTGCGCGCTATATGTCATTTTGTCATGAATGATATTGCTATAATTGCTATATATATACTCATGGGCTCCTGCATTATTTGAGAGTGTGTGTTATGTATACTACTATGATTTACAAACAATACACCATGCACATTACTACTATTATCTATATAATAGTTGTAATGTGTATGGTATAGCGTTTTGTAAATCATTGCGGTATACATACCACACACACCCTCACATGATATACTTACACTCAAGTCAATAATTCCAATATATCTGTGTATATTCAATACACCACATTCACATTGACCCCCCAGACCTGGTAGCACTATATAGCCTTGATGAAAATCCATTCACCAACATTTTTTTTCTAAATCACCAGTCACCAATACTCTTCACCACTAATCAGGAATTGTAATGGAACAGGTTCCATCACATTTCACACACTACTTGAATACAGGTAGGTCACAATTCACAATCAAGATTAAAAATTCTATGTATTTGGTACACAGCGCTTGGTCTCATTTTGTTTTGGAATGTTCTTTCATGCTGTGTGAATATGTTCTCAATGATTTAATTTGGAATTTTTAAATTTTCTTTATTTTTATAAACGTTTTCAAACCACATGGTTTAAAAACGTTTATAAAAATAAAGGAAATTTAAAAATTCCAAATTAAATAATTGAGAACATATTCACACAGCATGAAAGAACATTCCAAAACAAAACAATCAAGATTTAGGGTATATTGTGAGCAAAGTGACAGAGGGCATGGTGATCTGTGAAAGTTTCACTATACTTGAAAAGGTATACGTAGAGAGTTTCAGGAACAAAGAGAGACTATATTATTAAGGCTGTGTGAGGGCCAAAAATAGTATCAAGGCGGGAACAGGCGTTGCGCAATACTGGTACTGGCCAAGTCTGAACAAGTCTAAAAGCCGTACAAGAGGTTAGCTCAGTGGTTAGAGTGCCTGTCCTACACATAATGACTTGTCTGGTGTTAGCAGGAGACAGTAAGTTCGATTCCACGGCCTTTCAAGCAACTTTACAAGCCTGTCTCTGAAATTTCCTTACAATATCACCAATCACAGTTTTGCTATCTGACCCCCCAGACCCGGTGGGGGGCCCGATCACGTGCGTGGCGTGTAAGCTGACGTTCCGCTCGGTGGCGGCCCTGACGCGGCACGAGGCGACGCGGACGCACCAGGCACGAGCCGGCGCCGGCCCCGCCGAGAAAAAACACCTGTGTGCCGAGTGCGGCCGCAGCTACTTCAGGTGGGATGTCTTCATAATGTCTTCAGCTCTGTCAATAAAGTGGGTGGGAGCTTGCTTGCCATAGAAAAGAGAGACTAGAATATTACTGTTAATGCTTGAGATAGGCAATATTAGAGATACCCAACGACAGTGGAGGCTCCAATTGATACCACCTGTCTATTGAGACCACCTCTATAAAAAAAAGACCACTTTTCACGGTCACAAATCTTCATATAGCTGCTACAATGAACCTCTGTATAGAGACTGCCTCTCTATTGAGATGACCTAACACTGGTCCCATAGTAGGTGGTCCTAATATAGAGGTTCTACTGTATGTAGTTTTCTAATGTGAGTTTGAGTACTGTGAGATACCCAACGATATACCTCGACGATGGAACCTCCTATTAAGACCACCTCCCTAAGTCTCTATGAGACGACCTATAGAAAAAGACCACTTTTCAAGGTCCCAAATCTTCATAAAGCTACCAAAATGAACCTCTGTATAGAGACTGCCTCTCTATTGATACTACCTAACACTGGTCCCAAAGATGGTCCCAACAGGGAGGTTCTACTGTAAGTTACATTTGTATGCTCATAATGTAGTTGTAGAGAAATTAAACTGACCAGTGACACAATTAATTCAGGTAGGTTTTAAGTATATAGTAGAACCTCTATAAGGACCTCTGTGGAAAAAGTGGTCTCAATAGAGAGGTGGTGTTTTTACAGTCTGAGGTTCATTTTAGTAGCTTTAGGAAAGTTTGGGACCATGAATAGTGGTCTTATTTTAGACGTGGTCTCAATAGAGGGTGGTCTTAATTTGAGGTTCTACTGTAATATTATATATAGACTCATAGATGTAAACCTTTAAGGATTTTCAGTATTTAAAAAAAAATTCAGGTGTCAAATTTTATTAAGTAATGGTTTTTTATTAAGATTTTTGACTGGTGGATGCATTGCTAGTTTTTTAGAAATTGCTATATTTGACCGATCTTTCATAGCACAAAGTAGTTTAAAATAAAATATGAATATGATATGAATATATGTTGATCCTTACATATTAATTTCTACTGAATGTACATTTTTTAACATCTGTATCACGACGATTTTTTATAAAGATTTGTCACACATCATACTTAAAGAGTTTTTAAGAGTTTTAAAGACGGTAGATAAGATTTCTTCGTGTGTGAGGTTGGTAACCTGTAAACTTGCTGTTGCTATTGTCGCCAGGAAGCACGCATTACAGCGCCACATGCGCTACCACACCGGGGAGAAGCCGTTCAAGTGTCCACACTGCGACTACTACTGCCGAGAAGACAACAACCTCAAGATGCACATCGCGCTGCACTTCACCAAGCGAGATTTTGTGTGCGAGACGTGCGGAGACGCCTTTCACCAGAAAAAGACACTCGAAAGGTACAGGGAAAATAATACCTGTGATGTACAGCAAAGTCGCAACACTAGAAGAGTGAACAGCGGGGAAAAAAAGGAATACGGAAACTTTTCTTACGCATTACCTATTCATAATGTTGGTGAATGATTTTGTATACGACAGAAATCTTCTATATAATATGAGTACCTGTATTGGTAAAACTTACATTTTCCAATGAGCATAAATTTGATGATAAATCGTAAATTTTCGTGTTTGTTTTGTTAATGAAACTACAATGTACGTTATTTTCAGTAGTGAAACATGGTAAATACAAACAAAACAGACAGCTTCAGGATAGATTTGGTTTGATTCAATACTCTTGTACATAAAATATTCATGAAATATCTGACGGAGTATTTTACAAGCAAATGGGTTGATCTATATACATAGAGAGAAAGGCAAGTTTGACAAAATCAGACATGAGGCACAGTTGTACAAAAAGATCTAGCACAAGTCAAACAAATCCAAATAACTGAGAGGTTTGAAGGCAACGACTAAAAAATAGACTGGGCAGCCAGGTCACTCCCTAAAAAAAAATCAAATTGAGGAATCATAAGATATTGGACATTCTCCAAAATAGATTAGGACTTAATTGATTTATTTATTGATTGATTGATTGATTGAAATGTCAATGCATTATAGAGTGATTGACTAATTTTGTGAAAATCCATTTTAACTGTCTCAACATTTTCGTACATCTTTCCATGTTCATCTTCTGAGACTTCCTACCTTCTGTCACAACAAACACTAGCTGACTTCCTTCAATGTCACATGCTGCCACCTAGTGACAGAAGGTTGTCTCAGAAGATGGACATAGAAGATGTCCAAAAATATTCAGACAGTTATCTGAAATGGATTTTTACAAAATTAGTCTATCAGTCCATATAAGAAAGAAATCCAATGAATCTACTTACAAAGTCCATGCATCGTGTTGCAGACACATCCTGTACAAGCACTCTGAGACGCGGAACTTCCCCTGTCCCGACTGTCCCCAGGCGTTCAAAACCCAGTATGCCCTCAGCCGGCACAAGCAGGTGCACAGCAACGTGCGCTCGCACAGGTGCCAGGTAGGTGCTAGAGTTCTGTCACAGGTGCCAGGTAGGTGCTAGTGTTCTCTCACAGGTGCCAGGTAGGTGCTAGTGTTCTCTCACAGGTGCCAGGTAGGTGCTAGAGTTCCACAACATGGACCCCAGCATCATAGGAGGGTGTGTGTGGTTTGTATACTGCTATGATTTACAAACACCATATCATACACATTACTACTATATCTATGTGCTTATTAGTTATGTATGGTTTAGTGTTTGTAATTCATAGTAGTATACATACCACACACCCCTCCATGATGCTGGGGCCCATGTTCCACACTACAACGACTGTATGTCAGCCTGTATAAATATATTCTTATGACTATTAATGAGAGCGTAATGCAATTGTTTGGAATTCCAGTACATTACTATTGTGTGAGAAGTGCACAGCCTCCATTTGAAGCTTTCTCACTTGAAGTGCACACTTGCCTCCATTTTCAATATAAATACTGAATTGTACATTCGAACGAATGTCTACATTTTTGTAAGAATAGCGATCATAGTTTCGTGTTTTGCGTATGTACAAATAATGATCAGTGCCCCAGATAACTTTTTGACCATACATGTACTTGTCTACATGGACTAAAGTATGAGGACGAGTAAGCAAGAATTCTTGTTAGTCGTCCTATTGGTTTGGTACTAGTTTGTAACTAGTATACAGCACATGTACTGATGTTGTAGGTGTGTAACGCGACGTTCAAGCGACTATACAACCTGCGTCACCATGTCAAGTCGGTGCACCGCGACAAGGGTCAGCTCATGCCCCCGCCAAGGTAGGCAGCCGTGTGTAGGTGGATATGTACAGTAAAACCTCTCTAGTAGGACCACCTTTGGGGCCAGTGTTAGGTGGTCTCTATACAGAGATTTGTTTCATTAATTCTATGAAGGTTTGGGACCATAAAAAGTGATCTTGTTATAGAGGTGGTCTCAATAGAGAGGTGGTCTCAATTGTAGGTTCTACTGTACAACTTTTATAGTCAGACAATGTACATACGTGCAAATGTACGATATGAAGTAGGAACAAACCTACTCAGTTGCTTCTTATCGTCCATAACAAGCGACGTTTCGATAGACCTTTCACCTGCTTCAGGCTTTGATGGCAAAGTGCAACGAATGTTGTTGATTTGCACTCAATTTTTATGCTTGTTATGGATGATAGGAGCATCTGAGTAGGTTTGTTCCTTCTTCATATGATGAATCCAGATGCTAAGAAATCAGGTTCGGCAAGTGATCGATGTGATCGATAAACACGTCTGCGCTACGGTTGCAATGAGCTATATGCTCCCCGGGGAGTTGAAAAAGATATAGTGTGAAAAGGATGCAAATGACCCGGTGTGAATGTAGAGTCGTTTGATCTTGCATACAGGCGAAGAATCTATAAACAAGACATTTACATTGACATTTATTCTAATCTGTTGATGTTGATTTGAACTGAAGTCTATTATCTTAAGCGCAAAATACCTTTGACAATATAAGATCATCATTATGTTAAATGTGATGCCATCGTCATATCTCATAAAGCCCTTTATTTTTCGCGGAACTTGCTCTCAAAATCCAACCAATCAGAAGCCCCACTGCCATAATGTTCTGCCAAGATATCAAACATCAAACATTCAATCTTACATTGCCAAGTAAGAAAAACCGAGTATTGATTTTGTTTTTGTTTGTTTTTGATGTAAGTCTAACCCACAGACATTTTTCCACATAAAAACCATGTCTGGGCCCACCGGTTGATATGAGCAAGGACTTGTAAAGGCAGTGTGAGTGATCAAGCCGTGAAAACCGACAATGATGTAATGCTATCATTCTTCATTCTGTCTTTCAGACACGTAAAAGTCATTGATGCACCTGAAGGGGAGGAATTTGTAAAAGGACAGACGAAAAAGGCCAAGCTGGAAAAAGCTGAAACCTCAGTGTTGTCGCACACTCAACTGCAGAAGCAGGTGCTCAAAGTGCCAAAGATAGGTGCACTATCTGCAGGTGCTTTGGCAGGTGTCAGTCTAGAGGAAAGTGACCAATGGCAGGCGCACCTCAATACCAGGTCAGGTTTTATAGAGGGTCTTATTATTCTGCTTGGGTTGTATTTGATGTATAGCGTTTGATAAAGATGACATATTCTTCTACATCTAATGTGCTGACAGCACGTTCATGGAGTAGCATTTGCTATCATGACTGAAAAGTGCTGCTGAATATCAAAATGAAAATTATAGGAATGATACTCTATTTTTTGGCGGATATAAATTTTAAGTTTTAGTATTCTGATTGGTTTACATAATAGTGAACTCTACCCGTGTGTTTTAAAATCAGTAAACTGTTCAAATGGAGTGATAATGTTACTTTGATCCGATGGATCCTCAAATAATACTATCGAAATTGATGAAAATACTATTTGTGTCAATGTAAGTGCAGATGGAATTGATAAAGGTTGGCGTCTAACATTTACGTTAGCAACTGTTGTTTCCAGTGTTGACTTGGAGAAGCAGCAGCTGCAGCTGTTGCAGCAGCAACAGCAGCAACAGCAGCAGCAACAGCAGGAGGTAAAATATAGCAGAATTCTATTTCATCAGTCTTGTAACTTTGCATGAATAATCTAGAGAACCACACATATGACTTATTTAATAGTTACATGTATATGCTTGAAGAACTTGTTTCCTAAGACTGTGTAAATAATAGTAATATGCATGTGCTTATAGCGGCAATATCCATGCACTCACTGACACTTTGCAATAAAATAAAATGCGATTTACCGGTAAATAAGATTCGAAATTAAACAAAAGTAAAACTAAAAGGTATTTGTTGCAAATTCAATCCAATAACGTGCTTCTGTGGCCGAGTGGATACGGAGTTGGACTCGTGGCCAGAAGGTTGTGGGTTCGATTCCTGGTCGAGTCTGGTTATGAGTGTTGAGAAAACTCATACCTAAATTGTTGCACACAGCTCCGTAGTACCTACCTATCCATAATTAGGTACAGGTTGTTGGGTTAAAAGAGTGTGTGAGTGATTGTGTGAGTAATTAGCAATGTGCTGCCATGGCAAGTATGGAAGAAATGATCAATCGATCAACAACTAGTGTGCCAATGACCTGGTGTAAAATGTAGAGTCACGAGAGCAAGAGACTTGGATCACGAGTATAAACCACCACATTTACATTTACAAAATCTTGCACACGTTTTTATGACGACAGGATGCCAGCCGGCTGGTGGAGTATGTTCTGGAGTCGCGACCTGCCCCCACCGCGGCCACCTCCACCTCCCTGTTCCTGGGCAGCACCATGGGGGAGGTGGCAGTCACCCGCAGCAGCCTGGGACCAGGGCCCCCCACCCACCACCAGCAGCAGCAACCAGCAGCAGGCAGCCTCATCACTCTCCATCCCAGCACCCACCAGCCAACCACAGGTGAAGTCGTCACATCAGTTTGTGGTGTGTGCTAAACCTAACCATTGAAAGGTGGCCTCAAGTCAATATGGTCTTTTTCTTTGAAAAGAATATTTCTCTGTATGTTTTAGTATCAGTATAGACAATTCATCATTTCTGACCTACACAAACGTCATTTATATTTTTAGATAATGTATTTTGCGAATAAAAGAGCATTATGAATAATATTTGGGGCCACTTGCGTTGTTATTTTTTTCCTTTTTGTCTTTGGCTGAATCCAAGAGTGTGACGTTTCGAGAGGGGTAGATTTCCCAACAAGTAGTGCACACAGCCTGTACATTGAGAAAACGGTCTAGTTTCTTATGTTCACCATAATAATTAAAGATATATGCAGCATCAAGTCAAGATGAAATTGCGAGCTCACAGTGTCTACACAACAGTCTGGGCTCCAACAGTACTATCCATGAATATTTCGTGTCATTATTCCAACTGCATACGATGCCTACATTATCCTTGAAGTATATATGACTTTCACGTATATAATAATTGAATATTTTGCTTGGATTTCATTGCAAAAATGCTCTCCATGAACACAAGATACTCACATGTCAACATGATTTTTTCTCATTTTATAGAACAATCTAAACATCTGGCATACTATTGGAAACATCAGCCGGGTCAGGTGCGATGTATTGAGGGGATCCCGTATTCTGTGACGTCATGGAAGGAGCTTTGTTCGATACTTGTACTTTATACTGCACTAGCTTTAGTGACACAGTAGATCTTACGATTACTAGTTTTCATCTTCCAGCAGGAACCACGTCGACCCTGAGTGCCGAGTTGTTTCGCAGCCTCGTAGCGTCAGGAACTGTAGCCCAGTTTAACTTGTCGACGACGACGTCAGCTGCTGAAGCGACCTTCCTCCCACAGGGCACGGAGGGTGGCAAGGTCAACGAACAGGTACTTTATTTTTCTTTTTTTTAAAGATTGAATCTTTAGTTTTCATCATTTTGTTAAGACACAAAACCTAGAATCATGTAATTTTAATTTCCCTCTTTACATGAGACATCATTACCTCGATGATACATAATTTGAATAGTTTTATTTTATTTTTACTTTTTATATAATTTTCATTAGTCTGTCACTCTGGAAAAAATGACCAGGTACTTTGTAAATGCTCTTGCATATTTCAAACTGTTTTCTCATGTTTTGATTGACTGATAGGTGGAGCAGAAAAAAAAAGATATCCTATACTACAAAGTTTAAGATCTAAAATGATAAATAAACATGAGCAAAAAAGGTAATTATAATATGAGTTGAGATATTGCCTGATCTCTCACCCCCACTCGTATAATAACCTTTTTCTCTCATATTTACTGATCATTTTATGTCTTAAACTTTGTAACATAGGATATCAATTTTTCCACTCAGCCTCTCAGCCAATCAGAATCGAGTATTTTCAGCAAACACGAGAGAATATGATCGCACTGTCCCTTCAACGTCTTAACGTCGAGTTTTTCTGTATTTGTGTCTTACAATGTATAGGCAAAGTTATATACATGTACTACACATGTAAGTAATATATATGTATATATGTAAGAATTAAACTAATAAAACTTTATTTTAACCATAGGCAAAGTTGGTGCTGACCGACCTGAAGCCCCTGGACGAGGCTGGCAGCGACGGAGGCTACGTGTTCTCCCAGCCCGACCACACCACGGACACTGGGGGCTCGCACGAGTTCGGAGAGATCGTCACGTACCAATACTACTGAGTCGGGAGAGATTGTTAGTTACCAACACTGTTGAGTTTGGAGAGATTGTTAGTTACCAACACTACTTAACGGAGTTTTGTGGTAGTGTGATAAGAGATTAGAACTCTAGACTCAGATTGATGTCAGTCTAGGGAGCTTGGCGGATGGTGGTAGGATTGTATAAGAGATGAGTGGTTGATTGTGAGCTTGAGTTGTATGAATAATAAAGAGACATACAAGAGCGAATAGTACATTACAACTGTGGTGGAGATGTCAGATATTAATTGGAGAGAATGGAGAGATTGTTCGTTACCAATGCTACTGAGTTTTGAGAGAGTGTTAGTTACCAACGCTATTGAGTTTTGAATATGTGATATTTAGTATACAGCTTTTATGTCTCATTTCAGATTATATTTATTTTATTCTCTCCATAGCTGTTTAAAGTTCCAAATATAGTCCAATAGAATACCCCTTTGTTTGTTAATAACACTGTTTCAATCTCTTGGTCCTTCTAAAATTTCTTGCTTTCTTACCGGTATTTAAATTTGACAAGGACCAACAGGTCGTAACAGAGCTATGAATATATTTTTTTTTAATTTGGATTCTTTTTTAACTATTTTCGGAACTTTGAACAATTTAAAATAGTGAGTTTGGAGAGATTGCCACTTACCATTACTATTGAGTGCTATGTAGTACCAACATGGAAAAAAAAGTACAGGTCAGGCAAAGGAAAGATACTGGGCATGGATTGTTGAGCAGTGACTCAAAATAAAAGCAAAACACTATTGTGCTGATACCAATTTTATTCCACTACTCCTTGGCTTTTATTTTTTTTTCCTTAGACACTTATTCTGCCTAACGGATTTTTGTGTATTCGATTTGTGGAAAATTTAAAGTTGACTGATATGAGTGTAACACAGTGGATCATGAACTACATACATAACCGGTTCTGGTACTTCTGATTTGATTAAGAATTTTTTAAAACTGATCGACATAATTGTGATTGAATCAAATGCAATAAGTGAAATAGCTATTGTGTAATTATCTCGATAAATTTGCACAAATGAGAGTTTAAACAAAGAAACTCGGAATTAAATCTATCACAGATGTGTGCTCACAAATGCTAAATGTTGTGTAATTTTACAATGTGAATAGAAGATACAATGTAATTGTCATAAGGTTTAATGTAAAAAGAATGTGTAAAAAATACATGATTAAAGCAAGGGTTACTCTGCATGTCTGCATAGCCCAGGCTAGGACTCAAACCATGATCCCATAAGCGTGTGGCTACTTAGACTATGAGAGTGTCTTGAAATCATATCTTAACTGTGCAAAAATTGCGAGATTACTGAATCAGTGATTCACTGATAACTAATATAATTGCCTAAAGTAATCGCATGTGCCTTGTATATTTCAAATGTATTTAGATATAATGGTACTAATGCATTTGCTAGGTGCTTTGATCTTTAATCTTATGAGTATTGTTCAGAAGCTAGTCACTTCTTACTTTGTTTAGAAGAAATTTGCGTAGTTTACAATCATTTATTAATGAATAACTGATCATGTCACTATATATATATACTAGTAAGTTGGTTGAAATACGTTTAAAATATAATCATGGCTACAATTTAATGTTTTGCAACTCAGATTAAGAACTGTTTGTGCAAACTGTTCTATAGATGATTTTGTACTCATACCAAAGAGTAGACCGTCTAATATAGTTAATGACAAATCTTAATGGATAAAACATGTTAGAATTTTTAGCACCTTTGTATGTTCTGAGCCTTTGTACATACATACAAACATCCTTGCACCTTCTTGGATGTGTTCATTGTGTTGGTATAAAATATATTGGTTCATCTTTCTTTATTCACAACACTAAATCTTTTTGATACATTAACAGTTTTGCCAAACAACTGTTGAGATGGACAAATGTGAAAATATTGTCCTGACCAAGGATAGAATCCATGCAAGAATCATGTGATAAAGATTTCATAGCAAGTCATGTGATAAAAACGGGCAAACGGGCAGAAAGTTTGGTATCAAACTGAAGGAACACCAGAAGGATGTGGAAGCTAACCAGAAGGGAACATACACCAGATCCACACAAAAAAAAAGAGTCTAAAATGGAAATAAACAAGAGTGCTATCACAGACCATGTCGACCGGCACAACCATCAAATAGACTGGGAGGGAGCCAGAGTAATAGACAGAGAGCGAATGGAAGACCAGGACCATCAAAGAATCTGTACACATCTGAACCTGCAAGCAGGTTATGAACAGAGACGAGGGGGGGCAGCAACTCTTGCGAGTGTATGATTCTATCCTCGGTCAGGATCGGAATATTTGACCTCTGACATTGCGCGGGAAGAGCATTCTGAAGATGCCAACAGTTGTTTGGCGAAACTGTTATTGTATCAAAAAAATTTAGTGTTGTGAATAAAGAAAGATGATCCTTACACCTCTGGGCAATCATGTCTCAAGTGTGACTTTTTAGAAGAGATATGCTTATTTGTAGAGAATTTGTTATATTCTAATCCTGATCGTTTGATATACACATTGAATAATCATGTAAATAAGTTTTTTTTTATAACTTTTGACAATTTCCATGATTTATGTGCTCATTGGCAATCAACATGCGCCGCTAAAATGGCAGGCACATCACTAAATTACGTAGGTGTTGGCTTCAAAACGTGTGTCCGTATGCCGGTGTACGCATCTAGCTATCATATATTTGAAGTTAATTTTAAGTGCTTATTTGTAGAGCATTTGTTATATCCTAGTTCTGCTCATTTAATTCAATTTGAATAATTATGTACGTAATTTTGTTTTAAAACGTTTCATTTTAGTTTGTAGGACTATATTGGTGGAATATTTTTCCAATATATGTTTGATCATGTTTGTTAAGTTTTTCTATTTCAGAATGATAGTTTTGCATATGCTAGGCATGTATTTATGATAACGTATTTCGTATACTCTATGGGGAGACCAAAGAAAAAATGTGGGCTAATATGGTTATTTTGTGAATGATGCAAAGTCAATTCAATTTACACATGATAACTATAAAACTAGTAGCAAATTTTTAGTCTACTTGGGATGTTCATATTTAATATTGCAGCCACCTATACTTGGCAATGTGAGATTGTTGTGTAAAAAATAATGAAAATTGCTAAAATTGTATTCAGTAATGTGTCTTTTCACACAGGATGAATATAATATTCTACACTTTTTTATTATTGCATTATTTCAAGTTTGATATTGAATGTAATCTTATATAAAAAAAAAATCATGAAAAATGAATAAAATTTTAATCATTGAATAAATAAATGAAATAATAAAATGTGGAACTGGTTAGATCTAAATACATATGCAAATCGTTTGATAGTTGAATGGACATAGGAAATATGTCAGTAGTTGTCCCATCGATCTATCCATTGAATATTGAAGCACTAACTAATCACAACGCAAACGGAAACGTGTTTCAGCTGTTTGCGTTATGATAGTTTGGGGTGAATGACTAGCTTGTTTTCAAATCAATTTTGTGTCCCTAAGATAACTAAATTTTGAATCAGTTAAATTATTGAACACAAATTGTTGGCATGAAGTATATTCTATATTAAACCTATTAACATACTATAATCTTTCGTATTATAATAAGCTAAATGAAAAACATTTCGTGTTTATGTTTTGTCGTGTGAGAGTGGGAATGCTCCCTAGACTTGAAGTGCTGCCGCCTGGTGGCTGTACACGCATACATCATGGCTTCCTTTTGAACATTTTAGTGAAATTTGAAAAGTTTTTATCAATTTTATCTTCTTGCGATATATCAATATTGCATTTACTCATACATTTCGTATCACTACAATATCACACCATGCATTCAAAACAACAGTAAGTTAAATGAAGTAGCCCTTGTTTGTGAAAATTGCATTATTTTGATGTAAACAATGTCTAGCAGCCGAATTTGTGTGTATTTACTTTTGCCGAAAATATTGAGTTAGCGTTACTCAATGAATAATTTATGACAGCTCCCCAGACAAGTTTCAGATAAACAACTGTGTCTAAAGTAGTGGTATGGAGTTGATATAATCAATCACTTATTCTTAATTTCGAATTATTTTTGTTCTTTGGTCAGTGTGATTCTTAAGTCCTGCAGATTTTGGACAAGCTTGCTCAGGCCTGTCTGATCATTCTATCAGTGATTGGGTTGATGTGGATCCAGTCCGTGCATATTGATTCATGTTGGAAACAGCATTATGTATTGAATCCATTTACTTAAGGATAGTTTAATGGTTGGATACTATATTTTGTGTTTCAACTGCATATGTGAAAAGCTATTTACACAATTATTCGTGCAATTACTCATATTCAGTCATAAAGCAGTTAGTATTTATTTATTTGAGCTATAGGTAAAGTTTACCATACATGATTCAAGCTATTGGTTATTAGTATGTGAATGCCTAACTATGAATGCACCATGTGTATGTATATATACTTGTTTTGTTTTGTTTTTGTAACATCCAATAATGCAGTGATAGTGTAATATTTTAAAGAAGGATATAGAGTAAATGAGAAGATTTCTAAGAATTGTGATACTACACACTTACTATCAACTGCATCCGGTCACTCACATTGTGCATCTTGAATGGTAGTTTCCCACTATGAGTATCATAACTGTAGCTTGTAGATATGTCATAGAACTTATGAGTATTACATGTAGATGTGGTCGCTGGAGTTTCGACATACGTCAGTCTCGTCATGTCACTATAATGTACATCTACATAGTAATTTTTATTTTTATTTCCAGGTATAGGTGTGGCTCATTTGCAGCATGCAACCATGGGGGATTGTCTATACGAGTGTCTTAAAGAAGCCCATCTTGAAAAGTATTATAGAAATTTCACACTCAATGGCCTTACCAATTGTGAAGCTCTTATTGAGCTATCAATGCAGCAGTATGCAGATTATGGTATTGTTGCTATGGATGATCGTTTAAAACTGTTTAAATTAATTCAGATTGTAAAAAGTGTTCAGGCAGAAGGAATTTCGTGTCAACACGAAGGACATCACAAAGCACATAAAACTGAATTAGGTAATAAAACTGCAAATCTTCATCATAAACAAAATCAAGGAGCTGTTCGTAGATTACCAGATAATCCTGAAAACCTGCATCATAAACACAATACCGGAGTGGTTCATAGAGTGCCACATCTACAGGAAAGAGTTAGTGCAGGACACGGAATAAATCCACGACCCCATGCTAGCAATGCAAATTTTTTGAATAACTATCAAGAACAACAAAATGTACTTTTGAGGCAAGGACACGTTCTTCATCCTGCACACAATCACCATGTAGCTCCACCAGTAGCTCGAAAAACACGATCCAGGACAGCCCATGACCCAGCTCATAGCAACGTAGTGTTCAGAAGCGGATCAGATTCCCCTGTTTTTCAATGTAAAAAAACTCTCAATTTTGATGATTCAAACTTGGACTCGTCTGATGAAGAAATTCCACCTGAAAAACCCAAACCTGCAGAAGAGCACCCTGCTTTGATAAGTGCCAAACCAAATATTACTCAAGTTCCTAAGCCAGTTCCTGCGCAAGTGCATGTAGAGAACAAAGCTCAGGACCGTTTTTTTCCAGATGCTAAAACTTTACAGAACGAGTCAAATTTTGTTCATTTGGTAGACAATGCCCAACCTGAGGCACCAACACAAATCAATGGTATTCCATTACAGTATGTACCAAGGTCTTTCTTTATTGAAGTAGAAAATGGAAGCAATAAGACAGTCCAATCTGTTCCTAATGCTCATGTTAGAGAACCAAATGTTAATGGTGTGATAAATTTTGAAGATTTGCCAGCACAGTCACTCACGAAGCAGCAAATGATGTATACTGCACAAGCTCAGGATGCTCACAGGGCAGCATCCAATTTCCATAGTGGAGTGAAACCATTTCATTTTAAAAAGTTTCAGTCAGATACTGAGTCCAAGAATGATCATGCATATTTCCCTAAGAAAACAAAGGAGAGAGATCCACATGTAGAAACAGTATACAATACAGGATATAATTATGGTCTTCCCCTTTCTCCCCAAAAATCAAGAGTACGAACTAAATCATTAGATAAGATACGTGTATGTGTTCGAAAGAGACCTCTAGTTCCACGAGAAGTAAAACGTGGAGAAACAGATGTTGTTAAAGTATTAAATAAAAACACCGTAGCTGTGGAGGAGGATAAAGTTTCAGTCGATCTCACAAAATTTGTACAACAGGTATTGAATGTATTTTTAGTAATTTTCCTGATAATATCAAGTGACAGGTAGGCCAGTGTGCTGGACAGACAACGTGAAATCTGCATGAAGTCATAATGACTCATGATCATTTATTTTATGCTGCTTTTCCCCCCAAAAAACACGCTTTGGCATCAGTGTGAATTATGTAGTAATAGTGTTGAGCTAACTTAAAATAATACATTTGTAGTTTGAATTTTGTTGATATGATAGATGTGTTTGGATATTTATTTGTTTAACTTGTGATTAATTTCTACTTATCTGACTTTGAAGTTTAAATGGACTCTTTCGGCAAAAGCTCACCTGCAGCAAGAATTTGCGAACCCACGAACTTTTGTTGACCTATTACAGCATCATGCGTTCAAATGACATTAGACCATGGTCACAGCTGTGCTATTTTGGACCCCTTCTCATGCCCCCCCCCACACACACACATACACACACAACACAACACAAAACAAAGAAAAAAATGAAAGCAACAGATTAAAAAGTAGAAATAATTATTAATGTATAATTAACCAGTATGTTATTTATAATTTACTGCTTCAATTTTGGATTGGTTTTTCGAATGATTGATACTTGTTGAATGGTATCATCCTTTTCTAATGTGGACGTACTTGTTGCACAGGACACAGCCGGTAAAAATGATATTTTGTATCTGTTGCAGCATATGTTTGGTTTTGATGAAGTATTCAACGATGACTCCACCAATGAAGATGTGTACAAAAGATCAGTGAAACCTCTGTTGGATTGTATATTCAAAAGGTAAGTTTAAGTTGTTTTTTTTTAAAAACAGTTACTGGTATTCAAAATTTACAATAGATGCTTTGAATCTTATGTTTAATATTATTACATGTATTATCTTACGTTGTCCTTTATCAAGAGTGCTAAAGTATTCTATCATTTCAGTTCCAATGTTTTTGAAGTATGGTTTTCTCTCATGTTTGATGACCATAATCGATTCTGATTGGTTGAGAGGTGGAGCATTAAAACTAATTTCCTACGCTACAAAGTTTAAGACCTAAAATGATAAATAAACATGAGAGAAAAGGTTATTACATGAGTGTGGGTGAGATATGAGACAATATCTCACCTCGTGTTAAGTGTAACAGAACTGGTTTGCTGCGCTCACTCGTTCCATTAAACCATTACATTCAGTGAGATATTGTCTGATATCTCACCCCCATTCGCATGATAACCTATTAATCTACAATGTTAACTATTTAGCATTTCAGTATCCCATCTCTGTGGCTCTAACTGTAGGGAAGCGTGTATCAAACAGAGATGCATGAGAAATTTTGTGCATGCTTAATATCTTGAACATGATTATATAAATCAAACATGACATAATTCGTGAAAAAAGAAAACATGAGGAAGGCAAAGATAGGTAAAATTACATGGGTTTCAAAACGCTGGAACTATGAAAATGGTAATGCATGTATTAAAAAATCTACATCAGCCATGCTTACTCGTAAATTGGAAATTTGGAACAGGTGGTTGCAGCATCAATAATTTATATGCAGCCAAATTGAGATTGATCACTAATATGGTTGAACCTGCATTCTGATCTGTACCAATGAGCAGCTTATATTAGTATGATTGTTGATATCTCTTTTTTCTTGAGACATGACCAATGTTTGTTTGTTTGTTTTTTGTTTTTTTAAGAAATTCAGATTCAGATTAATGCATGCCGATAAACAGAAGCCCCTGTACCAGCTTAAAGCTGACTAAACAATTCACCAAATTACCATAGAGCACAAAAACAGTGACTGGCAACTGATTAAGCCCCCAAGGCATACGATTTGAAAGGAAAATTGTAATAACAATGGGGATGTATCCCTTAGCTGCTATTTTGCATATGGACACTGTCAAAAAGGCATATAAAGATAATAGTTTCTCTGTGTACTGACCTGTACTTGATATTATTTCATTTCTTGAATCAAATTTCATAGCATTAAAAAGGAAAATACCATGTTTTTTTTGCAGAGGCACAGCCACATGTTTTGCATTCGGCCAGACGGGAAGTGGCAAGAGTTACACGCTGCTAGGCACCAAGTCTATCCCCGGACTCTACCAGCTCGCAGGCAAGGACATACTTAAGGTAAGTCCAGTAGCAAGAAAATTAAAAGCTTTATGGTTGCCAAATTTAAGCTATAATTTCTCTAAAAAGCCATGGCATATATGGTTTTAATCAGTGAGTGAAAAAAGTCATGAAATATTGAAATAAGAAGTCATAGAAACTAACTGAGTAAAGCAGATTGACAAGTGTTCACTGCGACTGCATCTTTCTATTTGTTAGCAATGAGCATCAGGTAACATTAGGAAATCTCACTCCGAAGCATATTGCTATGTGTCACAGTATTAAGTAGCTTGAAGTAGGCTATGTCAAAAGTACACATAAATAGCCCCTACAGCAGGTCAATTAAATGTCCAACCCTAACATTCAGCCAGAAATAAATGACCATGACTATGTCATTTATTCCTGATAATTCAACATATTGCAATTTTAACTTTTCTCTCACATTTTATACCTTCTAATATGTTTTGAGTGATAGATTATTTAATCCAAACTGCATGTTGTTGTTGCCGTTGCTAGGCGATGGGTTGCGGGGCGAGACGCGGAGGGCGCCACTTGTGGGTGAGCTACTACGAGATCTACTGCAGTCAGCTCTATGATCTCCTCAACAAGAAGAAAAAGTAAGTGAGCCTCTAGAAAAAGCTGCTGGCTCCTCAACAGATGTCTATTTATAGTAGAACCTCCAATTATGATTATTGAGACCACCTTATAGTCCAAACTTTCATAAAGCTACCAAAATGAGCCTCTGTATAGAGGCCACCTCTATTGAGATCACCTAACACTGGTCCCAAAGGTTGTCTTAATAGAGTCCTTCTATTGAATATGGAATTAGGGAAATGAGATGTCTGCTTCAGTTGTATTATTATATATGCTGCTCCATGGCAACCTGCTCGAAATAGCCACATGGTCGTTGCTATGTTTTTTGTACGAGGTAATATTCTAAGACGTGGTTGCTGTGCTGCCGCTCGGCTTTTTGAGAGAACCTCTTTAGGTAGTGATCATGGCACTCAACCAGGGTGTCCGCAGGTCGTTAAAAAGTCTGAAAATGTATTTTTTTTTGTTTTGTTTTTTTTTTGGAAAATAATAGTTTTTGACAAGTCTCAATTTGCTTGAAGTAGTCTTAGAAGGTCTTAATTTCTCTTTTTCTTTGTTCATAACTATGCAGTTTCCTGTCCAAGAAATAGATAGCCGTGCATAGTACAATTCGTTTTGAAGAGAACAAATGTACTCAAATATGTTTTAGCAAATAATTTATTCTGATATAGTATGTATAAGAATATGCATCTCGAAATGTAGCAATTTTTTTTCAAATTGATTGTCAGTGGACAGCAAGTGAAAATAATTGGTGTAATTTGAATATGGGACACACCAGATCATTTTTAATTAATATTGGACATTCAAAATCATCTTCAATTTATAAGCCAACAGAAATAGTGCGAAGCATGTTTAGGTGATTGACTCACCAAAGCAATTTTAAATATTTCAGATTGTTTTTAGAAGGGATCAGACTAAAGCAAATCTCTAAATATGACTTTAATCCACCTTTATATCATGGTTAAAAGTCCTTGGCATGTACCTTTATACATTACAATCTTTGTAAACTTTGATATTGTTTGATTGTTTCTCTACATCTTAACTATTGTCATCAATGACAGTTTGTGTAGCGTCTTGGCACCAAACTGTTTGGCTTGAGGTGTATCAGTTAGTGAAGTTTTACTGTATTATAATTTAGGGTTGAAGAAGAATGTTGTGTTCAGCTAACTGTGTTCCATAAAAGAATTTTTCAAGTTTACATTGTGAAAACTTAGTAAATTGCAACCTCATAGATATATGTAAAAATAGTAATATTATCATTATTTGAAAAAAAACTAGTAATGTTATCATTATTTTAAAAAAAAAATTCTTATTGACATAACATCATTTGAACTTACAAATTACATTATTGACAGTTTTAAGCATTTGTCCATTTTCATATCATGAAGACATCGCAATCATCATGTTGAAAATCAGTACTATTTTCACCACTAGGTACAAACAATTGCATTGTTGGTATTTTTTAGACAAAGAACATACAGTCTCTATCATTTCCTCCTGCTGCGCCATAGTATAACAGGGTCTGGTTGATCAAGACTAATAAGTTGGTAGCCATACAGCAGTGAAAATGGTACTACGAACGTGTTTTATTATTTTGATATACATGTATGCCACCTAGTGGCAAAAATGGTATTATATAGGTGAACTGGTGTATTCACCAAATTCAATCACCCACCTGTATATTTTTGAGTTTACATGTCTTTTTTTTGACTTGAAAAACGTTCAAATTTAAACGGAACACAGGCATGTGAAACAGAATAGTATGGCAACGTTGTTTATATATTATGTGAGCATCATTATATGAGTAAAAAAGCAGCATCACAGACTATGTAAACCAAATAAATCATGAGATTAAGTACTGTGTCTGTCTAAAAAAGTTCTCAATCCATGAACTGAAGTCAATAGGCAAACGGATACATGGTTAGTGATAAACCAATGTTTATTAACATCTTCGGCAGCGATTTATCAAAATTTTACACCCAGAATATCGTTGAATGGTTTTATTACTATTTCCTTATCACTTTATCATAGAAACATGGATTATTTGTTTTGAATACATTTATCACATTTAGTGCTTCGTATCATTTGCTAATGTTTCTGTATACAAAATTCCAGAATCAAATGCAGGTTGCATTATGATTGCCATCGTGGCTTCAGACAAATCTTTTACATTGCCTATAATCCTCGCTATAATCAGTCTTACAACATCTATTTTCAATAACTTGTGAATTGAAAACAGTGAATGTTCCCAACAAAGGAAGAGTAAACGTTGGAAAAACTGATTAACGGAAACTTTTCTCATACAGTAGCTTATGATAATGTAAGTAAATGATGTAGTAAACAAGGGAAACTCTCTACAAAGGAAGGATTTGTGACTGCAAATTTTTTTCGTTCTTGAGGACATACACTGTAATATGCCGAAAAGATATGAGGATGTATGATTGTTGCAGATTTCAGAATATTCCCCATTACAAATTTAAGTATATTTGTTATTTATTCAAAAGTGGTAGATTTAATGGAACAAACACTTGACCATCGCAGTATTCTGACAAAGATGATTCTTACACCAAGTCTGTAGGGCTATATCACATATCAACTGCTGGGACTCGAACCCTGAACCACTACCACTGTGGCACTGTATTCTGCAATTTGTCTAGTTGACTTACGATAAAAAATATAAATGTTCGAGTTTCATAGTCTACTGTCCATACACTTAGTGGAATTTACATCATTTACACCAGGTCATTGGCATTCTTGTCACTCTATATTGCCTTTCTCAACTCCCTGGGGAGCATACAGCACAATTGTAATGCATTCACATTAATGTTTACTTGTTTACTTAGCTTACTTGTACCTATTGAGTCTTTCTAGGTGACATGGAGCAGTGTGCAACCAGTTAGGGATGAGTTTGCCCAACACCCACTAACAGGCTCAACCAGGACTCGAACTATTGACCAGAAGTCACGTCTCCGACTCCCTGTCCACTTGGCCACAGAAGTAGCATATGAAAAGATTGTATACTTACAGAGCTGTTATTGTTTTAAACCTTCAAACTCTACATTGAATATCCTCAGTGAATGTTCTCAACAACTAAAAACCAATTCACAGTTACAAATCGTTCCATTTTAGAGGACTTCCATTGTTTAGTCCGTAATTTACTTAAATTATTGATAGGGAAAGTATGAGAAAAGTTTCCTTGATTCAGTTTTTATGTTGTTCACTCTTCCGTTGTTGAGGATATTCACTGTATTGAGATGTGTTATATCAACTGCATAGTTTGTAAAAGCTGTCACTTTCCATGGTCCTATGTTTCAGACTGCATGTGCGAGAGAACGGGAAGCAGCGAGTGTGTATCGCCGGCCTCATGGAAACAGAGATCACAGACATCAAGAACCTTATTGAGGTGGGGAGCTATTAGTATATCGGACTATAGGTTAATCTCTCCTCTAGCATCTAGCAGAATGATACCAAATAAAATGCCTACTTTTAGACATTGAAAAATATTTAGGAACCACATTTTTGTCTCTATATAGAAAAAATGTGGTTCCATTATTCTTTGATGCATTGAACTAGCACATCGCACTACTCATAGGCGAAAAAATCCATCATTTGTAACATAAACACGGAATTGTTTTGATACTCGCCATCCATCTTGCACATCTTGTACGGTTTTTGCACAGAGCTCATTTACGTCCTTCCACTTCATATAAGCACCCGTTTTTATCTAGACGAACAGCTAAAAATGTGTGACGATTTTGAGTGTTTTTATCGGGGGGTAAACCCCCCGAACCCCCCTTTTGCTTGATAAATAAATCATGGTTACTTTTATATGATTTCAAATTATATTTGGCTTTATATGAACTTAAATATCATTTACGCTTGTTGGGTGTGGGAAAACAAACAAAATTGAAATTGATCGCAAGGAGTTGATGCCTTTACGTCATACGCCTCACGTGCAAGAAACAAGAACGTCTAACTACTACGGAACGTGAAGCGTGCACTGTTGTACTTATTTTCTACGAAAATTTAATAAGCAATGCAGTAAATAGTATCTATATAATACATTAAAATATTTTTATTATTGGTTACTCGAAAGTGTAATGTATGCAATAGAAACACACCTGATTAATTTTATTGTAATTTGATGTAAACTGGCACAGAACAGTGACGCAAAGTGTTATGGCCGATCGCCTGTCAAAAATCTTACATGGACTTAAAAAATGGATAATTTGACTAGTAAATTAATGACACAAATAAAAACGATTGGTGAAAACTGTGGATAAACGGTTACTGCTTATGTAGACGAGCCGCTGAAAATGTGTGACTATTTTGAGTGTTTTTGTTGTTTCGTGCAAGATATAAAAAGAAGGCATTTGAATCAAAACAGAGGAAGCACAAAATGTAAGTCAATCTTTATAAAAACATCTTGGAACCACACAGAAAAAGTTTTCTCTTTCTAATAGAGAAAGAAATGTGGTTCCAAATGTTTTCTTGGCAAGTTATTGATCTTATAATTTGGGTCCGCTATAAAACTGTCATGAAGCTGGCCATTGTTATATTTTTGTTCGAAAATCTTAAATATTGTCATCTCCGTATCTACTTATATCTTATAATCCGGATGACAAAGAAGGCGATTGGCAAAGATAAGTGTGGACGTCAAATATGTCCAATTCACATTCCAATCGGACTTCGCAAAGATGATTGGCTGACATTATATATCTTGGATGTTTGCAGGCGTTTATAGAGCAAAATATTGTAAGTCAACATGTATCATTAAAGGGATATGATGATTTATGCTGTGTTTGGTTTGTAGCCGAAATCAAATGTTGCTGCATTAGTATATTAAAAAGTGTAATGCAAAAATCTGTTGCCAGCCCTGGCAAATTGACGATGTTAGTTTAGATTGTTTTTGACATGATGTTGACCACCTAATGGTGATAAGACTCGACCATGAAGCCACAGTCAAAACCGTCAACATCGAAGGCGTATTTTTCACCAGCGAAATATTTCCCGAAAAAAAACATCTGGAAGCAATAAGAGGGTTAAAAAAATATAGTGTATACGTGTTGACTAGGTGAATGTGTATGAAATTTTCAAGGTCACCGGATGGTCACAAAATAACACATTGACATGTCATTAAGATATTCAATGTAGAAATATTTGCAAAGTATGCAGTCAGTGTCAACAAATATACTTTGCATACGCATAGTCTATGTAGAGATCCTCTTTGCATAGATTACTCTAAATTGCATCTGTGCAGGAAAGATTATAAGGTTTTTAAAGAATGAACACTTCTCTCATCTTGGGTTTCTTCATTCATGATATATACAAAAATTTTAAGATACCAACAGAAACCATTGGACTCACATTTTGAGACTTTCGCTCTTATTGCAAAAGATGCCAAATGAACATGACCAACTAAGGACTGTTCATTAGGCCTGAAGAAGCTCTTGTAAGAGCGAAAAAAGTGAGTCCCAATGGTTACGCTTTCAAAGGTAAGTTACCACCTTTTTATATGAATAAAAAAATTCAATTTTATTTCATTTGTAACGAATTCAAAATCCACAATTAGTTATTATTACCCTTTAGCTCAATCCCTGGAAAAACGACACGTTTTATATCAAAATACCCCTGAAAAACCCTGGAATTTATCAAAACCAGTAAACGTTGTCTTTTCCATTACAAGTGTAATGAAAACAAGACTCAGATTCTTGATGTTTAATATATAAGACACATATTTAAAAAAAGCATGCTGTCTTGTTAACTAAAACACAAGGTCACGTGATGTTACATCATCGAATGATTTTCGCCAGACGTACTGTGGATTTCTGACGGCACACGTCACAATTAACATGGGAGAGATAGGCGGCTTCTTACGTGCATCGTGCAAGTTACGTCTGACGAAAATCATTCGGTTTACATTTTGAGCTATCACGTGTCTTGTTGGGCTTTTGCCGGCTGTTTATTGTGTGGTATTTAATTTGCTGTAGCTATTTTAATATGCTGTTTTACTGAAAGGGACTTTCAAAATGCACAAGACACATCATATTGTTTCTATGCAAGTATACTTGTTCGGCCACTGAGCATAACCTTTGAATATTTAATTTTTAAGATGTTTATGTTATATTACATTGTACATAATTATGTATATAGTACATAAACATATTTATCCATATTGTGTATTCAGGAAACTTAAGTTTATTCAGTCGAAAGGATATTTGGCAAGTTTAAAGATTGTTAGTTATTTATATTTACATTTTAGTTAAATTCTTATTTGATGCAAAGTCAAGTTTTAGAAATACAAGATTTCTATCGCTTTTCGTTCTTACATTTTAAACTTACTGTCCAGAACACGTTCAGTGGAGATAATTTGAATGACATAACTGTTCATATCTATGTGTCATTGATGATAATCAAGTCCATGGTAATCAGATATAATTGCCTCAAGTTACTGAGATTCCTGGTGTCAACTCGCATATGTAATATGTCCAATGGCCATAATTGGTGCACCAAATATACAGTTACTCATTTAAATTACCTATTTTTTATATACCATTAGAATTTTATGCCAAATTAATTTCAATTTTCACTCTTTAAAATCACCAAATATTACTAGAAATGTTGGAGAACCTCTCTTATTTCATACATAGCAACATTAAAACATATCCATATTGAAAGGAAATTAAAACAAAGATCCATTTAAATTCTTTTAAAACCTAGTGGTTTAAGTTTCATTGAGAGCTATGTAAGGGGAACCTTAATGGTTAAAGTATATGATGATCAGGCTCATTACTGCTAATTATCGTAGACTTGTGCCAGTGTGTAGCCTTCAACCAGCATCATCGCCACAGGTGCTCTTGTAATTATCACTGTAAAACAATTTGAATCTAGTTTTTGTGTAATCGTCTGCATGTATCGGTGTCCACTTCTCATGAGAACATCGGTTTAATATCTCTATTAGATCATTCAAAGCATTTTTAGCAGCTTATTTCAATACATCCTATTGACACTGTTAATGGATGAGACATTTGATTACGTATAGTAAAATTATGTTGGTGGTTGAAAGATTTTTTTTCAATCATCATTTTTGGAAATGCAACGAATGTTTTTTCAACTTTGTGTCAGGAATATTAATGTCAAAGTACAAATGAATTTGTATGCGTTTGGAATATTATTTTATTGGTTCATTTAAATGCATCAATATTGCATATTGTAATGTGGATTTACTGACAATATTTTAGATTTAAATTTCTAAATAAAACTTTCATTATTGGATATTGTGAAGAGGAAATCATGAATTCTGTGGATTACAGTTATATGTCAAAATCTACTCAAATGTACACAAGCCAATCAAGCCTGGTAACCAGCTACTTTCCTTATTCCTCTTTTGAATATTGCCATTTAAGTTCAAATAATATTGTACGCAAATAAGAAGGTAAAAAAAACACAACTCAGATGCTTTTTTCATCATCTTGAAGCGACGTTTTGGTGGACCTTTTTAATATTACACATATTTTACAATAGCCAGTTTTAAAAAGAGATCGGCTGCCACTGACATCCATATGAGAATATACATCACAAGCACAAGACTGCACATTATTACATTATTATGTTTTAGGTTTGTGTTTTTGTTTTACATCTGTAATAGGATTTTGTCAAGGTTTTGGCGTGTTCCAAACGGTATTCCAGAGTACCATTAAACCATTTTGTGGCATGTAGATGAGATCACTAGGTCATGTTGAGAGCAGATATGGCTGGATTAGTAAAGAAAGAAAACTTGAAATAGAAGGAAGGAAAGGAAAGACCAAAACAGACTTGGGATGCAGTCATGCAGAAAGATCGGCACGCTTGGGCATGAGTTTGATAGCTCGGATAGGATGGTTGAGATGTAGACTGGGCAGCCATGTTGCCACACCCTTTGAATGAGGAATAATTAAGGCCTGCTCAAATAAACTTAGGATTTGACTGATTGTAGGTGGTGAACTACGGGAACCTGGTGCGTTCCACGGGCACTTCGGGCGTCAACCCCCAGTCGTCCCGCTCACACGCAGTGCTGCAGCTCGAACTGAGGGACGGCAGCGACACGCGCACTGGGAGGTACGTCACGCGCACACACACATGCACGCGCACACCTGGAGGTACAGCACCCGCACGCGCAAACACACACAAAGTGACAGGCACATCGGAAGGTATGTAGCGCACACGCACACACACAGCAACACACATTCAGTGACACAGGAGGTATACAACATGCGAACCGGGAGGTACGTAACATGTGCACACTCACACACGCACACGCACCAGGAGGTGCGTTAATACGCACAAGATGAGTTTTTCAAGTTGTGTCGGGACAGTCAGCCATGGATCTGGCGTTATCAAATAAAAATTTGTCGATAAGTGCCTTGTATGGCAAATAAATCGTAATAAACCTAGGTTCAGCCATATTTTAATACATTGACAGTGATAAACTGGAAACAAAATGTAATCACATTATTAACATTTAGATTAGATTATGATTAATATTTTAATATTGATGACATAAAATTATAGAGTCGTTTGAAATATCAAGATAAGATTACATTTGATTAGATGAAATAACTGTGGATAAAATCAAAATTTGCCTCAGGCGACAAAAACAAGTGAGCAAACTTGTATGATGTATAGATTAAAATTCAAAGGTGTCCAGTTGATCGTTGTTATGTGGTATAAAGCAGTGGGTCATGATTCTACAACTCACATGTTATTACCTGCTTTTGTTCCAGAAGTAACTAAACTTCAAATTTTAAAAGTAATTAATAATTGATTCGATATTTGATAACAATACTTCTCTATTTAGAAATGATTTTGATTTATTTGACTTGGGAATATATCACTACTCCACGCTGCCACCGGAACACCGTATGGTCGTGGGTTCAAATCCCACCAGAGACTGTGATATAGTGCTAATCTGACTTGAATCATAATTCTTATGACTTAATTACATATAATTACATATAATAATTACAATAGTACTTCTCTATACCTGCTGTATTTTATAATATAATCCAAATTTGAACAAAAAACTTCTATTGTCTAACATATTAAAAACCAATGTCCTATTCAGAAAAAAATTGTTTCTGTGATTGTAAATTGCTTGATTTTCTTAGCAGAGATACCCATGTCTATTCAAACTCATATAGAAAATTATCATTGCAATAAAAAATATCAAATCCTTCATTGATATGTTAATAATGGAACAAAATAAATAAGGATGTTGACAAAATTATGTTCAAACATATATTTGACTTCATCAGCAATGCTCAGGTTTTTTTTAATTCAGTTTTCTCAACAGCCTCTTTGGGCCGAATGAAAAACTCAGTGTGTCACATGACCACATTCGGGCCGAAGAAGCTGTTGAGAAAACATCGAAAGCCTCGCAGCAGAGCAAAATGATGGTTCCAATAGGTATCCAAAATTATTCTTTGAATCATGAAAAATGGAACCCAGGATAAAGCGAATATACATTGAAAAAAACATATATATATTAAGTTGTTGACAGTGTGATGTTCTGTTCTGTTAATAATGCCCTATATAGAATTGTAGATTACAAAAACATCTGTCTTGTGTTCAGTACCTATAGGATTAATCATGTTAAGTATTTGCATTCCAATATACTACAGAGTAAATTTCATAAGTTTCATAAGTTTTAACTTATGATGTGTAATAACATGAAAACACTGATAGTGTTCTTGTTGATGCTTTCATCTATTGAACCATTTAAAACCCTACGTGTTTGTTCAGGTTGTCGTTCATTGACCTTGCTGGGAGCGAGCGAGCGTCCGACGTGACGGCCTTCAACCGGCAGACGCGCATGGAGGGAGCCGAGATCAACCAGAGCCTCCTCGCCGTATGTATAAATACCATACCCATCCAAATGTCAGAGTCCCAGTTAAGGCATCAATAGTTACCCTTCAGTTACTTTAAAAGCTACTAGTCCTCCCCAAAAGTTACTCGTCCTGACAAGCTGCCCTAAAACATGTTTTGGCTCAGCAGCTACTCGTATGAAGGACGAGTGAATTGAATTCAGCACGAGTCCTCCTTAATTTATACATGTACTAATCTGGATGAGCGGACTAGTGACTAAATGGGAGACTGCGCATACAACGATCCAAATGTCCTGGGCTTTTAGGTTGAAAATTTGGCTATTTAGGGAGTTAGTGAACTTTTACATGAATGTTGATTTCATTTGAATGTTTATGGTTTAGGTTCTTATATGCTCAAAATTTTGGGAGTGGGGCTTTTAGATGCGTCACCTCTTGGATGCTAAGTTGTAAGTGTGTTCAACAGAATTGTATGTTCACTCCAGCTGAGGTGGTTCACTGCTGCCTGAAGAAGCTTAGTAATTTTGTATTTATATTATTGTATGAATAATTGAACAACAGATAGGATGCATAAAAATAAAAATGATATATTTGGTATATATTTAAAGTTGAACAATTTTTTTTTGTATCGTTTACTCATAACATCTGTTTAAAACCTCCTATGAAAAGAGAAAGAAAGCAATTATGTTGGACAGGTTCTTCAAATAACGTATGTCCGTGGCCAAGTGGATAGGGAGTTTTACTCGTGACCAGAAGGTCGCAGGTTCGATTCCCGGTCGGGTCAGATGGTGGGTATTGAGCAAACATACCTCTAACAGGTTGCACACTGCTCCGTGGTATCTACACGTTAAATAGGTACAGGTCAGGTGCGTGCACGTTAATGAGAGGATGTGCGGGGAGTTGAGAAGGATATAGTGTGACAAGGATGCCATTGACCTGGTGTAAATATGTAAAGTCACTAGAGCACAATAGCAGTGAATTGTGTCTATAAACAACCACATTTACATTTATTTATTACTGCTGGTTTGTCACTTTTAATGCTGCCTTTCTCAGTTATCAAATAAGATTCTCATATTTTGAAATCAGATCAGTGATTTTGTCTGTAACTGCTTTTTCAATTATCATTATGCATATCGACTGACAGAGCCAAATCACAGTCTGGTTCTCATTTGTTGATCTAATTATTAGTGTGTTGTCTGTGTTGATTTCTTAGAAAATCACCTTTCTTTGCCAAATAGGTGTTTATAATCACTAAAATGGGTGTAAGCTTTCTGACCAAAATGACCATTTCAAGGGTCTTTTATAAAGTATATGTCCCATAATGAACTAATGATGATTACATATTCTTAGTGTGATGAATTTTCTATGCTGCTTTATAATGAATCACGATTCACCACATAAGGTGTCTACATCACACAAAAGCCATTGTTGGCACTTGCATAAGACGGGAGCTCTGTAAGAGGTGTGGCATCAAGGCTGTAAATATAATTACAAGCATGTCATATCTTATATACAACATTGTCACTACATCTTGGACATACGTAGTCAAGGTCACAGGGTCTGGTTTGAGGACACTCTCAATTCAACCACACCTCTTGTGTACTCAGTAAGAGCAAGGACTACCAGTGTTGGAAATTCATGGTGAGAAGTTGTCAGGGTGAGAGGACATCTTAGTCACACAAAAATTGAAATTGCTAATTTTGGTGCAATTAGTGGCATTCTAGATTAAAATCACATTTGCAATCTCAATAATTTAAAAAAACAGGTCAAAACTGTGTCAAAGTCAATAAGCAATGTAGGTTTTAAACTGAATACTGATTATTTCAATGTTGAAAATGCATGGCAAAAGTTGTCTGACATCAGGGCTAGCAACTCCAAAAGTTACTTGCCCCGGGCTGATGGGCAGGCAGCTATTACCAACACTGCTACTACAGAACATGGAGTTCCTTTTGTCTTCTTTCAGCCACACAGCAAATTTGGGTATTCTCCACACTTGTGTAGCTTGTCGAGGTGTGACCCTGAAACCAGACATTTGGTTTTACCCATGTTTACACATACTCCTGCATACCAGTCTTCCATCCATTCAACTTTTCTGACAGCTAGTCATGACACTCAGCGATCTTAGCGATTATGACATGATCATCCTTGTACAACAGAGAGGGTTTCTAGGACAATAGTGAACAGTAATTACCTTAAAACTATGAAATGAACATGCACATCTGCATCAAGGAGAGGAAGAAAGAAGAAAAAAGATCCTCTTTGATGCGAACAGTGGAAATCACAATTTTGTACATTGATGATAAGCCTACGGTAGTAGGCTTATCATCAATGCTTTTGACAGTAGTTTTTTTTTATGTCTGCGAGCATATGGCAGGTAATGATGTACTGCCTGACTGGTTCTGTACTGCCTCCCTATGGGTCATTATGCTTTACCAGGGGTACTTTCACATCACATCAGATTCTGTTCATGTAACATTTTTCACAACCATTTGCTCTAAGGTTTAGAATGTCTACAGGTAGGCCACTGCTGAGTTTGGTGAATACAAAGTTTAACATGTCGAATTTCCTCTGAAGTACTGCCTCAAAAACGTACTTTCGCCACACTGGACATGCATTCATCCATACGGTCTCCTTGAAATTTTGCCAGTACAGAGGATGCACAGAAGCATTACTGGCGGTTGTGCTCTAGGCTTTAGGATAGGCCTAATTCTAGTGTTTTTGATCATGTTGGATTGAAAACCTCTACAAAAATAAGCTTTTATTTATAGTTAAGCTGACTTTTTCAGCAGGTGTTATTTTTATAAGAGAGTTTACGTTCAATGAGGGCTTTCTACTTTCAAGGTTACACACCACAAGCTTGCTACTAAATTTACACAGAAAGGACATAAAAACATTATACTACACATCTTTTTTAGGTTATGGTGTGCGAGGTCACTTGATAAATGCAATGGTATTTGTTATTTTAGATTCACATTGGTTTATGAAAAATACTTTACATTCAAAACACTTTTTTTTGTTCAAGGATAAATTCTTTGTTGTTGTTTATTGTTTATTCTTTATAATTGAAAAACACGATAGTGTATTATTTTTTAGTTGTTTTTGTTACGATGTCTGAGCACAAAATATTGGTAGATTGCATTGCAATTTGGAGATGGGGGTGGGGTGGGGTGTTGCATTAATACAATACAATAATAATTTTTATACCACAAATTCCAATAAATGTTCATGCTTGTAGGCCTCCTTAAACAAATGGTGCTTCATTGTTGCATTAACAAAACATATAAACAATAAGATAAAAAGGTAAATGTTGGTTAATGTTTGAGTGAACTATAGTCCATTTAGATGTGATAACTATCGGTATTAGAATGTGATGATTATGATTCAATGATGCTGTCAATCTATCAATCACTTGTACTACCAGGTGATGAAACCTTGTCATGCACTAGTTACCTGCCAATTTACTTATAATTAACCAATGCGTACAATGCCAAGCATCGTGTATTGTTCAATTAAAGAATATGTTTACAATAGAAAGTTATAATGATTAATATGGAATTACTTATATTGATACGTTGAATATTTTGACAATTACAGCATCATTGAAACTGAAACTAAGTATAACCATGGACTGGTAAAAATATATGTGCGACTTCAGTTGACCAACGCCCATTATGATTATTGCTGTCAGCTCATTGTCATGACTTGCAATTAGTTGTATTCATGGCTCAATGTCAAGGATTAGTAATTTAGATGCTATTTATTATGATGGTTTTGAAATTGACAATTGTAGGGTGTTGCCGTCTTTGTTAACATACGGTATTGTAAGAGTATTTTTAGATCACATCTTCGCCAAAGTACACAGAGAGTATGTCACAGAACAGAAAATTGATGGCGAAGAAAACAACTGTGTACAACTACACATGTAAGAAAATTGATCATTGATTTACCAGGGACACTTTAGTCTATGTCTTTACACCATAAAAACAGCAGTATTCAAGAATATGTAAACTTGTACTGTGCACATGTGTGGGCCTAGACATACGTGGTAGGAGATGATATGCACATTGACTTCTTTAGAAAGTATTATGTTAGTGAGACACGTCAAGAACATACGTATGATGTACCAATAAATGCGTAAAATACTGCAGTCAGTAAACAAACAGTAGTCAAAAAATGAGAGGAAATTTGATTATTTCAGTTTAAATACATGATGCTGTGCTTATTATGTCATCATTTCTGACTACCTTCATCAATGACTCAATATTTATTTTATGTGTATATGCATGGTTCTATTATGTGAAATAAACTTTATTATAAAAATTATAAATTATTGCAATCCTGCACCATTGGCTATCACTTTCATAGAAATCCACTTTGGTTAAAGGAAGTTGTGCAACAAAGATGAATTTTGTTGATTAACGTAGAATGTATAGTACTATATTTGCTAAAAAAACATTGTATTGGTTATCAGATTATTGACGTAAAGTAAACAATGAACAAGTAATGCAAATGTTGAAACATCATTAAGAAATTTAGATTCATATAAAAGCAGATTATACAGGTTTGCTTTGTCAATTGAATATTTTATTTGTTATGTATCTTAAATAATAACCATAAATCAGATTTGGGATGTGTTTATTCTTTGACACAAACCATACAGCAAAGAAGAATCGAAGTCTACACCTAGATTGTATATGTATTTACCAGGGACATCCTTGTTTGGGTCGTGTTAGTTTATCTCTTTGTATGGATTAAATGCTCTGTACTAACTTCATACAAAATGAAAAGAAGCAGAATGTACGAACAAGCTTTGTTATCTTTACATGATCTTAGAGAAAAATTACTCTTATCGGAGTTGTACTGATTTTGTTGATGAAGTAGTGAGGAGGATATTTTGAGCAAGAGATATCTAATTTAATTTGACATGATAGCACACTAAGTCTTGAGGTATTAAATTCCAGAGTGTGTATACATGAGGGCTTGTACCCCATAATTGTCTCTGTCCATCCACTCATCCATTCACACTGTGATAAGTAGTGCTCGACTTTGATTTTAAGTTGGAATAATAAGTTGGAATAGTGGATTTCAAAAGGCGTGTTCTCCTATGGAACTCAATAGTCCATATTAGAATCCACGATGGCCTTTATTTGATGCAATTATGTACATTCTATTTTGTCAGCTATAGTGATACTTTTGATTTACAGCTTCAAAACTATTATAAAACAAAAAACTGTTCAAACGCGACTGTAGCAACTCTTTACTTTTTGAAAACTGGCAAAAAGAACAAGTGCCATGCTAATGCTAGTATTACCGGCTTTCCTCGATTGCATATTAACAATTCCCATGTTCAGTAAGGCAGGATCAGACGTTATCACTGTAGTTTCTTATCAATTTTTCATATGGAAGGACCTAAAGTCTACCAAAACCATTTAACAAAGTTTATGTATGCAATACTAGGCATGTCGATATGCAGGTTAAAGTAAACGATGGTTGCTTTGTTATGATTAATGTGAGCCTTTATCATGATTCTGAAATGAAGGATTTCTCATAAAGCTTACAGTTTTATCACTGCGATTTGTGCCAGTTGGGTAGTTAACAAATGACTTACATGTACTGTGTATATTAATTATTTATAGGTTGTTACAATATACAGTATGGAAATAATGGACAGGCCTCTGGTATATCTCAACAGATTGCACGTTTGGTTATATATAGAGAAAAATAAACACTTGCATGAGGATTAAAAGTCTAAATACCTTTTTTCTTGTTGGGATTGTTTTCAAAGATAGTGAAAAAGATTCGATGCTTGAAAATGATGTTTTGGTATTAAAATGGAGAAATACTCGTGTTAAAATTAATACGTGATATTTTACCATATGCTTCATATGGTAGGGTTTCAAATTGCGTTTTTCAGACAAATGCTCTTGTCTTCACTGGTGAATGGCCTACGTAGCAGTGACTGATTATGAAGGATTAAGTGGCAAAGCCTAGATTAGACTACTTTTCTAATGTCAAATGATCCAAGTGAGGTGAGGCCAGAGCAAAATTTGTCGCCACCAGCCGCCTATCATAGATTTCTCACCTTAGATGAACATTGTGAACAAGCACAGTAGTGATACGGTATGTTTGTCATGTAATGATTTTCATACATAATGTCACTACCTGGTGTTTGGCTAAAGTCAATATATAGATTGCTTAAACACTAGGCGAGAGCAATATAATAATACAAACTCAGTTTGTAAAATATTATTTTCTAACATTTCTTGTGGACTAACATGTTAATGGATATTTGGATAACTGATGAGTGATATAAGGTTAGTTGGTTTGCAGTTGTGAATGTCATGAATATATAACTATTGCTCCCATTTCCGTATTTCAACTAATTAAATGCAATAAGTCAGACAAGTTCAATGATTTCTTAAAATTGATCAGATACCGTATTCGTTCTTATAAGCGCGCCTGCCCCATTAAGCGCACCCACCTGTTTACACAGATTGAATTAATAAAATTTTGCTTTTTTTTCTCCAAAGATTTCACGTTTATCTCGCCATATTGTAAGACTAACAAGCTGGTATGCGCCGGTCGCGTTGTGAAAAACACGCTGGTTACGTTGTGAAAGAATGTTCGTAATGGGCAATAAAAGAAAAAATGCAAGAACCATGAAAAATTGTCGTTGTGCGCTTATTAGTTATATTCGACTTTTGTTTTTGTTTGAAATTTGTTTTTTGTAAGCGCGCTGCTTTTATTAGAACGAATACGGTATATTGGTTTTACTGAATGGTAAAAATACATAAACTTTACAGGGGAAATATCCAAGAGTATGTTTTATTGGTATGTTTACTTTTTTGTCAAATCATTGAACTTTTCCAATTAAAGTGTGCCTTCCAGAAAGCCATGAGTGGATCTCTTCTCCATTTTTATCTTGTTATTGTTAAAAATTGGGGGGAAAATGTATGATATATTAGGAAATAAAGCATTTATGTTTGCAGTATGATTTAATAATAATAATAATAATAAACTTTATTTATATAGCGCAGTTAACTTACATAATAAAACATATGCAATATTTAGCGCTTTACAAGACTAGTTAAAATGCATTGATTAAATATTGAATGAATTTTCTAAGATCAAGCTAAAAATGAAATAAAATTGACTCATAATATGAATATCTAAGACATTTAAGGATATACCAAACACTTGTAAATGAAAACGTCAATTCAATATTTTCATTTATGATCAAAATTTTCCATAAAGACTTTCACAATATCTATAGTTCTATACACATGAACGTGTGCATTATGATTGAAATTACAACCAAGCCGTAATCTTAAATCATCCATCATTTTGTGCTTCACAGTGATAAATGTCTGAAAAATCAGTGACGTTTTTTATGTTTATTCAAAAGACCAAAAGGGTATTATCAGTGAACAGACTAGATCTCCAGATAAATTCTCGTCATGAGCTCATAAAATTAATGAAGCAAAATTTGAATGGAAGAGCAATTGTGGTCTTATGAATTGTCTTCATTGTGTTCCCCTATGCCATGCTACTTTCACATTTAGTATTTATTATATATTATAAACATAACAAATGTAAGAAGAATCGTAATTTGATTTTTCATATGTTGCAATTTGAATATAAACTATCTGCTGTTATTTTTCTGGTTTATTAGCCATAAATCTGTCTTCGCCTGCACAACTAATACTCAAGAACAAATAGTAACGTTAAGATCTTCACACAAAGTCTCCCTGTGTGGTGGCAACTATTCACAGAATGCCAAATTGTTTGTGTTACATCGTAGGCTCTGACGCAGCCATTATTGTATCAATATAGCACTTAATGTATTACAATCGCTACTTCATTTGTTCTATATATTTTCATATAATACATAGTCTTTGCTAATGTTATGTATTCAATAAGGTTAATGGTCGTCCATTGTGCTCTAAAGTAGAAGCCAAGGTGTGTGTCCTTGTGATTTATGCTTTGTTACACTGGCATCGCTACCTAGCTAGGTCTGTATATGCATGTATGCTACAAACGAGCTGCTGCACAACATATGTCAATCAATCAAATCCTAAATTTATTTGAGCAGGCCCTAAGTATTCCTCATTCAGAGGGTGGGGCCTGGCTGCCCAGTGTACGTCTCAACCATCCCTTGCATGCCTTTCGGTCATTAGGATCCGTGCCCAATCTTTCTGCATGACTGCATCCCAAGTCTGTTTTGGTCTTCACTTGTCTTTCTTTCCTTCTATTACAAGTTTTCTTAATTTGCTAATCCAGCCAGAGCTACGTTCAACATGACCTAGCCATCTCAGTCTCCCTTTGCAAGTACTATACACAATATTATACTGGCTTTTAATTCAATTGGACTTTCACATGTATGATGTGCAGCGGAATTCAAACAGCAGCGGCACACTTCAGGCTATTTTCCGCTCATTGGTCGGAAAAATAACATTCACCTCTTCTGTGTGTCTTATGATTTTATTAGAGTTTATCAAGTTTCACAGTGAAAAATCATCCAGGAAAGTCGTGTCCATTTGAACAAAAATTTCACCTGGAGCCTGTAGCTTGTAGCTGTCACACACCGTTTACATGCGTATTTGGGCTAAATCTGCACTTTTTGAAAGGTACTGATGAAAAAAAATCTGTTTGGGTGCATATGTATAAGTACAGTTAGGATGATTATCAGTATAGTTGGGAAATAGCAATGTCTTCTATTCTATAAATCATTTGGGTATAGGTCATATTATGTTGATGAACTAATAAAAAGCTATGTTTGTAGAGCTGACTAACTGTCTATTCAGAGACTATAAAGGAAATCCTCATATGCTTTTTCTAGCTATAAACGTCTCTAATGTCACCCTTCATTTGCCTTCACACTATGGCTAGCTTGCTAAAGATGAAGTCTTTTTAAGATGATGACCACCACAGTCCAATGTAGACATTTTATGTTCTAAATAACAGCTGCCTCATCAATCAAAACAAACATCTTGATCCCTCCATCGATACCGTACTAATGCATCTTTCATCACTGAAGTCAAACTAATGTAATGTCTATGTTTTCATGTCCTTTATCTATCACGATCACTTTGTTATAAGGTCACTTCATGTATGAAGATAGCTTATCAGCGCATCTATCAAGAAACCATTGAGGTTTTCACTTTTAAAGGGCGTTTTAAAGGTCTGTGTTGCCACATTTTGTGTCAATAGCAATTTTTGTCTGATCGGCAATCTTATGTTTCAACTGCTTTTTCAAAGTGAGCAATTTGATGAGATAGTGACTTGTATTATAGATTGTGTGATAACCTTGTATCTTTTAAGTTAACTTGATGCATGGCTTGAAAAGGAAAAATGACTTTGTCTAAATCCATTTCAGCAAATCAACAAACACAACTCTTAAATTTCATGCTATAGATAGTACTTTTTTTCTATAATCATGACGAATTTCAATAATACAGTCGAGCTTCTAAGAGATTAATATGAAAGACAAAGAAAACACATCCACCTCCTTTATTGCAGCTATATGTTGATATTTCTTCAAAGTGGTATAATAAAATCTGGATGCATAAGGGTACAAGTACCAGAGCAAGGTCCCACGATCAATCAAACTAGCCAACTAATAAATCTATTCACACAAGACAGCTGATAAACAATCCTAGAAACTTATTGTTATGTTAGAAGCGTCCTCAAAGTTTAGTATGCCATATTTTGGCAAATATTATAACGCACATAATCCCCCATATATGAGAAAATGAAGAGATATGTCTGATAAAGCATTGACTGTTCATTTTTAACTTGGACAGACTATTGTTAATTTTATTGTTATCTTCTACAATTTGGAAATTGCCCTAAAAAGACATCTAAGTTCATCTTATTATTCAGAAAATCATATTAGTCCTAGAAAATTTATTTGGAATAAATCATTGTCTAAGAGGCATTGAAAACAAGGCATTTATCTTATATTGTTTGATATATTTGAAACAATAAGAAGTATTAACAGGTTTTCAATTGCTTAATGGAGGAAAGTATAAGAAGACGGCCACGTAAATACCCAGTTGTAGTCAACATATCCCATTTTTATGAATTTCCTAATTTGAAAAGTTTAAGAAGGCCAGGAAGATAGCATTGAATTTATGTAAATGTTAGATGTATTTTTGAACGAGTATTTGAACAAGTATTCTTTATAATAGTCTATCTCAAATTAAATATTCCTCCCATCGACTTTGAAGTTAGTTATTTCAATTGTAGATAAACGCCTATGACGTGGTTTACGCTTCTGCTGTGTTACCTTGTAAGGAAAATAGTCCCTTTAAAGCAGCAGTAGCGTCTGCCTAAGTACATAGCGGTAGACTGCAGGAAAGTGGTAGTCTAGTGTTAAGAATGTGAGGCACTGTTTGTATGTTAGTCGGGGAAGAAAGGCTTCACATCAAACTCTTCATGTGCATCAATAGGAAATAAAGGCACAAAGGAGTACTTGATTTACACCCAACTTCAACATTTATAGGCCAGTCTCTAGGATTTTTACTTATCTGTGCGTATTTGTAATTATTATTCACATAAAAGGATATTGTAAGCGTTCCAGCCATACATATATATATATGTGTGTGGATATTTGGTTAGTATTTGATGGGTTACATAATACAGGAATATGACAGTAATGTTCATCTGCCTTTCATGATACAAACCAGTACCATTGATTAAGTGTGTTAATAAATTGGGAATTATCAAAAGTCAAGTTTTTAGTAGATATAATATATAGGGTTAGAGCATGATTTGATTAAATACATAACATATTGGAGGAGGATAGTTCAATCAATTCGGATCACAGATATTAAAGGTATGTAAACATAAGGGATTCGTAATTATCACTATATAGATCAGCGATGAAAAGTTGTGAGTATCAGTGCTTAATCTAGAAATTGGCCTCTAAAACTCCCATATTTTGAAACAATGGGTCCAAGGGCTAATACAATGAGTCCTGGCATACATAACTGTAAGAAACTGTATTTTATGGGTCCAGCGGGATGCATAATTTTTAATTCTTTGCATCCTACTGAAAAATATTGAGTCCTGGACTCGAGACTCGTCCCATCTAGATTAATCCCTTGAGCATCATTATTGTATTGCCATGATACAGACTTTCTTTAAATCTTTATTACAAGGATATCTATTTAGACATATGAAGAACAAATTAACAATACAAACTCTATATGTGAATTAATTTCGTTTTGTCTTTGCTCTGTAATCATGTGCTTGATAGTCTAAGTTTGTCTCTGTCAGTTATATTAGAAAAAGTACATGATCGATATTCGCAATGTATACCTATATGTAGATCTAAAACGACAAAACAAAGATCGCTAGCATATGAATGATCCTGATTATACAAAATCTATGTAGATGAATGATTTAAGTAGAATTAAGAAGTTTAACTTGAAAATACAAGTGAGGCTGGTTATTTTAAGTGTTGGTAATTATCGTAAGAATAAGAACTTGATATCAAATTGTCAAGCAAATCACAAAGAATGAAAACTACTTTACACGGACATTCTAAAATATTGGATCTTAGAAATATTTACTTTCTTTGTCTATTTATAATGCAAGTAAAAGTACTGATTGTCATGCATATTTTCCATGCTAATTGTTGTGTATGAGGCTAGTTACATGAAAAACGACACTGCTATATGTTGTAAACCCAATACATGAGGAGGTTATTGTAGTCTAGTTTTAGCTTGGCATTTTGCTCTGTCCTTTCTTCACAGTTTGTGACAATTAGATAGGTCAATCAGTTTAATAGACATCAGTTTTTGTTGCTTTTTATATGGTCATATAAAGTCATAAGCAAATCCATACAACAAAATTTTAATGTGCAATATACATGGTTATCCGGACTGCTGTTACCCCAGGACATGGCTCAACCCAAGTTAGAATTGTGGGTGGCAAAGTGTTTTACACCATGCTACCATCAATTGGGAACACTAATTCAAATCATATCGGGTGTGTGTGCATGCATCCTAATATGTGCAATATATGTCCCAATTCAACAATGAAAACTTTGCCTTTATATTTGTTGTTGAGGATGTTGTATGTGTGGTGGATTTCTTGTTTTATCACTGGTTTGATTGACAGCAGGTTTAACCCGGTGATAAAGTGCATATTGTGATAGCAAAGAATGGAGTTAAGTGTCTTATGACATCTTCAAGTAGGTTGAAGTATATTGCATTGCTCTGTGCATTGTGTATTACATTTTTTAACATGTACAACTCCGTACCACGTAATGGCTTAAATCTATCGTCTCTTATTATACACTTTTTGTACTGTAAATTGTAATATGTAATTGCACAATAATCACTCATATTTGAATAAATGGCGCATGACTTTGGGTCTTGGGTGGACAGATAAATTTGAGACAGAAATCCATGTTTTCAAGCCATTCTCAAATAATAGCACAGAATCTTCCTAGTCGTCAATGTTGTCTGCGATTAACAGTCTGTACGGTAGAACACATCATTGGAGACCATTGGAGGTGCATTGTGACTCAGGACAGTCTTGGTTCAGTCACATTTTCGTATGTGATAATGGGTGACCTGTTGAATGAAAATATTTCGACAGGCATTCATTTAATTGCCTTCCCTTTCATACATCCAACAATATTGATCAAATTCATGCTCTTATTTTGTTGTTCATACATTCATATATTTGGGTGTTGCATGTGCATGTGTGCAAGCAGTGAATTTCATGAACCTGTGAAAGAAAGATGTCCACATTATAAATTATAGCTTTGGCAAATACAAAATTACCATTTAAAAATCTAAATCTATCGTTGAAAGTAGTCATGTTTATTTATATTGGTGATTTCATTGTAACTTTTACTTATATTATTTCTATATAATTTCCCATGACATGAATGCTCTATACTATTAGATTGATAAAATCATTGTAAAAGAAATGAATCAGACTTAAAATCTATTTCCATTGTTTGATAACATCATGAAATTGCCTTGGCATATTTTGCAGTGTAATAATATGAATATATCAATACTGATAGTTACTATAAGAGTGAAGTTTCTACACCACGTTTTATCATTTTCTGTCTTTGATTTGTGTATGGGCTATGAAATAATGTTTAAAATGGAATTCTCTAAGCATTACATGTAAAACCGAACATGGCTGGATTATTTAGGTGTCATTAATAATATGATAAACCACAATATATATATATATAAAACAGAATAGTTGAGACCTGAAGTCTAATTGCTAAATGCACCGTATATTACAATTTGCACCAGATTTTGTGCTTTGTTCCACGATGACGTTATTACAAAAGAGATTGTTATCTCTGTTCTGTTTTATTAAAAGTGGCTCTGCATTTTGATAGTTATACCTGGACAGATAGTTTAACAAGTGAAATAATATGATTAAGTCATAAACATTAATATTAATTTGTGATATTTTTATGATATTGCATAACAAATATGTATGAATCTCCTCTCATTTGTTGAGCTTGAAATCTTTATGCAGAAAATGAACTTGCCATTAGTACAAATGATTTTGATTTCTAAGCTATTTGTTTGAGATTCATCAGTGGTGTAATGGTAGTGATTGTGGAATCATGTACTACAAAAATACTCCTATAATGTTGTAAACTTCATGAAATGGAGATTCGATTTTCAGACCTGTGAATTTTTTTATGAATACAATCTGTATTACATACTCATGAACATATACTAAATTGCAGATTATTTTTGAATTTATAACTATAATCTACCGGTACTACATGTCATATAGGGAAAGCACGGACACATGCACAAACTTTGGTTTGGTCATCATCTTGAACATGCCACGGGCTAATCGATGATATTTTTCTTAGCTTTCACATACCAAGTTTCTACTGTATTAGGCAATAGATTTTGGTGTACTTTGACCTACTTTTGATGAAGTTATGAAAGTGTTTTGTACTAGATTTTCCTAAATTCAAGCGCGTGTACAGAGTAGAGCAACTTCAAAGGGTCAACTTTTTTCAAACATCTTTCGTTTTCTTACCTTTGACATACCAAGTTTCTACTGTATATGTATAACAGATTTTGTTAAGTACGTGTGCGGGGACAGCATGATCCGTATATATACGCTAAATCTATGGCTGTGTGAACTGATGACAAGACCACGTCACATGTGACTCTTACCACCAGTAGCAGCATATCTCTGTGAGTGTTGCACTGATAACATCGTTCTTTCAAATCGAATCAAATCATTTATTAAATCAGACATTGAGAGATAATTATGTCTATATAACAATGAAAAACGTATATACAGTTTTACATTCAGCTATTACGGCTCTCACAGCTTCTCATTACATACATTTAACATGTATATTTAAAGAATTAGATTTAAAATCATCTACCACAATCTATTTTAATTTATGATGGCGTAGCAATTTTTAAATTTGATCTACAAAATAAGTACAAAACTGGATTAACAGATTAAAGTTGACCTGTGATAAATCATACTGTTTGCATTCTGTGAAATACAGTCTTACACAGTCATCTCGGGAATCTGACAAGTCAAATCTATTTATATTGTATAAATAGAGCAAATAGTAAGTTCCATTGATAATTTTTTGTTAAAATTATTTAACATGTGAAAATTTATTTATTTACTATGTTCAAGTTTGACTTTTGTGAAGCGAACTCGAAGTCAAGCAAGATCAAATAGCTATGGAGAGCTATTTTAGTGTATAAAAAATATGTGTTGGATTGCAGAAGAGAACCACACAAATAGTTTTTACGAAGTCTGTTTTATTAGGTTTATTGATGCTGTAAGCAGTGTAAATGCAGTGCTGTTGGATATAGTGTATGTTGTTAATACATTTAAATAGATGTTGTATGTGAACAGTGGTGCTTTTAATAGATTCAATCTAAGGTAGTGAGATCTCATCTCGAAGAGAAAAGAACAAACTTTCCGTCATGGATATGTGCAACAATTATTGCAGCTGTGGTATTATTGTAACGTTGTCTCATTTCTAGAATTACATCTGTCTAGTTGTGATGTGTTATTTAGACATTATCAAAGTATCCATGTGAGCTTCAGTAGATGTGAGTTGTTATTCTGCGTTTGTAAGCTGTATCAATTAGTTAGAATTTACAGGTAATTGAAACCATATTATCTTTGTTTGAAAATTTTATCTTTTCCTTTTTTGAATTTTACTAATATGTAAATTCAATAATATTGAGTTATGAAATGCAATAAAACAATAAAGAATACCAAGATATTATTTATAGAA
>CM032665.1:21600362-21635585 GCA_019095985.1 Streblospio benedicti
TCTTAAAATATCTTCTTTCTACTCCCAGGCATTGATTAGACAAACCAAGTGTGTAGTAATAATAACCAAGGAAGGGTCTACCAAAATTGTAAATTTCATGACCCCGAAGCAAGGGTTCAAGTGCTAAGGTGTGGCCATAATGAGTCATATAGTGAAAATGCATTATTTATTTAAAAAAAGAATTTCCTCCTCCCAGGTATGGATCAGACAAGCTGTGTATAAAGTAATGATGATCAAGGTAGTGTCTAATACCTTCCCTTTGTTGGTGGTCATGAAATTTACAATTTCTTGTCTCCTTACCCTACAGATGCTACATAACAAAAAATTGTATATTTCATGACTCCCCAGGGAATTATTGAGGAATCCCTGAAAAACATCACAAACTGCTTATCTCGCTAATATTTGTTGATGCTCAGGTGACCGTTAAGGCCCATGGGCCTTTGTTTATGAATACAATCTGTATTACATACCCATGAACATTTAATAAATTGCAGATTATTTTTGAATTTATAACTACAGTACAGATTGCGCCAGAAGGATACAGAATCGTAACAAAATTAGAGAAATCAGCGAAAAACGTAATAATTGCAACAATTCAAAAACAAAGTTACAGCTATCACGGTTTCTTTGAACTGCTCAATCACTGAAACTTTACACACATTATCGAAATAAACAGAAAAACGTAATAATCAGAACATTTTCTCATACTTCCTGTCAATATGGCGCCCATATTTCAATCATAAATAGTCGGATTTTGTTCGGGCCGCTTTCGTTTATGCCCGCCGCAGTGAAACCGAAGTCTTGGACGCCCGCACAGACACCCAATGAAATGAAATATGTCAAAATGGGCGTGATTTTGAACTTTTTAGAAGAATTCTTTTTACTACGGAACCTCGGAAAATGCGTATATAAGCGGAACAATCGGATTAAATGTAACTTCAGGCGAAGTATGAAGAAAAGCCGTAATTTGCAGCAGCTACAGAACGCTTTTACGCTCGTAAAGACGCAACAATAAGATGAAATAGAAAAAAATCGTAAGGAATCGAAACGTAATCCTCAAAAATTTTCTTTCTGTATCCTTCTGACGCAATCTGTACTGTATAATCTACCGGTACTACATGTCATATAGGGAAAGCACTGACACATGCACAAACTTTGGTTTGGTCATCATCTTGAACATGCCACAGGCTAATTGATGATATTTTTCTTAGCTTTCACATACCAAGTTTCTACTGTATTAGGCAAAAGATTTTGGTGTACTTTGGCTTACTTTTTGATGAAGTTATGAAAGTGTTTTGTACTAGATTTTCCTAAATTCAAGCGTGTACAGAGTAGAGCAACTTCAAAGGGTCAACTTTTTTCAAACATCTTTCGTTTTCTTACCTTTGACATACCAAGTTTCTACTGTATATGTATAACAGATTTTGTTAAGTACGTGTGCGGGGACAGCATGATCCGTATATATACGCTAAATCTATGGCTGTGTGAACTGATGACAAGACCACGTCACATGTGACTCTTACCACCAGTAGCAGCATATCTCTGTGAGTGTTGCACTGATAACATCGTTCTTTCAAATCGAATCAAATCATTTATTAAATCAGACATTGAGAGATAATTATGTCTATATAACAATGAAAAACGTATATACAGTTTTACATTCAGCTATTACGGCTCTCACAGCTTCTCATTACATACATTTAACATGTATATTTAAAGAATTAGATTTAAAATCATCTACCACAATCTATTTTAATTTATGATGGCGTAGCAATTTTTAAATTTGATCTACAAAATAAGTACAAAACTGGATTAACAGATTAAAGTTGACCTGTGATAAATCATACTGTTTGCATTCTGTGAAATACAGTCTTACACAGTCATCTCGGAATCTGACAAGTCAAATCTATTTATATTGTATAAATAGAGCAAATAGTAAGTTCCATTGATAATTTTTTGTTAAAATTATTTAACATGTGAAAATTTATTTATTTACTATGTTCAAGTTTGACTTTTGTGAAGCGAACTCGAAGTCAAGCAAGATCAAATAGCTATGGAGAGCTATTTTAGTGTATAAAAAATATGTGTTGGATTGCAGAAGAGAACCACACAAATAGTTTTTACGAAGTCTGTTTTATTAGGTTTATTGATGCTGTAAGCAGTGTAAATGCAGTGCTGTTGGATATAGTGTATGTTGTTAATACATTTAAATAGATGTTGTATGTGAACAGTGGTGCTTTTTCATAGATTCAATCAAAGGTAGTGAGATCTCATCTCAAAGAGAAAAGAACAAACTTTCCGTCATGGATATGTGCAACAATTATTGCAGCTGTGGTATTATTGTAACGTTGTCTCATTTCTAGAATTACATCTGTCTAGTTGTGATGTGTTATTTAGACATTATCAAAGTATCCATGTGAGCTTCAGTAGATGTGAGTTGTTATTCTGCGTTTGTAAGCTGTATCAATTAGTTAGAATTTACAGGTAATTGAAACCATATTATCTTTGTTTGAAAATTTTATCTTTTCCTTTTTTGAATTTTACTAATATGTAAATTCAATAATATTGAGTTATGAAATGCAATAAAACAATAAAGAATACCAAGATATTATTTATAGAATAGACTGACATCAATGACTACCAATTATATTAACAGGCGAGCTTCGTACACCCTGTAAATCTTCAAGTCACTCACATCGACCACATAGATCTCTGTAGATATACCGTGCAGGTCCGTGATTAGGAATATCATGTTAGCTCTCTATTTCTAAATAATCCAATCGTCAAAATGAGGGTGGGCTTAAGGTTCGAACTTACGCCCCTGGGCCTATAATTCAATTTGAAATGTGCCCCAAAACAGCACCTTTTCGGGTAAACGCCCAGGGGTCTTTATACGTGAATATACAGTATGCATAATAATAATATATATACCATTCTCTACTGTTTACATTGATCGAAATATATACAAACAATATAAACAGTAGAGAATGGTATATATATATTATTGTTATGAATCTACCTACTGTCACTAATCTTCACTATCAATATGTATGCGATTTATGAACATGGCACAGGCTTTTGAGAAAGAAATATATGTCTGTGAAATCCAATACTGTCTTAGGTTACAGACATCAGTGATAATATTAACATTCATTCATGGTTTGTGATATTAATTAATATTTGAATTCAAATATATGTCTAGTTTGATGTGATATAATCTGGTAACATTTAAATTTCATTTATAAACCTATTTCACCTAAATATAAAGATACATGAACAAGATTAAGCTTGCGACTTGTTTGTTTACATTAGGAAAAAAAAAAAACATCAATATGCAACAAGCTATTGTTGGATAATGTTTATCTAGATGACTTTTTATAGACATTAGGCAACAAACTTTGAATGATGGGTGACTTATATAATTGTTATTAAGTGAAACATCTTTTTATTTGAAATAAGTATAGTTTGTGCACATTTTTTTCCGCAACACATCGTACATTCTTGTGAAAACAAAATCTTGCGGGGTCGTTTTCGCAGCATTCCTGTTTTCATTTTGGCTTATAAACCCATGCCTGGCGTTTTGAAGAAAACTACTGAATGTTATGACCCTAAACTTTCTGATCTCTTTAAAAGTAAGCCTTAGATGAGACCGGACATTTTTGGTGTTTATACGACCTATGGTTATAAGTAATATTGACAATCTTTTTCACTGTTTTTAAGCTGGCGTGTACATCCTGATAAGTTGAATTTCGGAGGGTAAACATGTCTAAAATTAAGTAAAACGTGTGACCATGCAGAATTAATGTCATGCTTGCCTACATGGGCAACCCAATGAAAAATCATACTTGACATATAGACTGCTGATTGATGCGCAAAGGTTATGGGACTAGTTGTCCTCCAATGTTGTGTATATAGTTGTGTGTTTCCGTGGCCAAGTGGATAGGGAGTTGGACTCGTGACCAGAAGGTCGTGGGTTCGATTCCCAGTCGGGTCTGGTGGTGGGTGTTGAGCAAACTCATCACTAAAAGCAGTTGCAACTGCTCCGTGGCACCTACAGGTTAATTAGGTACAGATCATTGGGTTGAAAGAGTGAGTGAGTGATTGTATGAGTGATTAGCATTGTGCGCTGATGCAAGCATATAAGAAATGATCAATTGCTGATCATTAAGTGGGCCAATGACCTGGTGTAAATTGTTAAGTCGTGAGATCAAAACTTGGATCAAGACTATAAACCAGACATTTACATTTACATTTACATTATTTATATGGTTTGTATATCGGTATCTTACACATCTGCTACGTAAATGCAATAGAGTCAAAATCGACAATGTTTACTACTTAACCATGTTAGCTCCCGGGGTTAGTTCTAAGTTATTTAGTGACTGATATACTGTTTGGAAAAAATTTAGGAAACTGTCTGTCGTGATAATTTTATATATGCTATTCTATATGCCATATACGGCATGAAAACTTTTAAACCTTAAAATTAGCTACATCATCAGTGGTGTTTTAATATATTGCGTGTTATGTCTTTGTCTGAAATGGGTGTTTGCACACCCTGTTTCATCCCATCATTCAACATCATGATGTAATTATCAGACTAATATGATACTTTAACATATTAGAGCTTGTCATTAGAGTGTTTGTATAAAGACTTGATGGCATATTAAACTTTAACTTTGGCACACTATATATTTGATGTGTGATGTGGCTTGCGTGAAGAAGGTTCAGTTTTGCCTGGCAATGGAAATAATTGAACTAACAGTATCTTGATGTGTAGTCAAACGTTAATGAGAAAACATTGACATGAGATTATATGACTCTATATGAAAACTGATGTCCATAGTCTTTATATTATTGTGGTCACTATACGAAAATAAACATTCTAAAATTTCTCAAGTAAAATATTTAGAATGTACGAAATTTATAATAATGTGCATATGCATTGAGGTCAGAAGCAATAGTGATGTTGCCTGTTTTACTATAGATGTAGTTTATATGCACTGTTCAGTCTTGTACATTGATACATTCATCAGTTTCCAATCTTCAACTTTGTTCTCTTAATTTCATATGTCAAGCAACATCTTTGAGGTAGCATCTTGCCATGTGTGATAGTATTTTGTAGATGACAACCATAACAAATATGAACTATAGAAAGTTAAGAGGTGTCAGGTCCTGTGTAAATCACGACAAAACGTATTATTATTTCCTTCAATAGGTTTTTCATTATAACAATACAGAAAGTATCTTGTAGAAAATTACCAACTTTGTGATTACAGAGCAGGTGTTACAAGCCTACAGATGATGAATGCAAACAAATTGATGTAAAGGGAAATGTCCATAAATATCAAACACCATGTAAAGATGAGTTATGTTGAACCTACATGTACCAGTTTTATATTTTGTAAATGTACATGTAAGTTATAAAACTATAGAGTATGGAGGGTGGAGTTAAACTTGCCCATGACTAAGTAATTACATGAAAGATGCAGATATATGGTGTAAGATGTTCAGTACATACTCTTAACAGCAAGTGTTGGGGGACAGATAGACTATGAAAAAAGTTTCAATATTTTTATTCAGTTTGAAGAAAGCTATGTTTAAAAAGTTAATGTCATGACGGATTTTATCAAGTAGTTAAGTAGTAAGACGATTCCTGATGTTATCATGAAAATGGCATCAAATGGCCACTGACAAGCACAGAAAGCAGTACATCATCAATACAAATTGTACTCTGATAGAAACATGATCAGAACGAAAAGGAGATTTGTAGACCGGTTCATTCAAATAGTAATTTGTTTACTATTGTATTATATTAGAGCACTGCACACCCAGTTTGTGTACAATATTACTATTTTTGAAAATTATTGCTTTCGCGGTGCCAAAGTGAAAAAATAAAATTTCTAGTATTAAAGATCTAATGTAAATAAATATGTTCAAATCCCCTATTATCGCCAAGCAAGAAATTGGTGTGCATGGAACAAATTGCACCATAGATCATATAATTTTAATGAATCATAACAATTGTATTTACCATGCGACAATATAAGTAGCTTTATTTTGACACATCCATCTATATTGTGGACCTATTAATAGCTGTGTTACGATTGTTTAAACATTAAAATGCACAAAGTAGGTGTGCAGTGATCTAATCATTTAACTTCTAGTACTTCATGAATGAAAATGAAACTAATGTAAGAACTAATAAACTGATAGTAATGTTTTTGGGATCTAATACATGTGAAGCATTGACGCATGAGATTTTCATTCTCACCATACTAAAGAATCGATACAGTTGTTATTCATTTCAAGTTCAACATCATGACAATCTTTGACATACTTAAACTCATTGAGGGTATGCGTATTTAATATGTAGTACATATATTAACAATACAAAACTTCAGTGATTAATCTAGATGGGGCGAGTCCCGAGTCCAGGACTCAATATTTTTTAACAGAATAAAAGAATAAAAGATTGTGGATCCATGAATTATTTATAGTTTGTTGTGATTATATAGGCCAGGACTCGTTGTATTGACCCTCAGACCCATTGTTTCAAAATATGCGAGTCCTTACGGACTCATTGTTGACAATTCCTAGATTAATCACTGACTTTCTGCATTACTGTTGTTTCAGCTGAAGGAGTGCATGCGCAGAATTGTGACTCAGAACAGTCTTGCTTCAGTCACATTATCATGAGCGATAATAGGTGACCTCTCGAATGACGTTTTCTCATTATTGTTGTTTTAGCTGTAGGAATGCACCTCTATAAGGAGACCACCTCTACACAGAGACCACCTCATAATCAACATCATGAGAACCTTTGCTGTTTATTTCAGTTGAAGGAATGCATCCGGAGCCTTGACCAGGAGCAGAAGCACACTCCGTACCGGCAGAGCAAGCTCACGCACATCCTGCGCGACTCATTCACCAGCGCCGGCGCTCACACCGTGATGATCGCCAACGTGGCGCCGTCACAGAGCGCCTGCGGAGAACACGCCAACACGCTCAGATACGCTGACAGGTACCGTATAGCGCCGAGTGAGACCACCTCTATAGCGATATCACCTCTATAGTGGGACCACCTCTATAGTGGGACCACCTCTATAGTGAGACCACCTCTATAGTGGGACCACCTCTATAGTGGGACCACCCTGGGGACCACCTCTATAGTGGGACCACCTCTATAGTGGGACCACCTCTATAGTGAGACCACCTCTATAGTGGGACCACCTCTATAGTGAGACCACCTCTATAGTGGGACCACCTCTATAGTGAGACCACCTCTATAGTGGGACCACCTCTATAGTGAGACCACCTCTATAGTGAGACCACCTCTATAGTAAGAACATGCTCAACACGCTGAGGTACGCTGACATTATTCAGTCATAGTCATACTTTTCTACTAAAGCATGTGGTCACCCAATATTTCAATCTTCAATCTTTATTTCCGAAAGGGCCGATGGCCAGACAGGAAATTTTATGCATTTGTGACATACCATGTACATGAATTAATTTTAAACAAGTGCAATGATAAAAAAAACAATCACAGTGAATTAGAAAAACAACAAGAACAAAAAAAACACAATAACAACAACATTTCTAATGAATATAGTACTAAACAAGAGTCCATGTATTACATACTTTCTCCCAATGTATTTTATATCATGTATATGACTTATTCTATATTCAATTTACAATGTAAACATTTATTAGGAAAGTGAGAAGAGGTGCATTGGAGACACAGCATAAAATTGTGTTTGTTAAAAATTTATGACACAGATAGCAAACCAGATAAGACAATATTACGACAAGTATATTCTATTTCACTAGAATATTATTTACCTGTGTACCATGCACGAAAACTGAAGTCACTATAGAAGTAGAATCTAAACATCTTTTTGTACTGTTACAGTGTACTTTATTCCGTTTTACATATGTACATTTTACACGCAAATATAGTTTATCAAAACCACCTTTTTACCAGATATTTTAGTAAGCAAAGAAAAGTTTCATAATATGTCTATCAAATCTATGGTTGGGCTAATGCTTATTATAAGGAAATGTTTAAAAACGTCCATTCAAAATCAAAACTATTATCATACAAGAAAAATAAATACGGACAAAAGATTTCAGACTACATCCCAGGTTTTAACACAAAAGTGCTAATTATAATTCCGATGAATAAATGATCATGCTTTCTTTCTCATGAAATTTGATATATTATTTGAAGTTAAAGGATATTTGATGAAAAGCTTTTGTTCATTGTTATACGGGTAGGTGCAATTGTTCTTAATGTTGACATTATTGTTATCATAACTCGTTAATAATTGGTAAAAATACAAATAAAAATGGTAATAACCAGTAAGGTTGTTAGGACTCTTCAACGTAATCAATGTGAGTCTTTTACCATTATAATGACTTTGTTGCTATATCTTTATTTTTATTATGCTATGATCTTGAGTACAGTACAGTTTTCATTACAATTAGAAATTTACAACTATAAGTTTTGATAATTACAAATACAAAACATGATATAAGTATTTGAAGAAGTAAAAAATGAACTTAAGAAAACTCAGTGGAGATCTAACAACAAAGTGACTAAATTACAAATATGCACTACATATAATACCTATAATACCACAATATTATTATAACACAATAGTACAAATATATACAAGCAGCTTTTACACTCTGCAAATACCCCATATTATTGTAGTTTAATTTGCACTAATTCGTGACGTGTATTGGTATCAATCTATCTTCCAGGACATAGCTGTTTTTGATTGTGCGTAGAATCAATATTTTATATAATGTATTCAACAGATGACATACATATTTAAAGATTGTATGATTGATTACTTTCAGTCCTCAGTATTTCAATTATCCATAACGCATAACATGGAATATAGAAGATTAATTTGATTTTGAAATGTTTTCTGGACAAAATTTTTATCTTTTTGATTTTGGATAATATCACTGCTCAATTATTTTAACTACTACTCAACTTCATTTACCATTTTTTATTTGAATTCAAACGAATATCAGGACGAACATTCGCTTGTAATCAGATAAAAACTGCTTATTTGGTCTACAAAAGTGTTTGAAATGTTACAAACAAAAATATTGACTTACGTTACATAGAAAAATAACAACGAATCTATTGAAAAGAGAATTGAAGTCACTTATGAGCATCGTCAGTGTGGTCGTTTGGGTACTAAAAACCATGTCAGTGTGGGAGTGAAAATGGATTTGTTGATGTCCATGTAATAGGATACATGTATATAAATGGTTAAGAGCAATAGAGTAATCCTCTAAAAACTTGGTACATATGTAGTTGGTAATGGTAAACAAAAGGACAGTTACCTAGAACTCTGCTTTTCTTACATAGGTGTCAGGTGATTATTCTTCGTACATATGTACTTTAATAAACCAAACTCACCTTTTGTCCCATAACTTCCTTTGAACAAAACAGATGTCTATAAAAGTGACATCCTTTGGTGCATAATTAGTGAGGATAGTTAGAAATCATAGCTTGATTGGCCAAATTCAGATATTCATACTCTTATGTTATACTTACATTTATTTACGTACGTAACGTATGTGTATCACTTACGTTATGTATTCTAAATGGGTCATGGTTCATATTGTCACATACCATGTATATTCTGGTCTACAGAGTATTGTTCCACAAGCTCTTGAAATCTTTATGGTGTAAATAATTAAGAGACAGAGTATAACCTATCATTTACTGATTTAGAAACAAATGTTTACGAATTACAATGAATGCCCTGAGTGCCCCATCACCCAGGCTGTCATTGATGCTCATAAGGTGATACTCGACCGCAAGTAAAATTTCGTAGCATCAAAAACATAAGTGAATATCTCGATAATGCATTTTTGCAGTTAACTAATTCAACTGTCTAATGAATTATTACAGTAATAGATACACATTTTTAAGATCGTGGTAAAAAGTGGAAGTTTGAATTGCTTATCACATTTCCTGACATAATATTTCTAACAATGTTTAAACAATAATAATGTTTGACCTTTGATATTTGTGATTTGCAAAAATAATTTGTTAAAATCTAAATCAGCTAAGAATTACAAGTCTAATTTTCCTCATATCACTGTTGTTTGATAGCAGCAGTTTTTGCGCGGTGGCCAAATAATGTCTTCATTTGTAAATGTTGATCCTGAAATGGAAAGATCTGTTGTTGGCACAGGAGGCAGTGGTAATTTCTTATTCAGATTCCATTCTTTTATGCTCATTTCAAGCACTATTCACTTTAGAAGAACTGACAATATGCTTTGAGAGAACAAACAATTTGAGGTAAACATGGGCCCCATTCAATGGCGCTCTCTCTGTCACTGGTTGAAAGGGATGTTTTTATAACGTAAATTGGAACTTCCATATAGACTCTGTGCCAAAAATGATTCCTTTACCAGTGGGTAGCTCTACTTTACATGTGAAACATTAATAAAATCCATTTATTCTTATATAGTTACATGTGAAATAAATATCATCATGTATTTTGATAATGTTGGAATTATTGTGAAGTTGACCACAAAAAATATTTACCGGGTAATGGAAGGATTTAATCTTTTTTAAATTAGGGTACGGGGGCTGGGAGAGATAAATAAAAATAAATTAAGAAAGCTCTTTTATCTTCAAATAGATATGGGACAAGCACACTTTTATAATTTGTTCTTGTTCATCGATTCTATACTTAATATGGATATCAGACAAGATTTTTAGATCCTCTGATTTCCATCTCATGGACAATGTTAGTAATTGGTTCAGCTCATAATATCAGTTTATGTTTTTTAATTGACAAGTTCAGTTCATACATGAAATAACCATTACCCTGCCAGTGGAACAAGATTCCATGAATTTACATGACCAGAGCATTAAAAAATGTTTTTAAGTTATTTGTATTTGAACATTTGTCAAATAAAGTGTGTATCTGAATCAGGTAATAATCTGATATTTGACTATAAGATATGTAACAATATATCGTATAATTGATCCTGTAGCATACTTACTACTAATCTGGCAGTTATATAATATGTGAATCCCCGTGAGCCAAGCAGTGTATGTTAATGTTGTCTCCTAACCATTGTGCGCTCTATTTCTCAGACCAATGTTTATTGAATTTGCAATTGATTTCACAATTCCATTGGCATTACATATAGTTCCACAAGAAGCACAATAAGGCATGAAAAGGCCAACTTTTATAACAAAATAAGCGTACGAAAATGGATAGATCACAGAGAACTTGTGTTGTCATAGTTGTTTGAGTGACCTTAAGTGTTATAATTCTCCATGTATCTGGTGGAATGATGAATTGTCCACATGTGGAATATTATTGAAAATGATAATACAAGACTTGCGTCAATTTGATGAACAGATTGGTTATATTTTGGTGTTTTTTATCCTGTCGTTTGTCTGGATAAAGACTTGTGAATTATGGACTGAGAGGATGTCAGTTCAACTCGACTTATGCCAGTGTTTTATTTGACCTCTCAATAGTTGATGATTCTAAAGGAGTAGATGTATTTAATTCTAACTTTACGTTTGACATTTGAAATGATCATTAGAATGTTGGCTTGATTTGCTCCCAAATGAGTAGTGTATGGGTGCTTTGTCGTGCAATAAACAGTGGATTGCATGTCAGATAGAGGATACACAATTAATTCTGATGTCAGGCAAGTTATATTAGTTAACTTGGTAAGATATGATTTAATTACCTGGTGAATTGACTTACGTAAACATCAGTATATATAAATTGATGTGGTATATTTTTTAGTGACAGTTCATGAAACTTCAGGCTTCTTTCTGTACAGTTGAGGGTTTTTTTTTCCTGGCATATAAGTATTGTTTCTCAGCATATTTTGTCATAACCATACCCAATCGCCTGAGGCGATATAAACATTAAGATACATTAGTAGCGACAGCCCATAATATATGTTGGAGGCTGGTAAAATCACATCCTAATTAGAACTTCACGGCTTCGCAAGTTTTTACAATGTGTTTTTTAACGCAGACAGAAAGTTGGCGATCATTAAGAAAGAAATTTTATACAATAGAAAGTTGTGATTATACATCCTTTTTACAAAAAATATTCAGACTGGTTGGATGTGGCTGCTGCTATTGTTCAGCAAAGATATGGTTATAAAATGACATAACTACTGGAGGTTTTACTTAATAGATAATGTGACTGGTTTTGATTAGTTATTACAAGACTAAATTGTCATAGCATTTGCAGAACTGACAATTCACTTGGAACCTGGTGCAGGTCTGGTAGTGGGTGTAAGCCAAAAATTTCCACGAGTTGACAGTTATTTGATTATGTAATGGCATAGTGATTTATTGACAAGGGTCACCTGTGTCATAGTTTAATTAATGGCAATGTATGGTAGATGACCACTAGAACTAGTTATGCATAGTTTTTCTTTTTGTGTGCATGTGACACAGCAGCAGTTTTAGTTGTTGTAAGTCTTTGTTGCATACAATACAATATGTTTTATAAGTTTGATAATACCCATAGTGTCATGAAAATAAACCTACGGGTATGCTTTTATTTTCTCTTTTTTTAAGTGTTGTAACGCATTTTTCACATTTCGTTGCATTGAGGGTAGTAAATATATTGTAAAGCAAAGCATGTTATTTTACCAGTATTTTTCGCAAGTTGTAACGTAGCAAAATGTTATTGTTATATGTTCTCTTTTTAATGACTTTGAAGACACCTGTGCTTTGTTAAAACTGAATATAACGCTTAAAAATAGCATGTTTTACAAAGACATAAACTACAGTTTATTGAAGATATCCTTTAAACAGTGAGGTATTTGATGCTTGTACAAATATCCAAGTCATTGTCTAGGTTTTCATGATTATTTTAACACTCTCTATGTCAAGTTATCAAGTGAACGAATTGGTTGCTTGTGTATGTATGTTAATAGTTGCATATAAATACTATGTCAATATTGATATTGGAAGCTCTCGAATCTCTATACCCAAGCTCTGAACTATATATAAGCATATATGTACAGAGTAATTTTAAGATAAATCCAGTGCATAAACTTACTACTTTGAAATTTTAAGTTTTGACACCCTGAAGACCATCCTCAAGAAAATTTCAAAGTAGTAATTTAAACACTTAATTTATCTTAAAATTAGTATCAGATGAAATCTGATGATATATGACATGTATAAGCTTAGTTCATGCTGCATTTCTTTTGCAACTTTCGACAAGTTTTTACTCTGATTTACGCAGTGTCCATTTTATAATGCCTCTTTTTTTGTTGATTACAGGGTAAAAGAACTGCAAAAACCGCACTCAGCCACAAAGACTCCGACCAGCATGAAGCACCCGACCCCCCTCAACTCTGTGGAGAACAAGGCACAGAGAGACTCAAAAACCAGCTCAACAAGAGAGCAGTCTGAGCGCATCAAAAACAGCTCACAGGCCAGTAAAAGCACAACACCTAAAGACACAAACAACGCTAGAAACAGAACCCCTCAACAGAACGACATCAAGCTGGCCCGATCATCCGGTGGTAGCATCAGGTCGAGGTCTGTAGATGCCAGGCAGTCAGGGCACAGCAGTGACTATGCACAACAATCAAGTGTGGCAGATAAAGCGTGGTCGTCATCGTCGTCAGGTGATCGTCGGGAAAGTCGGACAAGTAGTCATCAAAGAACAGATAAATCGAATGGTCTAAGTAATCACATTGTAGATAGTAGAGCTGGTGTTGAGCAGCAAAATCATGTAGTACAGAAAGGAGGTGATTCACAGAGTGCTGCTGGTATTCACAGAACGCCAGATGCAGATCCGGTTCTAGCTGGCACCAGCCAGACAACGCCGGCCAATCAGGACGCAGCAGCAGCTACACCCAAGAAGCTGACTCCACCAGGAAGTAGTTCTGTGTTCAACCCCAATCACATCCAGTACGCTTCAACGCCCATTAAGGTTGGTAATGAGATTTTAAACTTCCAAATTAAGTCTCCAGCCACAGAAAAAGACATAATGACCAACAATGAGACCATCTGTGATATCTAAAATTAAACAAACTGCAAATGAGATTGGAATTTCAGGATACAATTTTGGAAATTTAATGATTGAACTTTTGCTTATGAACTAATTGGCATGCCTGCTTTAAATTTTATCCGAGGATGATATTGCAATGAAGTTTGAAACTTGAAATAATATTATGCATGCTGAATTGAATGAATTGGCATTATTGTCATGAGGCTCTGACCAAATAATACGCTGCAAATCATCAAAACACAATTTGTACTTTCACCATACACTCATTGAAATCCTTTTTATGATTTTCTAACTATCTTGTAAAGACGATACAATGGTTGTTGAATTATACAATAAATTTTCAATATATAAGTACAGAAACATGTAATAGTACAAGATCTTCAATAGCTATTCAACATCACACCAGAACATACTATCATAAAAATCAAATCAAATCATCAATTAAATCTGACATAGGGATTGTTATGTCCTTATAATCATTAAAAACATACATACTATACAGTACAAACATGCAGTTATTAGGTATCACAGTTATTACATATATTCAAAAAATATATTTAAAAAGTGTATTTAAAATCATCTACCACAGTTTAAAAGCCAACTCCAACCATTTCTTATTAATTAAACTTCTATAAATGTGATAATGCCTGTATCAGTCTATTCTCACTTGACAATCACCTATTTCTTAAATTACACTATTTTTACGCCATACCTGGTATCTGCAGCATGCCCCGGGGCGTGCGGGCGGCAGTCCCCCCGGCGGTCCGCCTCTCCCCCTCGACCTGAGCAAGCTGATGTCTGAGGCCCACGACAGCCCGATCCGCGGCCACCGGCTGCCGGGCTCCCCGCGGGGCAGCGGAGGCCGGAGCCGGGCACAGCAGCCCGTGGTCGCCAACCATCAGGTCGGCGGAGGCACAGCAGCAGGTACACAGCAGCCGCAAACAAACCAGCGGTACTCAGTGATTGGTCGATATGTGGCGAGTCCTGAGTCCAAGACATTTCAATAGGATGTAAAGAATTAAGTTTGATAGTCCATCTCCACACTTCCAGTGATTAATCTGGATGTGGCGAGTCCCGATTTTCAATAGGATGCAAAGGATTAGAAATTGTGCATCCCTCGGGACACATGAATTGTTTATAGTGTTATGGTAATGTATGCCAGGACTCATTGTATTGGCCCTCGGACCCATTGTTTCAAAATATGCAAGTCTTTAGGGACTCATTGTTGCCGAAATCTAGATTAATTACTGAACAAATCGGCATGATTGCCACTTTTATTGAAAAAAAATTTATCTACCGGAAAAATGTAACTGAAATACAGTGTTATGCTACATTGCGAATGAAGTAGATAGTGCATGTATCGTATAATGGCTTCATCTGTCTTGTGTAAAAAAGTAAACTGAACTGAAACAATGTTATTTTCACCCATAAAGAGCTGAAGAGATGAGCTCAACTTAATCAGGCATATGATATGTTTTTGATATGTCCATATTTCTATTTATTGATTTTATGATTGCTTTCCTCAGGTGTGCACCGGGTTGCTGATTCTGGTAGCAGCCGGTCGGGCGGCAGCACAGACATTGGGGGCTCGTCCGGGAGAGAAGACCACCCGCTGAGGCCTCGATCCAGGAGCCCCAGGTCACGGGCTTCTGCAGAAACACCACCGCGCCATGGCTCCAGGGGTATGTTGGGGACGTTGTGTATTCATACTGATTCACATCTCGGTTTTAACTTTTACTTTGTATTGAACCTGAAGTAGACTATATATGTATGAAATGTAAATTCTTTGAAAATGTATAAAAGTAGCAGTACCTGAATTATGGAATAAACTTCATCTGTCCATAAAACAATCGAAGACTCTTGCCATTTTTAAATCCCAATTAAAGCACTATTTTTTTAAGGAGGCCTACAAGGCCCGAACATGAACACTTCACGGAATTTGTGCTATAAAAATTATTATTGTATTGTATTGTATTGTAAATTAATCAAGCTTGCTTTCGTGGTGTACAGGATGCTGCAGCAGAAAAATTAACTTAAACTGCTATAAAGATGCGGTTCATTTTGCAGCTGGAGAGCCGTCTGAGACGTTCTACCCGCGCCCTCGGCCTTCGCAGGAGACTCCCCAGCGGCCCCGCTCCAAGGGCTCGGTGGACACCCCGCCGGCACCGCCCAGCCCCGCCCAGCGTGAGTCCATCTTGCAACTCCTGCAGGAGAAGATCAACAACGGCGACGTCCTCGACATCGCCAACATCATTCGTAAGCAGCGACGGTCGCCGAGAGGATCGTCAGAGAAACAGGCAGCCACACCTAGCTCACCAAGAGCCTCGGCTGAAACATCGGGCCACAAACATTTGACTCCCAGTTCACCGAGGGAAGCCATTCAGCCAAGGATGACGATGCCAATAACGTCGTCGTCGTCTCCAATGAGAGAAGGAGGAGGTCAAAAGGTAACGCCAAGAAGTAGCCAGGATCTTCACATGTCTTCCTCTGCTCGTGTCAGTCAGGAGTTGGACGCCATGATCAGGGCTAGAGATTTATCAACGTCACCCTCGTCTTCGTCGTCACATGACCACTTGGCGAGGTCATCTGATAGAGGTCAAAGGTCAGCAGGAGGTCACCATTTAGCTCGGTCGCATGAACAGATTATGGACGGACACAATAAGATCCTAGAGCATCTGGACAATGTGCTTGATAAAGCAAAATCTGTGATAACGGTTGATTCTGCGGCGGCAAAGTCAGACTCTGTAACAGCAGAAAAAGAGCTGTTGCTGTCTCCTCGTGATAAGTCGCAACGAACCTCTCCGTGGAAGCTGACCCGCTCTCAGCCCAACCTCCTCCACCACTCAGGCGGGGGCAGTGTCGTCAGTAACCACTCTGAAGACTCAGACAGCCATAGCAATCACTCACGCCTGTCCGGCGGTGGTGGTCATAGCAACCAATACAACCACCAGAGAGACTCCGTAACCATTAGTAACCATTCCTCAGGTAGTATTTATAGTAGACATCATCATGACAATAACAGCCATTTGATCAGGAACAAGAGTGGACACTCAGACGTGGACCTACATCGGAGTAGCCAGGAGAGCCTGGGTGGCAGCAGCCACAAGTCGTCCCACAGCCGAAGCTCAGACCACATGGCGCCAGCGGTGGCCAGCAGAACTAGTGACTGCAACCAGTCAGAGGCTGGTAAAACCAGCCACAGGCAGCAGCAGCCAGACTGCACCTGTCGAGGAGTGTCACCCGCAGCAAAAATGGTACCTATTTAATGTTTGCTATTTTCCCAAAGTTTTCTTGTGGATCCAATTTTATTCTTCCCTCTCTCTGTGTTCTGTATAGCAAGCAAGCTCCTACCACTCTATTGACATAGCTAATGACAGGTTTTACAACCCTAAGCTTCCATTTGACTATATTAAGTGGCCGTGATGGGATTCAAACCCCAAGGTCAGCTATGTCAATACAGTGGTAGAAGCTTGCTTGCCATAGAAAACCAAATGAGAGAGAAGAGAAAAAATTAAGTTTTGCTGAAATTGTGACACTCATTTCTTTTTCTTCACATTTATGGTATTTACTTTGAAATCAATCTTCTGTAAGAGGTATAGGTGAGGCAAGTGAAGGCTAATGTGAGTGATAAGCACGTCTGCGCTACGGTAGCAATCAGCTGTATGCGCCCCAGGGAGTTGAAAAAGATATAATATGAAATGAATGCCAATAACCTGGTGTGAATGTAAACTCGCTAGAGAACGACAAACTGTGAATTTCGACTGTAAATCAGCACATTTTACATAATGCACCCCTGTGTTTTGCAGGCTGAGCTGGCTGGAGATGAGATCATGATCACATCGGAGCAGCTGGAGCACCAGACTCACCCCGTGCTGGAGCGCTCAGCCAAACTCAACAGGCAGCAGGTTCGTAGCTCCTCACCAGGGCTTGTATGTACACATATTGATGATTCGGATGATACGTGATGTAAAAAAAGACAACCTTCATGTTCGTTTTGATAGTATGTCTTAAGATGCTTTTTATACAGATGTCGGTATTTACATTGAAAATAACAATATCACTTATACCTGCATTTGTTTGCTGCATCTAAACCACTAGCTTAGAACACGCCCAGCCCTGCCACATACACACTGCGCTTTCAAAAAAAGTTTTGTACAATAATGACCACAAAAACTCTGTACAGGGCCATAGAAAGCCAAATTCTATTGGGGGGGCCCACATTAGGCATGGGGTCTGGGGCCCACCTAGGGTCGAAGCGAACAAGGTTTTGCTCCAAAATTTGGTTCCCTTGCCTGCTTGGCTGCTGCGACCATGACAAATTGTGATTGCTGCTGAAAATAACAATCCATTGATGCATTTGTGCTACTGCAGGTGATCCTGAAGAACCTGCTCAATGGAGAGATAGATGGTGCGTTGGCTGCCACTGCGGGCGGCGGCCGCCACTCGGACCCCGCACCCAGCTCCAGACAGCTGTCCCGAGACCCCCCCGGGGCACATAACAACTCACATACAGGTACAGTACAACCTCTATTGGGCCCAGTGTTCTCAGGTGGTCTCAGTAGTGAGGTGTGGTCTCTATACAGAGGTTCATTAGTCAGTAGTAGTGTTTCTAAGCTTCAATCTGAATGGATATTCCTACTTCTAACAATCGTCTACACACAGATTTCTTTTCTCTTATTGGATAGCGGATGCCCATTTTTTCTCATGCAATCAACACATTGCCAGCATCATAGAAGGAAATATGCCAAGTTTTACATTGTATATGTAACATCTGCATCATGATTAAATGTTCATCAGGGCAATGACACCTTCACTGTAACTGGAGAAAAAAACTCTGTGTCTTGAATCCAATTAACTTTCTTTAGTACATTTAAGACCACATATCATGAATATTGAAGTGAGACAAATACTCAATTATCAATATTTGAGATACTTACTGGAAACTTTTCAACGGGAAATTAAAGTAACCTCTACATGGTTATTTATGATTGTGTGTTTCCAATTTTGATCATTATTGTTTTTAACATTTGCAATATCATGAATCTGCAATAAAGCCATCTCATGATGGCGACTATTCTCGTTTGTCATCACTCCATTTTAACATTTTTAACTACATCTTTGTGTGTTTATTGAATTGTGTCAAATTCTAAATTTTTACTTGCAATTATAACTGTCAATGACCATTTGCAATACCTGTCTATTAGTACACAACGTTGGCAAGTGTTTTTTTCTTCATTCTGGTTACAATCCAAATTTTGCATTCAGTTTGAAATTATAGACTGTTGGTTACATAGATAAGTTTAAATGTTATGTTGCTGTGAACTGGATGATTCATTTCTATGGTAGAACAATTCATAAAACCAAACATTTGTGTGGATATGTGTTTTATATAAGGACATTATAACAGTATATTTGATATTGATTGTTCACATAAAGTAAGTCCTTAAGAAATTCCGTCTTAGGTTTAAAAAATCATGCACCATGTTAAAGGCTATCATTTTGACATACACTTGGTTTCATCTTTGTACAGTTAGACCTGCTTAACTTGCATGGCAAAATTGAAAAATTAGAATCATCTGAAATTTTGAGTTATTAATGTGCTCAATAATGTGACGAAACATGAGGAAAAATGGTTATTTACTCGCGTTATCCATGAATTCAAGTTGTCACAGCTCAATATAAACTGGCCATACTGTAGTAACTTATCTTATAATGTTACAATATTATCAACTATCCAGTATATAACTTTAAAAGCACACTTTGCACCTGCACACTTTCTAAATAATCTAAAAGTTTCTGACAGGTCAACCAGTTATTTCTTGTATTTGCCTACTTTCATCTTCATAGTAATTTCCTACATTTGAGCTCCATAACATAGTCTACATTAAAAATAAGATCGTAGGCAATTAGTTGCCAGTCCAACACCCTCAAAGGGCGAAAATATAAAGAGGACTAATTTTGCTCGAAGAAGAGTCATATAACATAGGCATACAAAAACAATAAGAAAGGGCAAATTAGAAAAAAAATGATAATATCCAAACTATATACAGCTACTTTGATCATTTGAACAGCATTGTGTCATGGTATTAACTCTAATGGTATTGCTATAATATTTACTTTTGAAATTACTGGTACTGTGAAAATTGAGAGCAATTTATAGAGTAACAAGTACATGTATCTAGTAAGCTTGAACCAGTGCTGTTGGTAGAACAGAGAAGTGATCATCCATTGTAACAATTGTAAAGTGTTTGTACTGAACATGCTGGTCCTTATGTCTTTCTACAAGTGATTGAAATTTTTATGGATATTTGCCAGCGAAAAGTCCTATGCATTAATAGTTAGAAACATTTCAGCAAGGCAATCACAAAGACAAAATCAATTTTAAATGCTCTTTCCATGCAATTCAGAAATGCGAAAGTTAAAGCTGTGAATTGCATGCTTTCAACGTTTTAACTACCATCGCATAATAGACATTACTTCCCAATGTAAACACACACAAATATGCTCTTTGAAATGAAACTGTCAACTGAACTGTTCCATTGGGAATCTCAAAATCTACACTTTTACATCTTGGAGCTGGCACGATATTATGTAATTGTTGATGATACACATGCTATTTAAAAGACTGCTGTTAAAGACCAATAACACCAGCTTGTAGCGTGATGTAAGTGCTGGGTGCTTTCCAAACTACACCCTCAGGCCTTTTTATGGAACAGGCAAGTGAACTGCCACTGGTACAGTACAAACCATTTTGTTTTCAAAGTTAACAGGTTTTCTCCAGTAGATATGACATTCAAGCATTGACTAATCAACCTTTGACTGTAGTATAATGTTCCACAATAGAAATGGAAGTAACATCCAGATATGGAATACTTCTGGATCATTGAAATAGATGGATGTTGCAATGGTTGTGTTATTTGCCAAAGTTTGACATGTGTTGAGAGTGGTGGACGTTTAGCTCGTGGCATTAGGAGGCGTTCACGCGGGCTTGTTGTTGTCATGTTCAGGGCATTGGGTGTTTAGTCGAAACAACGGATATTCAAAGTAACATTGTTCTGGTAGGAATAGTTGGAATTTTTTCATATGCTGATTGCTGTGTTTATTTTCATGATCTCATATAGTGTTGAGACAATTTGTGTTGAGAATGATTCTGATGTGCACACAAATGCTTTACCATATTGATGGAGAATAAGCAAGCATCCTTTTTGCAGAAGCAAGCTAACTTTATAAAGAAAATAGATGTTTTATGAATGTGCTATGCTATAAGATGTTGACATTTCAGGTATGCATTTTATGATGTTTATATATGTATAGCAGAAGCATTAGCGGATATTTTCATTGCAAAGTCGTCTTTACATTGAGATTACCATCGTTTCACTTCAAATAGCTTTCTCATATCTGTATATTTGTCATATATCAACAATTTTTAGTATTTTTTATGATATATACCTTCAATTTTACCTACCGGGTATACTGTATTTGCTTTAGTAAGCGCACAGTGCGCTTACAAAAAAGAATTTTCAACCAAAAACAAAAACACAAGAGATGTCCAATAAGCGCACCCCAAAACCATGCCTTCGAACGATAAAAGTCAAAATGCATGAACCATGGACATTTCAAAAAGCGCCAGGCGTCAAAATTCATGAACCACGAAAAAAAATTCACAATGCACCCGACGTGGTAACGTGGTTATCCGAAAAATACGGGTGTGTTAGTCTCACAATATGGCGCCAGGTAAATGAAATCTTTGGGTACTAAGCAAGATTTGTTTAACTTAATTTGTGTAAACATGGGTGTGTGCTTAATAGGACAGGTGCGCTTATTAGAACGAATACGGTATAGGTAATTTCATAAAATTAACCAAACCAACAATGCATTGACAGTGTCACTGTGACATCCCTGCAGCAGCAGCACTGCAGCCTATAAACATTGTATAATAAACATCTAACGATGTTGTGAAAAGGGATATCCATCAATTAGTATGAAGGCGGAGAGACATTAATTACTATTAGTGACGCGCGATTCTTCATTAAGATAATATCTTAGCTGGCAAATGAGACTGATTTGATCTGTAACTTGTGTAATGGGTGAAACAAACTTTAGGCGAGGAATCACGCCAACCATTCTTCCCATGCTAATTCACCTTCATATGAAGATGTAGGACTTGAAGTGAGTGACATGTTGATTTCATTACTGGGAAAAAGTAATTGAAAGTCACTTTTCTAGATATCAACCTATCCTAATAATGACTTTTCACGCCTTCTTTTTTAAAGATGGAAACTACAGATTAAACACAACCTTTTAAGGTTTTTACTGCTTTTATGAAAAATGTCACTGATGTGTTGTTTTGATTTTATATTGCTTTGAAGTCTAGTCAACAATAGATATGATAGATAAAATGCTTGAAGTGATTTTGTAAAATATGTTAAAATGCATAGTAATATATGTAGATCTCATATTGTGTATAATTTGTGTGCATTGATTCGTGATAAGGATGACTGCCAAAGGGTAAATATTTGGGCGTTAGTGAAGTTCAAATCCAGTCACAGGCACCTGCAATCAAAGCGGTTGGTCACAGCAACAAAAATATCTATCCGTTCATGTAATTACTTTGAACTGCTAAATATGATGTCCATATGTAAATAATGTAAATATATTGAGTAATTTTGAGATAAATGCATTTTGAACTTACTGTCTGAATATTTTCGCACATTTTCCTTGTCCATTGTGTGAGACTTCCTTCTGTCACTAGGTAGCAGCATGTGACATTAAGTAAGTTTAAAATTGATTCATCTCAAAGTTAATTAATGTATTTATATGAAATAAAAAAGAAATCCAATGAGGCTATTTTCAAATCAAATGTAATAGATAGTACACAAATACGTTACACCAACTTTTTGTTCTATACCTTCCTTCCATCAAAACTGATTCCAATGAAAGTTTTATCCATTGGTGCAGAATTACAATGCTAGTCAGCATTCATAGCATAATAACTCAAATGATTGTGTTTTTTGAATAAACTTTACGTGTCATAGTATTACGTCATACGTATGTTACAAACGTATCTGATGTATCTAACTAACGTAATATTATCTAAAGAAGTCAAAGTTCACCTCGTCACATACTATATATGTCTTGGTCTACAGAGTGTTATTCCAAATGTTCTTGAAAACTGCTATTTTTATGGTGCAAATGATCACGAGAGAGACTGTAGTGTGTGTACTGTCCACAGGCGGCGCTGCTGCTGCTGCTGCGAGCGCCGGCTCTGAGCGTGAGGCGGTGCTGCTACCGGGCGCCGACGAGTTCCTGCGCTCGCTGGCCGAGGTGAAGCTCGCGCGCCGCGTGCTCCATGACAACCAGGACGCCGCCAGACAGCCGCTCACCAAGGTGAGGCATATGATATAATATGAGAACTCTCATCGTCATACAACGCCTTTAATATCCGCGAAACTTTACCTCAAAAACCTCAAAAGTCAAAAACCAACCAATCACAAGACCCGCTTCCGAATTGTTCAACCAAAATATCTAATGTCTAATATACGATTTACATTGCCAAGTAAGAAAAAACGAGTATTGATTTAGCTTTTGACGTAAGTCTAACAACCTGAGCAATTTTTCCACTTAAAAGCTGCACCTTAACCCCATAGGTAGAGATTGTTAAACACTGAATATATGTACAGTGTAAAAGACATTCCCGTGGACCGACAATGGCCGTTGATATGCATCGCCGGTTTCACAGCTTTATTATTCACATTGCCTGTTCACACTGCATGTTCATGTATCAATCTTGCGGAACTTGGCAGTGATGCCAAGAAACCTAATCACATTATTGATTTCATTGCGGCTGAACACTTCGGCAGTGGGGCTTGTGATTGGGTGGATACTTCCTCAAATATTCTATTAGGAGAATGAGCAAACAAGTGTCCACTAGAGACAGGGGTCCTGTACTATCAGGTTCACTTCTATTTGCCAGAGAGATTTATGTATGAAATTTGCTACCCTAATTTTATCACAGAATTTAGGCTTTTGCAATAGAAGATTGGCATTAACATTTGGTGTAGGCGATATTAAGATGTAGATGTAAACTTTTAAAGCTCTAATTCAAATGTGGATGATTGTTGATGATCTAAATGAGTAAATCATTGTAAAAGCTCATTTGTAGTTATTAAATTCATTTTTGACAACTGCACCATTTAGAAATAAAATGAATTTAATATAGATTTGAACCAGTAAAGTTTTTCCCATTTCTGTTGTAGTCTAAATCAGTTGAGGAAACATACGACAACGTTCCATCATCACCTGACCATCGGCCAGTGTACAATCGACAGGCCAAGTCAGAGGAAGTAGAAACGTACGACAACGTGCCACAAACACACAGCAACAACCAGGTACCAAAACTGTTTTCTCTCATAACTAATTGCATAATACCATAAAATGAAGAACAGAAATTATTGTGATGCAGATTGAAAAGGAGCCTTTACATGTAGCTTGAAACCGGTATCAATAAAAAATGTTATTTAGACTATTTATTGAATATTGCATGGTAAGAAAAAGAAATACATATACCGGTATACAATAATTGCGTACAAATAACATTAATAATACGGAATATCTTAAAAATGTCGAATGAACTTTATTTCTATGGATTTATTTGGCTAATTGCATTAATTTACAGTTTTAGATAAGTATTATGAAGGCGTAAAAACAATGAAAGTATTTTATACTGCTGATAAACTGTCCATAATTTTGCAAAATTCAGACCATTCTTGAATACTTTTTGTTTTACCATGGTTCAATCAAAACCAATTAAACTCGCTTCTTTCTTTACTTTTAAGCTGTTGTTTAAATCACCATTCATTAAAAGTTTAATGTGTGTTGCACTTTAGAATGTACAATGTATACTTTTTCACAGATCTTCAAAAGTCTTTAGCTCCAATCCAAATGCACATTATTAGCTTACACTTTACAATGAACAGATAAACTTTGACTATATAACATTTCCACTAGCAGGTCCAGGACTCCAGGTTTTTGGGAAAAGGGGGCGCACTTGGGATTTCATGGATTCCGTACTCAAAGTGTTATTCAATAGCAGATATGCAAAAAAAAACTATGAAAATGAAAGTATTTTGGTGGGAAAATGGAGGGATGCACCCTACACACACACACACACACACACACACACACACACACACTCGATCCGCCTATGATTTGCATGTATTTTATGAACCCAATTGATGGTTTGTGCCCTGTGGTAGCAGTCACACAGTCCCACGGCGAGACCCCCGGCGGCGGAGTCGGCACAGCCGCCCCTCAGCCCGGACCGGCCTCTCGTCACCCGGCCTCTCGCCAACATGCTCGAGTCGCCGTCCAACACACGCAGAGGCGGGCCACCAGAACAACTCAGGTGAGCATCCGCACACTGATAGGCATCGCATTTCACCAGCGTCGATTGGCACTGGTAGATCGAGGTTTTTTAGAAAGGGGAGTGCACCCATAAGATTTCATGGAGTTTGTACGCACAAAGACTTTAGGAAAGGCAAAAAAATGAAATTTTAGGTGTGAGAAAGGGGGCCATGCGCCCCCTGGGTCTAACCTTGCATATGCCCATGATTGGACTAACTAGCTTTATTATGAACATTACATCATTGGATATATACTAAAATTACCTATTGCAGAATGAAATATAGAGCACTTCACAGTACACACAGGGCCTGTAGGTCACACACATCCCTTTTTTTTAAGTATATAGCATCCAAACAAGTGCCAAATAATATTACTACTAGATACCTTGAACACGATAGTTGACCCAGTGCCACAGTGAAAAAAGAAAATTTCTAGTGAGAATAAACTTTAATAAACATGTTCAAATTGCATCAAATCGCTAAGGATTGTGTGTGAATATGTTATTTCATAACAAAATGCACCATACATCATGTAATTTAACGAATCATAAAAGTAGTACATTTGTATTCATCTTACGAAAATATAATTAAGTAGCTTCGTTTTGACACCTCAAACATTCATTAATAGCTGTGCTACGATGGTGTAAACGAAAAAAAATATAGGTGATGGGTGTGAAGTGCTCTAAGCACTTATAAATGAGCCCCCGATCACTGTTGCTATTCCTCCTCTACAGGGAGTCGCGTGGCCTCTTGCGTCCCAAGCACCTGAGGCCCAAGTCGGAGGCCTTCCTCGACAGCCTCAAAGTGCTGGGCATGGAGGTGGACGATGACGAGGGGCTCCTCTCCTCCTCCTCCTCTCAGGCTGCAGCCTCGTCCTCCGCCGGGGGCCAGCGCCTCTCCCGGGCCGACCAGCCGGCCACAGCAGCCCAGGAGGGCCACATTGCCTTCAGGAGGCGGCCCAGGTGGGTGTGCTACCATCATTCATAGTCTGTTGCTGCAACAACAGATCTATTCTATATATACTGTACAGCAAGGTTTTGGTTTGGATTTTATTTTTTTCTATTGAAATTGTATTGTGATGCGCATACCGTAACTAACAAGGCAGAACAGTCAATATCTTGATGGAGGCGATTATACGGTAGAGGTATAAGTAGAAGTATGATAAGTTGGATTATTGAAGTGAAACCTAATGATACCTCTTCGGCTGCGCTCCACAAAATGTTAGAGATAGTGGAGGTGTCCTCTGAACTACGCTCTCGACATCTCAGATGGTACGGACATGTGAAACGATCCTCCTCTTGCATCAATTCTATCATAGACATCAATAATCGTCAGAGTACATTACGGTTGTTATCTAGTCTCACTTGAAACACTGGTTTGTTACCTTGGGTGTAACTTTTCATTCTGTACCATATGAATTTAATCAACATCAGCGTCCAGAACCAACTAGCATTATTAGATTGGTAGCCAATAGAGATGTGAAGTGCTGTGATTAATCTATAAATTGGCAACAATGAGTCCCTAAGGAATGGCATATTTTGAAACAATCAGTCTCAGGTCAATACAAGGAGTCCTGGCATACATAACCACAACATTTGATATTTTATGGGTCTCGTGTGATGCACAATTTTTAATTCTTTGGATCCTATTGAAAAATGATGAGTCATGGATTCAGGATTCGACTGTGGGTGACTGCCCTGGGTAGGTTGAGTAATGTGAAAATGCGGAGCAGACCTTGCTGATGAAGCTTTACTTTGATTTTAATCGTAGGTAAAAAGCCACCTATATCATAAACAAACGTTGGACATGTTTGCAATTTAAGTCTGCTTGTATTGATTAAAGATATTTCTCAGCCAAAAACATATTTTTTTCTGTAAAATCTAGTATCAATAGACAGTGCCTTATCCATTTCAAGTGTGATACAAATAGTATTTATTTGCCCAGGTAATATTGACTCGTGGACGTGAATCTAGACTAATGCTGGGTTACAGGTCGAGTAACGTGGAGACACGTCGCCGCGTGCTGCCGGCCGTGCCTACAGCAGCCTGGATCGACAGCAAGAGCGTGCACGCCACCACAATGCTCAAGAAACTGCACGCCATCGACTCCCTGCAGCAGGACCTCCAGGTGGGTTAACACGCCGCTACATGGGTCTTATAAAGGACTTTTACAATGGTGGAGCAGCTAAGTAACAGAATCGTGCAAATGGTGATATAAGCACCAAAATTGCCATGATGGGTATATTTAAGATTTCTTTTCATGGGGCCACTTGAAAATCCAAGATGGCCACCATTTTTGAAGATGGCTGCCATTCTGACCTCAAAATATTGAATAATAGCATCAAAATTTATTCAAACTGTGGTTTTGCTACATGGGGTCCTGGGGTTTTAACAGCGCTGCTCTTTCTGACATTTTCATAATTCCAGTAAAATTTGCCATATCACTTTTTTGGATCAAGTCCATAATAGAAGTTTTTAATAGTAATTAAAACTATAATAATTGAATGATAAGATAACAATAAGGATAATGATAAGAATAAATCTGTTGCAGATGTATAAAATGATTGTAAATAAAAGTGGGTTAGTCATGCATACATGATGTGCGTACTTCAAAATAATAATATTCCACACATTAGACAGCTATTAGTATACCGAATGATACAGTATCATAAATAACATACAACAACATTGACTGCACCATCGTCTTTACCGGTCATTACTAGGTGAAGGTGCAAGAGAAGCGCAAGTTCACGTTTGACATCAACATGGAAGACATAGCAAAGGCCAAGCGTGAGGCAGGGGTCGGAGGTCATACTGCGAGGCAGCAGCAGCAGCCAGCAACAGACAGTGACAAGCCGGCAGTGAAAAGGTACACTATAATGACCTTATCACTGACCACCCAGTTCGATTTTATCATCTGGAGCAGGCAGATGTGTTTGGGCCATACTCCCCCAAGTAAATTTTTGAATTTAGACCCGTTTTCATGGCATCTAAGGCTATTTCAGACAGAAAAGTAACAAATATGGTAAAGCTCAGTTTTATTCAAGATTTCACCTAAAAACAGTCCCCCCCCCCCCCAAAAGCACGGGAGGCAGTTGCCTCCCTTGCCTCACATGAAGCTACGGATCAATGGAAAATGGAAAATGTTATGGTAGTAATCACCCCTACTAACAACAGCAACCGTAATCCCAGGTCGATTTCGTCGTCGGGCGCCGGCAGCAGTGACGACCGCTCGGCCAACTCGAGCTGGGCTGACGTGTTGGCCCAATCTGCTGGCTCCACCCACCACCCCATGGCGGGGGTCGCCGCCAGCGGCGGGGGCAAGAGAGGAGGGGTGGATGCCCCGCCGCCGCCATCGGTGCCCGCGGGCGGGAGAACGTCGTCATCAGACAGCGGCTTCGCAACGCACAGGTCAGATTCCTCATCTAACAATGTCCTTTTGACAATGTTGGAAATAGCTATCCATAGTAAATTTTACTCAGTGCAAGTAACTTTTAGAGTTGCAATCTCGGTTGATTCTGCCCTCTACGATGCATGTGCCCATGTTTTCAAATGCTCAATAAATCTGATCTAATCGACGCATCCGTGCTGTGCAGGTCCAAGCCTGAGCACGGTGTGGTGTCGGGTGAGGTGGTGATCGAGGCTGGCGGGGTCATGGTGGGGTCAGACGAGGGTCAGCACTCGGACGCCAGCACGCTGGACGACGTGCCCAGCCTGCCCCACACACAGGAGGACCCCGGGCCAAGCTTCAGGCCCGTGCCCATACACGACGTGCAATACGTAAGGCTTCTACTGCTCATCTCTTTCCTTCTTTGTTTCAACAGTTAGACAGAATGAATGGGATTATAAATTATCTATCTCTCCGTTGTTATTGGTGTACGGTAAGGGCTAACTATAACCGTACCAGGTCAATGAGTCGTCAATGCCCCGAAGCTAACTTTAATCTATTCTCTTCAATTTATAATATTAACCAAATGTAATAGATGAAAAAAAGATTTTATCAATAAATCAAAATCGTAAATGTGATAACACAGAGTGTTCTGCCCTGTAGGTGAAGCAGGCCCCAAGCTCGCACCCCGTCATCTCCTACCCCAAGCCGTCGCGGGTCGCGGCTGCCGGGGGTCGCGGCGGGGTCGTGGCCGGGTCGCGGTCGGAGGGCAACCTGGCGGCGTTCTCCCCACAGACCTCGCTGTCTCCGCCCGGCGGCTCCCAGCTGAGGATACACAGAGACAGCGCGTTCACCAAGGTGGGCATCGTCGCTCTCACAGCTCTATACTGTACACTGCCTCTATCAGTCCACGTATTGTACCTAGCCGTGGGAGAAGCCGACGGCTTACTGTGGACGGACGTAAAAGAAAATCTTTGCAGCGTTGATCATGATTATGAATAATGGAAGCCATTAGTTGATGAGGTGTGCGTGTTGTAGGTGTGTGAGGTGCGTGTGTCGGCGTCGCTGGCCTCCATCCCCGGGGTCCACGGTAGCCGTGGAGACGTCGCTGCCGGCTACGACCCGACCAACACCCAGCACGGCCACAACACTGGGGTACGTCTATAGTGGAGAGTTGGCCGCCCTCTGACCGTAGAGAAAACGCACCCAGTTGGTGCTAGAGATAGCTAATCAATGAGTTTGGCAGCCGTATCACACGGGTTGGATGCAGGCTAACAAACTAGTTCAATAAAAAGTCTCTAGTGTCATTGCTTTTAGCATAATCCATTTTAAAATATTTAGAAATTTTCCTATGCAGTTGAACGGCCATGTGCGTTTACATCGGAATATAAACAATCGAATTGTATGCTTCAAACTAAGTTATGCACAATATCACAGTAGCAATAAATAAAGCTATATGAAAGGATTTTTAGATTGATGTTTACTAGCATACTCGCGCGTGCAAATGGGACATTAATAAAGAAGATAAGAACACTTTACCCCCAAAACTAACACTTTATTTTACAAAGATATATCTGTGAGAGAATAACATCTCTTAAACTTTAAGGTACGTCACAATGCTGTGGTCACATCATCGTCGTCGTCTCCAGTGAAGACAGAGAAGCTTGGGTACGGGGGCGGGGGCTGTAAGGTGACCAACCTGTTCTCTCCCATCCACCCGTTCCCGAGCATGAGCGGCCACGCAATCACCGTGCCCAGCGTCGTCACCAAGGCAACCGCCGCCGTCCATGACAACAGCAACCACCGCCGCCCAAAGTCAACACCAAAAGTACGTAAAGTGCTCCCTTTAATTATTAAAGACCACCTCTCTATTGAGACCACCTCCTGCTGACGAGTAATACCTTTCCCCTTAATCCTGACCCTGCATGTTTTTCATCTTGCAGGCGTCAGCCCCTGAGGCTGACACGAGCCCTCCGGCCCTGAGACCCAAGTCCACCTACAGCCACCCTACAGCAGACCACTCCAGCCCAAACCGCTCCAAACCCAACATCGCCATCCTGAGGGAGAAACTCGGCCTGGAAGCGCTAGATGCTGCTGCTGCTGCAGAGCCAAAGACAAACGACAGAAAAACGGATAAGAAATCTCACGGTACTGAAGGAGGAGGAGGACGAAAATTGACTGCTAGTGAATCCTGCTCTGTGCTTCATGTGAACGGTGGCAGCGGCAGGAGTGAAGTGGGGGACAGCGACAAACACGGCGGGCATAAACATTCAGTGGCTGCAACGTCACCACATAAGTCACAAACTAGAGGCGGTGTTAAACATTCGGCGGATGTGAGGCAAAGTAGTGAGCACTCAGCAGCAGCAGCAGCAGCAGCAAAGTCCTCCTCCTCCTCAAAATCTTCAAAGGAAGAGCGTCGTGCTAGTAGTGATTTCCAAAATTCAAGACATTCCAATGGGGACAATAGTCACAGTTGTAGTAGCAGCAAGGATTTGCGGCATCATTCGTCGAATGAGCTCGTCGTTCAGAATAATTCCACCAGTGATAGTCATGGTAAAAGTAGTGAGAATCGAAATGCTGCAAGCAGCGAAGATGTTCAGACAAAATCATCAAACAGTAAAGAGGGGCTTATAGCGGGTGAGGGGCCTGCGTCTAGCAGCAAGGCCGCCGCCGGTAAGAGCCCCGCTAGAAGGAAGAAGTCTGAGGGGGGTCGGAGGCTGAGTGGGGACGGGGAGGCTCAGGGTGTGGAGAAGAGTCCAGACAGCAGCAAGCTGGCAACAGCCAGCACCAAGGCTCAGTGAGTAGTGTTTGTTATGATAAGGTTGACTGTTTTTATGTCTGGTGGAGAAAATCCATTTTTAACCTATATTCTAGATTGGAAGAATGTGATAATACTCGAGTCAGCTGTATTTTAAACTCAACAATCAAACAAGTACATTAGAATGATTACATTTGTACTTTTGTTGCTCTTTATGCTGATTATCAAGCTAAAGTCTCCTTTTCCAAACAGCTCAATGCAACATCAAGATCTGTTTTGAAAAGGAGACTTCAGTCTTGAAAACTGTTTGATAAAAGGAGTATACAACTTTAAAACTTTGGCTTCATAATTAGCATTAAAGAGTAGCAAAACTACAAATGAAACCATATATGATATGCTACATACCAAATACATAGTCATATTGAAAATAATTACAGGAACCTGCTGATTTTGGCGCATGAAGACCAACTGTCAGAAATCACTGGGCTGTGCAAGCAGGAAATGAAGCTGCTGATGGGGGTCAAGAGCAACACCATGGTGAGTACATTACGTACATTTGTCAGAAACATTAATATAACTGATTCTTATTGATCATTTCACCGACAGATGAAAGGTAGATAAAATAGCAGGAATATGTGTGATTTATTATATCGAAAAGTTAAATGATACTAATGGATTAAATGAACTTACAACCCGACGTTTCACATAGAATCCACAATGTTTCTTCTGTGCAGTGTGTCACATGATTCATCAAATCCAGTGGAAAAGTTTTAGTAAATTCTATATAACATTTAAACTGAATGTCTTATCTTCATCAAGTTGTGTACTTCATTGTTTTTGTTTTGTTTTTTCAGGATTTCACATCATACATGAAAGAGTTGGATAAGTTGCTTTCATCAAAATCACGATCCATAGAGACTCTCAAAGCACAATTAGGAGAGTTCCACAATCAGTCACCTCGGAGAGAGCAAAAACACTAGATAAATCAATGACATATAAACAGAAACAGGTGCTCTGGTAGCAATAGATCATAGTAACAAACAGTACTCTTATTTTCAAAAGCAGATTTTTGAGTATTAGTAATCAACTAAATACCTGAATATTGTAATTGCTTTATCAACATGTTGGTGACTTACTTGTATAAGACAGCAAGTTTACAAATACATACACAAGTTTGCCATTATTTTTCCTCAAAAATATTTTTTCACACCAACATTTTATGTGCATATTTTCGATTTTGAATGGCTATTAAATTACTATTGTAACTTTTGATAATAGCCATATTTTTAACATTGCATTATTTTATAAGCAGTTTTGCTTGTTAAAATTTGTAAAATCTTAGTAACTGTGGTTCCGCTATGAAGCAAGACATTCTGGCCCTCAGATGATAGCTTGCTTTGTAAAGGCAATTTATTTTTAATACGTTTCATTTCCAAAAGCATGACAGTGATTTGTAGACACTGTTTTCCGTTTACTCACCTTATACATATCAATAGCTTATGATAATGTAGACCATAGCTGAAATTGGCCTGATAGTGTCAGATATATTTTTCTATAAAAAGTTTTAAATGGATTTTATTGTGTGCTTACTAACAACAATAGGTGGCCACATTTGTGCATCAATATATCGTTTTAATTTTCATGTACGTGTAGCCATTATATCTCATGACAATCTTTTTAATGACAATTTGTAGATTGCTTTTTAAAAAAATATTTCACTTTGGTGATATTTTACATCAGGAACTGTGATACTGTCTACTTAAACATGAATGCAAAATGGTTTTGATATCTTAGATTTCTATACAAAAAAATCAGTAAGCTATTCATCCCTAAATATTTTGACTTGAATGTGGCATGTTTATTTTGAGATGTATCAAAATTTTATGTATGTTTTTACTTTTTTTGTCTGAATGTACGAAGCACTATGTTGTGGTGCATGTGCGTGTGACTGAAAATGTCCATTTTAGGATTTGGACACTTCAAAATTGATATATGAATGTTTTTTAATGAAATTATGATAGATGATCATATAAAGACATGTTTCAAATGTATGTGTATTTAATATGATTCTATAAATGAATTAAATGTAATAAGGTGCTATGTGTAACTTGTCTGTTTATGAGTTTGTTGAAAATATGATGAGACAGTAAAGAAAAATGTACCTTTTGCACATTTTTTATAATCTTTATCAGCTTGATGTTTGTTAATGTTGAAGACTTCATATTTGAAAGTCTTTGTTTTTGGAAGATGTAGGGGTGATTTTCTTTTATTATGCACAATATCATTATATTTATTTACCAATTTTGACTTTTGATAAATGTCAGGTATTTAATAGGCTTTTTGCAACATTAGAAAACCATTGTCTAACGTGCAGTCTGTAGACAATTTCTATATGAAAAGAATACATGAATGTATATCAAAAATAATATTTTATTTGAGTACATGTATTATATTTTGTTTATCATGAATTGTTTAACAGCTTAAGCTGTTAGTGTGTGAACAAGAGTTTTATCTATGAGGAGTAAGTGAAATAGTAGTATTTATTTTGATAACTTGAATGTGTACATATATTTCTTTTTCATATTTATAGTGATGTAAATTAATATTGAAGCTGGTTTAGTGATAGAAACTGGCAAAATAAATTGTGAAACATGAATATTGTTAATATTTACAAGAGATTAACCATATTGTGAGCAAAAAACAAACCAGACCAGCCGTAAAGCAAAATCGAAGGAGTTAATCAAGTATGTTATGTCACATAAACCATTAGAAAAATACAAGGAGTTAAGAAACTCCTGCCTCTAGCATTTGGAAGAATCTAAACAAGCACATACAACTGGTGACTAGTACTGGTAGCCCAGATTCAAGTTGTTGGACAAGAGAGGTGACACCTCATACCCTACAGGCTAGAAATAATCTAAACCCATAGTGGGAGCACGCTCGGGCTGCTGCTTGGGATGATGATATCATTCTGGTCTCACAACCTTGGAGTCGTGAGTTTGAGTCCCGGCAGGGCCACTTTATATAGTCAAATGGAAAATGTCTCTTCAGCTATGTCAATACAGTGGTAGGAGCTTGTTTGGCAGAACAGTGAGAGTAGAATTCAATTCACAAGCAAACTTGGTGAAAATATATATACAGTTATTCATAGATTTGGAAGAACACACGGGATAATACAAAGTGGGCATTACTTCGGAAAGTCCAGCATGTACAACAATGCTAAATTCGCTGATTATTTATTCATTTATTTATTTACTTTGCCATATGTACAAATAAAATTACAATATAAAATACATACAATCAACAATAATTTTAAAAAAACATTAGAATATTTAAAATTACCGTAGTAGATGGCAGGGGTAGAAAAAAGTGGATTACTTATCAGTTTCACCTCAAGGATATGTTCTAATCACAGTTATTCAAAACTATATTCAAAGTTATTTAAACTATATTTAAACATTTTTGTGTAATATACTAAGAGTGTTCCGCCTCAATTTAAAAAGAAAAAAAAAGCGATAATAAAATACATACTGATTATGTGTCAACTTAATTATTCATATTTTCCATACATTTCCATACAATAATTATTGGATAACATAACATACATTTTGGCTGCTTTGATGTT
>CM032665.1:21642858-21784635 GCA_019095985.1 Streblospio benedicti
CGAGAAACAGATGACAATAGGTAATAGAAAATTAGAATGGCACAATGAAGTGTGCTCAATGAAACCTAAAATGTACAATGAAACATATAAAATGTTCACACCTTAAAGAGACACATAAAGTGTCTAAATAAGACAGTTGTCCACATGTACAGGTTCCACTACATTGTATATCATGTTAAAAAAGATTCCACTGTATTGTGACTAATATAACAGAACTCTATGGTCATTACATGAATACACAAATTTATGATAATGATTTCCACTTAAAGAGTTGACTTACATTCTTGCCGTAGTGCATGATGCTGAGGTAATCATATGGCACCCCCATGGTATTAATCACATCTGTTGAGTATCTATAATCACACAGAATTGAGCACGGTTATCAAAGTCTTATAGCTGTCACAAAGCTACTATTATCCCTTCCTCACTGCATATTATACATTTCCCTTTGCATATTTAACTGTTTTCGAGACTAAAGTCTCCATTTCAAAATTAAAAAAAACTCCATTTACCAACTGGCAAAATGACATAAAATAATAACTATTAGTTATTATTTTTCATTCACACAAACTATCAGGAAGTGATAAATATTGTGTAATATGGAATCAGGAAGAGCTGCATTTGTCAGAGGTCAACAACATTTACAAGCAATAAGAATTAGTTCAGCAAATAATGCTTTTGCGAAACATAACAAGGACTGTCATAATAATAGAAAGGACATAAAGTTTAAAATGGACATTATAATAACTTACATGAAACCATTGGAAAGACAAAGTAGGAATTTTCTTTTTTATTCTTTCTTCTATTTCTGCTGCTCTAATGCGGTCCAAATATTAGTTTTTTTTAACTAATATTTTTAAATTTGAATTTAAGAAGGATACTGATGGTATTAAACATGTCGAAAGAGTAAATAGAGTAAATAAAAAATATAAAACATTTGAATTTAGACCGCATTAGAGCAGCAGAAATAGAAGAAAGAATAAAAGGAAATGCGACCACATGCTGCATACCATATTTTACGAATCTTGTATACAAATTAGGAAAGGGATAGAAATAAGCCATACAATAGATGGACCCCAATAGATGAAGCAGATATAATTCTAAATAGTAAATGAGACCATTACCAACCAGCAATTGGAAGAGTTATTTTTAATCATGATTTAGACGAATTGCAGGAAGAGTAGTTTTGTAGGATTTAGGTATCAGTATTATAAAATGTTTGAGTGGTATGATGGTTTGTGTGAATGATTCAATGAGGTGTTGGGTGCATTGCATATGGTAGATTGTGTAAATGAATGAAATAATGGGTGCATTGTGGAAGGAATATATTGGAAATTATAGGGTTGATTGAATGTAGAGTGGTTGTTGAGAGTGGATTGTGAATAATTGAAGATGAATGTGGACCAATGAATTATACAATTGTAATAAACTAAATGATAAAATAAATTGTCATATATATTTAAACAAATTATCATTTATAATTTGTTTGAATCATATTTATCTCATAGAACACAATAGGTTGTAGTAGATGGAACTTTGTCGTTGACTGGTGATTGATTGTGTGAGTGATTAGCATTGTGTACTGAATGTGCTGCCAGTGTAAGTATGGGAGAAACGATCAATTGATCAATAAGTGTGCCAATGAGCTTATGAAAAATGTTACATCCTAAGAGCAAAACTTGGATCGCAACTATAAACAACCACATGTACATTTACATGGTCATTTAGACTATGATATTTGCTTACTTCATGAAGTTCTTCAAGATGTTCTCCCTTTTTGATGTTATTCTATGTTTTCTTTGATGATACGCACGTAACTGTCTCTGTCGGGTCTCCCTGCTCGTGGAAGAACCCGAGAGCGTGGCCCAACTCATGCCTGATTGTGGGTTCTGCAGCCACAACAAAATATTGAATAGTGAATTGAAGAAGTGTAAAAAAAACCCGACAATATCGAAAAAATGACAAACAAAAATTCTCACACAAATACACCCGATTGTGATATGGATTGGTCTAATGGCATGTCTCCTAGAGATAAGAATGGTTGTTATGTACCACATGATACCCACCCCCCCCCCCATATCCACACAAAACCAAAACAATGAAACAAAATAAAATAAAAATAAGAATATTACGGATTCTTTTCAAATATACTTATGTACCCATAACTAGTTCTATCATTTTCTGGACTTAAGTTAAAAAAAAAAATCTAGAATCTTGACGTGCCACTGCACTGTACCCACCCCTTTCTACAGCCTGCTGACAGAGACTCAATTTCTGCCTACCATCGCCTTGCATGCCGACATATGACCAGCATCTGGAAGAATAAAACAAAAACACATTTTTATCTTTATGTTTGAGATATGTTGGTGGTATAATTGGCAATTTTATATGAACTGTATGTGAGAATGTACTGAAGGCATCAGTGCAAAAACACTTGTTCAGTTAACCACCCATTTCACATGGAGGATGTTAGCTCCAGATGCTCCAGAAGACGCCAGATGTGTCATTTCAGCTGGTTTGTTAGTTCCTTGACGGAATGGCACACTTCTGGCTGGTTCCAACCTAAAAAATGACTGAAGTTCTGGCCGAGGCTTTGTGTTTTTGCATAGTAAAATTTTCTTCAAATGCAGTCAGTAGAAATATAAAACAGTTAGGTACAGATTTTTGTCTACCCCCCTAGATAGTTGTAGTTAAAAAGATGTTATCACTATTTTGAAGGACTTGTGTCTTTTTATGGCATAATTATTGGACCATCTGTACATTGCTTTTCACAATATTTCATATCCTGGGTTGTTAAAACTGGAGACTGTGGGGGTGTATGATCTGAGATGTACTCTTAAATTGGGATTTGGGGTGGATTTCGAAAGTGGGATGATCCAAACTTTGGGGATGTTCATCTAAAGGCTGTTAGGTAACACATATTGCTCTTTTGTAAGGAAAACAAATTAGGGATGTGGGATTTCTTAACCTTTTATAACCCCAATCTCCTATTAACTAGATTGACACTGGTCCGTGACTGTCCGGCCAGGTTTAAAAAGAGGGATGTGGGAAAATTCAGGAAAAAAAGGAATGTGGGATTTCAAAGGATGGGATGTAATAACATTCTGTCTACTGTCAAATTTGTAGTATTGTAACCTTTTATAATACCGGGGATAAGAGTGCTAAAGATAAGTATGTGAAAAATAAGGCAAAAAAAAATTAGGGATGTGAGATTTCTTGACCGATTATAACCCCAAACTCCCTAATAACTGGACTAAAACTGATCCCCCCCCCCGCCCTTTCCCTGTCCTCTGTCCCCCACTCACCCTTTTTTTGTTTCGTGGCTGATGAAGCTGACGTAGTTTTTGTCGGCGTCGCTGGCCGGTCGGAACTTAAGGCACGTGTAGTACTCCCAGCAAAACATGGCTGACTTGATATTCCGCTCTTCCGACGGGGCTGCACCGGGCAGAGGAGTCATATAGGAGTGTTAGACAATGTAATGTAAGTGTTAGTGTTTGAAAGGGGTAATACATCATGTTTGTTTAGAAATATGATATTATTGTGAGTATTAACTATTTGAAAGGGTTATAAGTGCATTTGACATTGTGAGACAAGTGTTAGTACTACTCATGATAGTGGACTCAGTTTGAAAGCACACAAATTTTCTGTATATAGAGTTAACTTCCAAATATCCTAAAGGTAAAACCTTTCTGGCCCCCCCCCCCCCCTTGTATAGTTGAAAAAAATTCTGGCCCTCCCCCAATTTTACCAACCTTAATGAACACTTTCTTACGCCTATTATATAAACTTAACATTTGACTATACTTATATGCTCAGTGTTTATCAGTGATCTTTGCTTTGATATTTCGACAAGACAGATACAATTATAAAAATATATATCTTACAGAAATCATGTTCCAATGTGTAGGGAATTATTTTGTTGGTCCAGCGCTTAGTTTCAGGTTTGTAGGCTTTTCGTTTTTGTCTCCCATCCCGACTATTAGCTTCCGCATTCCTACAATAAGTAACCAAATAATAAAATATTCACAGTAGACAAACCCAATAAATTATTGTTGGTCTTAAATAAAGAAAATAAGAATGAAACACAAATGAAAACCTGAATAAGTAATCTGTAAAATGAAGATCAGTAGCAGATCCTAACATTGGTGTTAAACATTAAACCAGATACTGGAGATGACAATTTAGACATTGAGAAACTGTATTACAAAAGTTTTTTTTTGCAGCAGTGGTACTAAAATTTACTTTTGAGGAAAAAGCAAGGCTTGTAATCAAGATCTGAAATGTATTGAGGCATGGTCTCGTGATTGGCTTGTCACTTTCTCTCCATCAAGAGAGGGGTAAGAATGTGGAAGAGGTTACATCTCATACATATCTGGGCCTATGATTCTCTAATAACCTAAGATGGAAAGCTCATATTTGAAGACGTTGCTCTTAAAGCGAGACACAAACTTAATTCAATGATACCACTTAAAATGAACATTTATAGTTACACACTCGAAGTAATGTACAAGAGCTTTATGTTTCCATCAATGATGCATGGCTGTATTGTACAGGGTGGTTCCTATGATAGTGATATAAAAAATTGGAATAGAATCACATCAATGCTATGAGACTGATAAGTTGATAACTGGTCCAACTGGCAGGTCTAACATTGATAATGTAATGAAAGAATATGAAGGAAGCACCATTTCTGACCATATAAAACAAGCAACTTTCATTTTTTCACGAAAAGCACCCTCCCCCCACCCCCCCACCCCCACCCCGTTTCTAATTGACATTTTGGACCAGATGAATGGTGAAAGAAATTATATTCTCAGAAATGAGAATAATGTCCGCATTCCATATTGCAGGCTTGAAAGCTATAAGCGGTCATTCTTCCCTAGAGCCATTGGTCTTTGGAATGACCTTAGCCATGACAAGAAGGCCCTCCAAGATGATGAAAGCTTTAAATTTAGCTTCAAAATAGTAGCTAGTGAGCGACGAGTACTGTATTACTATGGGGAAAGATGGTCGGCAGTGCATCATGCCAGAATGAGAATTGGCTGTAGTAAGTTTCGTGATGATGTTTGCAAGTCTCCGTGTAATAGACAGTCCAGCCTGTGACTGTGGGACTAACTATGAAAATGCAGAGCATTTCTTCTTGTACTGTCCTGTAATCGATCATAGTAGGGAAACACTGTTCACCGATTAACAACAACAACTACAAAGTTGATATTTGGATGCAATACCACTGCTGATATTACTAATAAAATAGTCTTCAATGATGTCCACCAATTTATAATAAATACAAAGTGCTTTGCAAAAGTTTTGACTTCATGTAAATGTTGGGACCTATGATCTCTTGAATGCACTCAAACACGAGAGTACATGCAAACATCCTTTGAATAGTGTATACACTGTTGGATAATTGCTACATATACATATTAAACCAATTTACTCTCTCTCCATTTGTTCCCACTCGGTTCTCTTCATCATGATGTCGAGCTCCATCCGCATAGTGTCACTGGTTACACCTGCAAATATAGACTCTATCATGTATCACTTACTATAGACCCTTAAGGGTGACACATGTGTTTGGGAATGAGTCGTTTTCTATACACTCATATCATACCCAAACATATGTGATGACACTTTTCTCACACTTGTCTTTACAAAGTCACATAATCATGCATTTACATACCCGGTAACTAAATCAATTTAAAAAATAACTTGTTTGTGTATCAAAATTTAGAGACTGCCATAGTACGTTGTTCAGAGCGATTCAGTAAATATTGGTATGGGGGACGTTTTAAACATACGTCAAGCGCACAACATTTTACATAAAATCTTATGTTAGAGTGAATTGAATTGTGTCAACGAAAGATTGATTTGATTGACACGTTTCTGCTAAAACCCTGCCCATATTACGACCACTGCCCATATTTAGATGGCGTGATAGGCATTATAGCCATTGTAGCCCATTCATTATCACTACTTGTAGTGTAAGAATATCATACACCACTTACCAGTATCACTGTCTGGCCTGCCTGACGGACCTGCTAGGCCTGTAAATATAGAGTCACTATCATATATCACTTACTAGACTATGCCTGCAAATATAAGCCCTATCAAATATCACTTACTACGCCTGCAAATATAGACGCTATCACTTACTAGCCTGCAAATATAGACCCTGCAGACCTGCCAAGTCTCCCGCATTGGGGGGGAGACTCCCCCTTTGGAGACCTCTCTCCCCCTCTCCCCCTCAGGTGTTCTAATCTCCCCCTTTCTACTGATTCCCTAAAATAAATTAAAATTCAAACAAATAATACCTAAAAAGTGGCCTAAAATGCACAGAATGGCATTAAAAATTGCAAAATTTTCTGGGGGGGCATGCCCCCAGACCCCCCTAGCATTGCGCGCCTATGGCGTGCTTCGCCCTGCGCCAAATGCCTCTATCTCAAAAAATAATGTCTCCCCCTTTCAAGCTCCTCCAACTTGGCATCTCTGGACCCTGTCATATATCACTTACTATGCCTGCAAATATAGACCCTATCATATATCACCTACTACGCCTACAAATAAAGACCCTATCATATATCACTTACTAGGCCTGCAAACATAGACAAACGGTAATTTTACATGTTACAAGCCCAACGGCACTAGTATTGTGGATTACATTATAATATCTGAAGATTCATTGCAAAATACCCTGAATGGCAAATAAACATATTGTAATTCTTATAATTAAGTTAAAAGTGCATACTTGTCTGAGCGGCCGCGCTGATCATCTCATCCATGGTCATTGCACGGCAGGGAGTCTACAGATGGCAAAGTGAACAAGCATTAGTAATGCTTGAAGGCTTTGATCCAAAAACAAAAATTAGTGTATTTAGGAAGAATAACACCACATGATTAATTGTTTTTTCAGCTGATACAGTATCTTTGTTATATGATGATGTAACTACCGTGGTATATCCCTACTTATGATGACATGTGCACAGAAGTTGTGACATTAATCTTGCATAGATTCTAAATTCTTTGCATACGGATATATCTTCATTGATACAGACTATCGAAGCGAGATAGTGTTGATATCTAGAAGTTTCCCCATCTTACCTTTTCAGTCAATCAGAGAACCATAGTTTCTGGAATAGTCGCCCCGGTGCTTATTAATTTAAAACATGCCATTCACCAGGCGCATATTTAAGATAGGCGGTAGTTCAAGGCTGGCGCTTATCAAAGAAAATGCCACCGGCAGATTTTACATATGGCATTAAAAAACACAAGTCCGTTTTGTGCGTGTAACATTTTTACTACTCATCAGATTTTAATGAGTAATATAGCATTTTAAAGATGATAACACAGAGAAAATGAAAATGTAAGCAATGATGTGCTCAGAACATGTTGTTAGTAAGCAAATAAATCTTTTATGTGCTTTACATTCATTGAAGAACAACTCATGCATTCTAGTATATCAACATATCAGTTTGAAACTGAGTGTATACACATTACTTTGTATGCCAATTAACCATTCAATAGATGTAATGAATGATATGACAATGCTAAACTGCCAAATGAATTCCATTCTATTCAACATACGTATATTAATGCATATATTGTGACCCGGCAGCTAAACAAGACCAGCGCCTAAGTAAATAATATAGCCTCTACACCCGGCGCTTAATCAAATACATGTACCTGTGATTGATCGAGGCTTGGTGGGTAATCAAGAAACTACGGTATTATCTATTTTGAAATAAGAAAAAAATAAAATGCTCACATACCATAAACTCCATAAAAGCTAGAAGAATAACTGTAGTAAAAGTCCCCATGGTTGGTGGTCAGACTGAGTTCCAGCTCCAAGTGTGCGTCTCTTTCACTGGGATGCAGCAAGGATGTGGTATTAATAATAGCAAGCCGAAAGTTTTGCATTTCATAGAATTGATTGTGCAATTATTTTTAAAATGTAAACTTCCCGTATGTGGTTGGCAACTATCAGAAAATGGACTTTGTGAGTGCTTCCTCATCATGGGAAAATGGATGAACAGTTTAATTATGTCCCAATAAGCCAGCCGCTCAATGTAAGCTTCCGTTTTGGTAACAACACTTATGTTGAATTTTGCAAAGTTCTACTACTGCAGTGTACATGTTAAACGGTGTACTTAATTGTCATTATAGTTGGGTATTTACAGCTCTGAAATCAATCAATGTTTAAAGAATGGATTTCCAGTGCAAAAATTAAGACAATTAGAAGTCGATTACTGGCCAAGTACAATTATAATTTAATTGCAATTACAATTACAGCAGAAATAAAAACGTTTATTATAATTGACCTCAAGTCTGAATTACATCAAAAGTACAAACATGCATGATTGACATTTGCCCACAATATACTGAAAAAATGTATACTTTACAATCAAGAAATATACAAATTTGAGGACACAACCTCACAATGAATCAGAATCAATATATCCAGCATAAAACATGTGTTGCCATACAATAGTACCCTCATCACACACATGCACACACACACTCCTTGTATGAATACACACACACACCGCACATATGCAAACACACATCACATGTACCTTTACAAACATGGCCCACACAAGCCACACACATACACACACACACACACACACACACACACAAACAAACACACACACACCCAAAATGACACACACACATTCACACACACACACACACACACACAAACACACACAGTAAACTCTAGCAGTCGGAGACATACACACACACATACATACATAAACACACATCACACACTTTTACACAGCACTGGACACACACACACACACACACATGCACACATACACACACACATACACACAGACACATATATATGCATGCATTCATTAGTTATGCACATGCCCACGTTACATGCACATACACATTACAGTATACACCCCTCAGTTACACCCTGACACAGTTGGTGACACACACCACCTAGCAGTTTTTGGCCTAGCTGGTTAGTTGGTTATGTTAGTTAGTTAGTTAGGTTAGTTAGTTATTTAGGTAGTTAGTTAGTTAGTTAGTTAGTTAGTTAGTTAGTTAGTTAGTTAGTTAGTTAGTTAGTTAGTTAGTTAGTTAGTTATCAGTAACACAATTTTTCTTAATATTTCGAGAATCTTGGAGAGAATAGATAAAGTTTTGTTGCTGTTCTATCAAGGATTGCATATCATGTACACTCTTTGGTTCTATTTAAAATTTCTGTATGGTCCAAAGATATGAATATTGCAGCACCTTCGGATGCATATAGTCCATGATCATGTGGACTGGTAGTTTTCTATATATTTTTTGTTTTCAACAGAAGAACTGTTTGGTACAGATCGAATTATGGCCATTGCTCTATGTAAATCATCGTCGGTTTCACGGCTTCATCGCCCACTCTGCCTTTACCAGTACATGTTCAATTATGTAGCCATGAGATATGACGATATACCGTCTCCGCATAGTCGGCATGGACTATATATAGTATGGTCAAACTTTGCCCTATTCAGTTGGAGGAGGAATGCCCCTGTTTGCATTTGGACTTCTAACTTCTCTGGTATTGTGTATGTAATTCAAATTAGAATTATAACATTTATTGAAGCTGAATGAGGTATCGAAGTACTGAAGAGTGGACATTTTTTCATGCATCTACTGTAATTGAATTCCAAACATAATTTTGAATCACTGTATGTCATATTTTTTCAGTTGTTGTTTTGACAGTGCTTATGGCTAGGGACCATTTAGTATTTATGGCAGGGTAGGGTGATGAGGATTTTAGGGCGGGCCATAAACTTTTTTCCCCACACAATGTATGGAGGGGGTCCATGAATTTTTTCATACACTTTTGGGGGGGTAGGCTATGAATTTTTTCACAGAAAATTTACCCCAATTTTTTGAGAGATTCTGTACTAGAATTTACTGTTTTTATATTATGGATATCCATCAAATAGGATTTGAGTTAAACTGACAATGATTACGTTAACTGTCAGGGGGGGGGAATCCAATCGGTGGATGGGGTGCATCAATTTTTTTTTTGAGTTAAACACATGAAATTGAGGGGGTTACCAATTTTCATAGAGATTTGAGGGTGGCTATTAATTTTTCACAGCATTTTTGGAAAATCATCCTACCCCACCCTGTCATAAATACTGAATGGCCCCTTATTTTAAAAATGCACATGTCCAGTAGCATAATAACAAATAATCAATGTAGTAGAGATTAAGGCCTTCAATAGACAAGCATTCAATTGTGTAGGCATTAGGCAACAATTTTTGTTCCTGCGCTCAGGTCCGTCTCTCTTGGCTTTTGTCTCTCCTAGGGACTATTAGCATAGGCAGATCCAGGGGGATACAGGGGGCACGCGCTCCCACCCCCTTTTCCCACTTAAATACTTCATTTTCGTAGGGTTTTTGGCATGTCCGCCATTGATCATACGTACAAAACCCATGACAACCCTTAAGTGCGCACCCCCCACCCACCCTTTTCCAAGAACCTGGATCTGCAATTGCTATTAGCATCAGCATTCCTACAATAAGTAACAATGTATGTACATAATTGACTGGACTGTAGGTGTATGAAGGTGTATGAATTTGTGTCTAAACTGTCTATGTATGTATATATACATATATGAGATTCTTGCTTTGTATGTTAAAGCCTATGTAGTACACTGTACCTATTAGGTTTTGGGTGAGTAACTGTTTCAAAATGGAACGTCGGTGAATTGAAATCTCATACCGGATATCTTTAGCAATCATGTCTTTACTGTCCAGTGTCCATCTTGTTTACAGGCATATTGAATTGTAATATTTCACCACCAATCATTGGTAGATCCAGGTTTTCAGAAAAGGGGAGCACACTTAATGGATTTTATGGGTTTCGTACGAGTGATCGATGGCGGACATGCAAAAAAAACTTACGAAAATTAAGTATTTTGGTGCGAAATATCCACGTAATACTTTACATAAATAATAATACATCATACAAAAATAAGTGACTTTCTCATAAGAGCTGTTTGATAGTCATTTGTCAGTGGTGTATGAGTGATTTTTCTGCAGTGCTTACATAATTCATCAGTGATTGTTTAAATAATTGAAATTCTCCAAGTACATCCACATATCCACAACCAAACTTCATGTATGATTCATGCGTTTACTACAATTTTAAGTAGTGTGACCGCTCCTTTGTGCAAGAAATGCCTTGTAAATAGTGCTCAAGTTTGATATGATCTATCCCATGAAAGCTGCTGTTTACAATAAAATCAACTCATTTTTCCCCCCCCAATATGTCAAGACTAATTTCACCAAACAAATTAAAGTAGTTATGACTGGCATGTCACGTGGAATAATGATGATAATAATGAAAGATGATATTCTCCACAAATTATTTCCAAATTAGAGTTGTGGATTTTTAGCAATGAGGATGTTATTTTGTGAGTTACAGAGTCACAGGACCCAACCACAAGGACCCACATGATCAAGTAATTGGAGCTTCATCCAATCATTAAAACTATACATTTATAGGGCTCTATAGTGTTTGTATACTACTACTGTCAAATGAGAAATTTTTGTGAAAAATTGATGCTTTAAGAGGTGGCAAATTCAGTCAGATCCCTTCAAGCCCAGACATGATACATGATTTTTATCAATCCTGAACCATGTATGCTTGTATTTGGCACGTATCTGGATGTCATCCCCCCCCCCCCACCCCAAGGCTGCTGCTGGAAAATTCCAGATCTGCCAATAGACAATATTTTATTGCATACACATGGCTAGTCACTGAAGTGATACAGCAAGTAAAAAATATAAACAAACTTTGCTGTTCTAATCTTGGGACCAATGTAAGCCAATCGAAATAATAAAAATAAACACGATCTCCTATTACTCGTAGTAATTATAACACTTCTAATACTTTTTCCGATAGTGTTTTGAAATATCACTCTAAATGCAGTAGATGGTCTACGTACCCCTTCCACAACCTCTGAGCACTCAGAATTTCAAACATTTTGAGCGGGATGGGGTTCTACCCTTTTAAAACATAGCCCTCATACTTAGCACATAAATCCACCCTTGAAATCTTAACTGTACATATTATAGTATTGCAATAAGATCAATATGATGGGGGGACCAATGAGACGGGGGACCAATGAGATGGGGGACCAATGAGATTGGGGACTATAGAGCTGATCCCATGTTAAAGCATTGATTTGATTTAATTTGGAAAATCTAGGTAGGAATGTCAAGCATTGACTTGATTTAATTTGGAAAATCTGTGTAGGAATGTCATATTATGACATGAGCAGTTTCTTTAGTTACTGTCCCCAATAACATTCTAATGTATTTATTTCTGCATAATATACACCAAACAATTACAAAACAATGTTAATAAAATTGTTTATTTTTTGGGTGGTTTCTTTAGGGGCTTCACAGCAGTACTACATAACCAAAGGCGTCAAGTAAGATAATCATATATGGAAAAGGATCTGATGAAATGTTTACTTAAATTGATTGTATTAGCACTTCCTGATTTTTTGCATCCTGGAATGATTGTAATAATTTCTAAAAGCTGCTTTATCGTGAATTCCGGTTTTATTTAAAACATGTACAATTCTGAGAATACAAAAGTAGTCCTGGGCATAATACAATTCATCATTCACCACTTCTAATGTACAGACGAATGGAAATATGAATCTGTGTTCCCTGTTCTAGCTAAAACATGCATGGTTCTGTTTTCTCAGAACTGTCCACTTTTTACATGAAACAGGGAAGACGGATTCATGTTTAGGTTCCCATACATAAGGATTCGTGAACTGATAACATTATAGTCAGAAATAATTGAACAGTGATATTTTTACAATAATATAAAAGCATATGCTTTGTTAAAAATACACATTTCTGTCCTGAATTATTAGGACTTGATTTTATTAGAAATGAACTCATGCTTAACTCCTACTAGCATCAACCAATATTTTGCCTTGTTATCTAATTGTTCAACACAGTAACGTGCATTGTACATATATATTGATTCAAGATATACCTTTTATTATAATGTATATGTACATACTCTCACAACGCAAGGGCATAGTTCAAATGACATATACAGTAATCAAGAATTTATTAATAGAGCAAATGCGACAGTTTTCGACACCTTAAGTGCATACAATCACGGATTTATTTTGAAAAATATTAAAGTATTAATATCATAGACATGAATATCCTACTTGGATCAATATATTTAAATGTAGTTTCACAAAATGCAATGCGGATTAAAAAATATATCACCCATTGTTCTGTTCTAAAACCAGTGACAGTTTTCGACATGGGTGCTACAATTTTAATGTAGACCTCTAATTCATATTTTGGGGACAAACAACAGATAAAGCAGCTCAGGTCACCAGTTGGCGACAAACAGTGTTCCCTCAAAAATCACATGCTGAATCCCCAAAATCCTGACTACACGCCTGTTATGACTACATGTATATCAAGTAGCCCTGACGGGACTCAAAATCACAACCCTAAGGCTTGGGATGATGGTATCATTCTGGGCTCACAACATTGGGGTCATGAGTTCGGGTCCCATCAGGGCCACTTGATGCAGTCAAATTGAAGCTATGTCTTCAGCTATGTCAATACAGTGTTAGGAGCTTGCTTCCCATAAAAGTGAGAATAGAATTGAATTTCTAAGCAAACTTGGGAAAACCTTATGTGGGATTCGAATCCACCACTTCTGGGTTGAGATGATAACTGACCAAGTATGTAAGCTCGGGGTTACAGGGACAACGGTTCGTATGTGTAACCTTTTAACAGCCTACGGCTTGGGATGATGGTATCATTCTGGTCTCAGCCTGCTGATTGGGATGAGGGTATCATTCTGGTCTCACAACCCTGGGGTCGTGAGTTCGAGTCGTGTCAGGGCCACTTGTTATAGTCAAATGGAAGCTGTCTTCAGCTATGTCAATACAGTGGTAGGAGCTTACTTGCCATAACAGTGAGAGTAGAATAGAATTTTAGAAAATAAATCACATCCACCCACACCCGAGAAAAACTCGCACTTCAATTTCGATTCCCTAATCCCGGGGGGGTGGGGGTGGGGGGTCAGGTCAGGGGGGGGGGGTAACCAAATTGTATAAAAGGTATGCACAAATTTGCGCTGAATTTTCTACTCTTTGACTCAATTCATATATTAGATCAATCAATTATTATAACCCACTATTGTGATTTTGAATTTTTATCACCGCTGCCAAGTTCCGCGGTAGGTCTAACCTACAGCTTAAAATTATGAACATGAACTTTAGTAGGATGGCGGGACCCCTGTAACACCATTTTCTACCATCTGGAATTTAGAAAAAATCCAACGATACCATGGTATAGAGAACCTTTCGGGCTTCACAGAAAGTGAGGATGCCAAGCTAAAAAGTGGTGCAGTTTTTTTCTATATGGTGGTTTGGTTTCCATGGCAACATAGCTAATTTTGGAGGTTAGAGATATTGAGATAAAGTCATTTAAACTTACTATCACATGGTGTAAAATTTGTTCCCTTTGATCCTTTGCCATGTCATGAGCTGACTGTAATGTGGCTGAGATGACAAGTAAAGGCCAGTCAAAATGAACATTGAAATGGAAATTTTGACTTACAATCAAATTTATGTGTTTGTGTATTCTGGGAACCCTGTAAAAGTACAAAGTATAAAAGATTTAATCTTTTTTATTGATAAAGCCATAACAAAGAAATGAAAGAACATATACAATGCACAATAGTGCAGAATTTGCTAGTCAATATGCAACTCTTACATAGACTATCCATACTATCATATCATGGTTCCTGTAGTTATCCATACATTGCTAAGGTTGTCACTTTTCAAATTTTTATTTCTTATTCATGAACCTAGAATTAATATTGCCGATTTCCAAAGTACAATGTTTTGAGTTCATCGCTACAGGGTCAGGATTAGGTGGAAAAGTGCTACTTGTCAGCAGAACTAGTAACCCTCAAATATCTACTCATCCAACAAAAAATGTACTCGTCCTCCTTGTACAAACTCTATATTTGTATGCCAAATTGACCAGAATTGCTACTCTTCAAATGTTTCTAAAAATTAGGACTCATCCTCCACTAGTTTTTACTAGTCAATACGAGCGGACGAGTCGCTAATCCTGACCCTGTCGCTAATAGTTGTGAAATGATTTATCATCACAACTTACCGTATTCCTGCGCATAAAATATTGAAGATGGGCTTAATGTCCGAATATAAGCCCATGGGCTTATAAGTGAGAACTTTTTTAATTTTCAAAGGGGCCAAAAAGTATTGCTTTTCGGTTATAAGCCCATACCTTGACTCCCAAAGACACACTATGATAAAATAATTTGCTACAGCAAATCATGTACTCACATGCAGTTATATACAGTTTGTTTACGGTGTAATTGTTTACCATGGGGAAAATATGAACATTCAAAAGTATGAACTAAAACCATCAGATATCTAAATCTTAACAATCTAAAATTATTAATAGTTACGCTCATTAATAAGGGGCCATTCATTTGATATTCAGGGTAGGGACTTTTTTCTCTCACTTAGATGAATTCATATTTTCTTGCATTAAAAAAACCCAATTCATTTCATGGTTTACAAGTATTTTATTTCAGCAATACTGGGTGACAAACCCCCCTGAATGTCAAATGATTGGCCTCTAATATAAGACAATTTCTAAATTGTTACAACACTAGTAATTTCTAAAATTCAGCGCGTTATGCATTTTTATGCATCATTTTATTTCACTTTCAATGATGCCAGCATTTGAAAAGTATACCAGGGTAATAATGGTAGATATTTTTCATTCGTCAAAAAATATATATTTTTCATTAAATTTATCACAATTCAAAAAAATCACAACTAGATCAAAAGTGCTCAGAGCACAGTGTCGCTAGAGCAACATTGACCCATGGGCAATAAAGATGTTTGCTTTGCAATCAAATCAGAAAAAAAGTCTTACTTGATGCGTGACTCATCCTACATCTATATTGTTGGCATTGGATTACAGGCACTTTCTAAACATCGCTAAAGTATAAATATCTATTGCCAATGAGTCGACATTAATATGGTAACACTGTGCTCTCTGAGCACTTTTATTCCAATATAACCACTATGGCAATTCGATCGTCATGTTTCGAACAGTATTGAAACTATTGTGGAAAAATAGAGACAAAAATATTTAAAATGGCCTCCGAAAGGTAAACTCTAATTGGCAAAGTGCCATTACTAAATACAGTTGATGTTCTGTAGGCATGTAAGCAAATACAAAGTTTGACTGCTTCCTCATAAGCATCAACAAAACTATTGCAGAAAATGATGAAAATGAACCTAAAATGCCACTATGGAAAGCACACTTTAATCGGCAAAGTGTCCAAAATCGAATCACTTTAGTGTCGCATCATACCAAATAGTTGTGTAAAGTTTGAACGAAATAGGGCGAAGCGTAAAAGCTCTAGCTTGTCCGCAGACAAACATACATACATAGATACATACATACATAATTACAAACAAACGAAACAAGGCTTTCGGTTCAGCTGCTGAAGCGACGCAATTAAAATGGAATGTTACTTTTATCAAAGAAAAAGAAAAAATGAAAATATTTACAATGAACCTGATTTTTATATAAACTTAACAAACTTGAATTGCATTCCATACAATTATGATAATTTCTTAACTATTTGCTAAACTAATCTTTGTCTTACAAACTGTAAGAACCAGCATCCTTTTGTTAAAACTTTAATTTTATTTGTGAATATTTTTTACTATTCCAGTCATTTCCAAACATTATGTATATTAGGTACATGTAAATGCAAAATAAACTGATTCCAATTCTGTACATACATTCTAATCTGCAAAGTATTTTATACCTACAGTCATCCAAATTAAATACATGTACCTAAATCAACTGTGATAGCCTCCTAATCACAACCGTTCATCACCGATACATTTATATTTTGGCAATAGTATCACAGTATGTAAGCAACAAGTACATTTTGTGGGTAACATAATAACCCAAACCGTATTCTACCTACGTTCACAATAGTGTCATCGCATTGGATCGCTAACATATTATCAACTACCAAAATAATAATTTATCAAATAACTACTATGTATGCTAAACTTGACCCTAATAAACTAATATATAAATGAAATAACTAACACCTTAAAAGTATAGATTTCAGAGTGTTCAAATCGCTGGTTTCTTTTTTAAAGAATCAAACTAGGAAAACATGCTAAAATTACTCGATCACTTTCCTTATACATGTACAATCCTCTAAACTAGAAGGGTACTCAATGGAGCACATAGTCCCAGCATCGTTGAGCATCTTTCTTTGATTTTTCATTGGATTACCGCCAATTATGGCTATTATAAGCATGAATTATGGACTACACTACAGGTGAGAAAGACTTTCTCAGCTGACAGTTTATTGAAAACTTTTTAGCAAGATAAATGATATAAAGTATTGACCAAACAAGGTGGCTACACATAGTCTAGGGAGATTTTCTGAAAATGTTATTGGTGAAGGTATTTCATGTCTATGACTGACAAACAACCTTTTGATCTACCTTCCATAGTAAGCCATAAACGTAACAAATGACCGAATCATGAAAGGTCACGCTTCATGTAATTTTAGATACTTTTATCCTATGACTTTCAATGTACCAAGACATACAACCATCTTTAAGAAATGTAAACAATCAAAAATATAAAGCAAATATTATATCAACTAAAATTCTTACAAACACCAAAAATCTCTCGTCTCATCTGAGGCCAATTCTTAGATGGATCAGAAAGTTGGGGGTCACAACATTAAGTAGTTTTCTTCAAAACATTTGACAAATGTTATACACAAAAAAACAAAAACATTAGTCCCCGTATGGACTTTCAGCTTTCTGAGCTGGGACTTATAAGAATGCACATATTACTATCAGTATGTCCAATTGATCCTTGTATTAAAGAAATCTTAACAACTGTTTACATTTCTTACTAACCTATGAGCAGGGCCCACCTCAGCAACTAGGACAATATGAAATAGTGTAGTATAATATAACAACACAAAAGTGTAGTGTCTACCCTCCTATGGTTGGGTGGCCGGGCCATGAAAAAGAGGAAATCCTACTTATCCATAGGACTGGTATCTTGAAAAATATACTCGTCCTAAATAAGATCTACACCTCCAAATCATCAAATTCCATGTAAATACAATTGAAACTGATGGATGGGGTGACAGAGAATACTTGCCCATAGGACAAGTAACTCACAATTTTTACCCGTCCTGAGAACAAAGATACCCGTCTCGGACGATAGGACCGGTGCTTATCTGTGGCCCTGCTATGAGTAATAGTATCATGACACATATTACTGATGTTCATATAAACTAAGCTTTGAGCAATTGAGCATATTTAAAAAATCCCTGTTCTCAAAGTGTAGTCAACAGTTTCCATCTAGTTGGTCATCAATAAAACCTACATAACTTCACACAAAATACAGTGGTGTTTGCTTAATTGCACAACCTCCGTCCACCCACAGTTTATTTGATTAAGCAATATATGCTGTTATCAGTACATTTTTAAAGATATTAATTAACGAGTGGTTTTACAGTCTTTATATACTGCAAGTTACTGATTTAAAACCTTCAGTGTAAGAGAAGGCAGGAGAGGTGGGCTTTAAACTGTGACAAACATTGCCAGTTTCTTTGCTGTGAGCTTGATCTGCAACTTTAGTCCAGTCATATGGTGAGCTCCCATATGTATAAACCACCACAAATTGTAATAGAAATATATTGTAACAATGTAAAATTCAAGATGGCATCCAAGATGGCCACCTACATTAAAGACTTCTTAATAAGATCCTCTGCATGGCCATTGATGAGTGATATTTAGATTTAGGGGTCCTGGATCCACTCCCATAGCAAAACACCAACGATTCTTAATTTCACATAATCGAAATCAAATTTGAACACAATGATTCCACTCATTTCAATTTGGGAGTATTTGTACTTCTTAAATGAATATTTCAGAGTTGCCATGTGCAGCAGAAAAAGCAGCAGCAGCAGCAGACATCAGGAGTTGGGCATGTAGCTCGGGTAGAAGAGGTCGGACACGCTGTAGCTGATGGTGGACAGTTCCTTCGAGTCTTCAATCTGATGATACAGAAAATCAATATCAATCAATATATAAAAAATCAACATAAAATCATTAGTAATCTCCTGTAGGAGCTGGATTATAAGTAGATGATGGTAATGGCTTATTATTGCAGATTATCTGTTGGCACTTATAATCTTTTTTTTTTCATTGACAGTTGAAGTACAATTGCAATTTTTTTATACATTTCAATTATTGCTGTATTGATGTAAAACAAAATTTACTGTTGTAAATGTTTTATTTGTTATATTTTGAAAAAAAACAAAGGTTGTTCCTTTACATTTCACCAAAATGTCTAATCACTATAGTGAATACTGTGAACTGTTCCATGATGTTCACTGCAGATTCAAATTATACCAGGTAATCTGGTGAGATGTTAAATAAAGAAAGTCATTACCATACAAATGTCACACATTTGTTTTCTAAAAGATATTGATACTAAAATAAAATATTAAACAAGAGATGAAAAACCACCATCAAAGATATACATATTAATACTTAATGTAAAAATGTAACACTAAAAAATATTCAAAACATCCACCAGAAAAGGAGCAGTTTTAGAACACTACAACTTTTGTACACACTAAAAATATTGTAAAATACTGAAGAAAGTCCATGAATAATGTCTTCATACAACAGAACTAATCTTAACAGCATTCAACATATATATATATCACAAATACATTGATCCTTATCAATTTGATTGAAAGAAATCATATTCAAATGCACAATAATTATCTTATTTAAAGATTTCAAGCTATAATAACAAAAGGATAACTACAACTTCCATAATCTTGAATATATTGACTTGCTAACAGGGATAGAACATAGATGGTCCCTAAGACCCAGATGTCCTTGTTCATGACTAGAGCATTACCTTTACATGATCCACCATTGGCTCTTCCTGCTAATAAACAAACATAGTAGCTTCCTTTAATTTTGTACACCTTAGCAAACTTGCAAAATATCAAATCAAAACAGCCAGATTGAAAATTCATAAAAATGGTATTTATTTAGTTTGTTGTGAGTTCAACAGCAAATTCAACTATATCAATATGACAATAACAAACTCTAATCAGAAGAAAATCAACATAGACTTAGAAATTATTTGTGAACGTAGAACTGTGAGGTGTCTGTGCACAGTGTTTCTGCTGAGTGTCACACTGGCCCATCAAACATTATCTGGATATGACAGCTTGTTGAATTTTCATCTGCTTGAGTTTGAAATAATTATCAAAAGGTTTAAACACTACTTTCGAGCCAAAAATTTGAAAATACTTCGAAAACCTTGTGAAAGGTTGAGAGCTATCAAAGAACTTTCAATTTTTTGGCTCAAAAGGAGTGTTCAATAGTGTTCAAAGATAAGAAACATACGATCACTGATTGAAGTTACATCAGAACATGACACTCATAACACAAATTACCTTTATCCGAGTCACCATTTGTTCATGCTGCATTAGTTCAAAAAATTTAAAAAGAAACAAAGAATTTGTTAGTAAAAATGTTGTTATTGTGCTATGAACAATTTTGTACGTACATGTTCTAGTTCTTCAGTTTATTTATAATTATTTATTTTTGGCTCCTTTTTTTACTAAAAATGTGTTCAGGTGTTCATAGAACATTTTCATAAAAAACAATTATGAGATTCTATATCATTTACCGGGTATGTGCAGTAACTTTGACTCTAACTTGAGATTTCATAAAAATAAATATCAAATCACATCAAGATTGATTTTATTTTAGAATCAAAATATATGATATAAAATCTTGCATGCAAAAAATGTGGATTGTCTGTAAAAAACTTACTAGCTAATAATGCTTCCATATAATTCCTGTAGTATTTAAATAACATGTTTGTCAAAGTACAAAAGATTGTATTCTATAAAAAGATCATATTGGCATTATCAGGCGATTTTCAAGAAAATCCTCACTTCCTTCTCAGTGACAACAAATACATGTGTGCCAAATTGATGTAAACAAGCAATTATTACTGCATTAAACAGCAAATACATGTACATGGAACGTGCAAACGTTCACACACTTTTTTATAACATACGTGGTGATGGCTTTTTCTTATATATGATTAAAGCCACAGTAAACCTCTAATAGCAAGGCCAGTATGTTATACAATAATGTGCACTGAATGAGTTTTAATTCATGACTAACAAAATATACCAACTTTTAAGTAGAGAAATATCACATCAAAAACAAACACATTCCCGTGCATTTGTAGGGTATGTGGCAATGTTTTCACCTCGCTGGTGTGTTGTCACGTGACGTTTGACGCGAGGGTTTCCTTGAGAATAGCGCACAAGCAACACCGAACACAAACAATTATACACAACATTAACCTTCACACGACCCATCACACACATGCAATATATTCATATATTAGCCATTATCTAACAACAACAAAATAGAATAATGATCAGTTACTGGTTGCTAAAATCCCTTATAAATCAGCAGAGTAGATGTTTACGTAATCTTACGCTAGATGCTATCATACACTACTGGAAAACTAAAATTTGGAGATTTTCATCCCCGATATCAATAGCGGAAGTGCTCAAGTTATTGACAGTGCTCTCCAGATAATTGCACCATCAAAAGTATTCATAAGTATTCACCTAACAGATATTTATCTACTGTCTGAAATGGTTGAGTACTCTATGTCCTATTATAATGTAAAATGTATGCATTACCTTGCCCATAGAGTATATTTGGATGGTGCCAACTTGAGCACTTCCTCTACCTTATTTTGGTTCCTGGTATTAAATTGAAATAACTGATTTTAATCCCTAACGTAGCGGCCAATTTCCAACTATTCTCTTCACAAGCAGATCCAGGTTTTCAGAAAAGGGGCTTCGTACAAGTGATCAATAGCAAACATGCTAAAAATCCTATTTTAGTGGGAAATGGAAAGCATACGCTGTCTGCCCCCTGGCTCTGCCTATGCTCTTGGCCGTTATGAGTGACTGTTACCGGGAGGGCCGTGGCCGCGGTGTCGGTGTTGTCCTCAGTCGGGGGCGCTGCTGTCCCGACTGCGGTCTGACTGACGCTCAGCTTTACCGCCCCCGAGCTAACGGTCGCGCCGAACGCTCCGGGGTGAACCAGCACGTAACTGCTTCCTGCAGAAATACAGTGGAGAACATAGACATGGTGGAGACCACCTTTATAATAAGACCACTTTTCACTGTCCCAGACCTTCATAAAGCAACCAAAATGAACCTATGTATAGAGACCATCTAATACTGGTCCCAAAAGTGGTCCATATAGAGGTTCTAGTGTACTATATATGGTTTTATTTTTATTTTTTTTTCTATTTCTTTTCCTGTATTTGGAGACTAAATTTCGAATTTTGATATGAAGAATAATAGCTTAGAATAAAGTATACCTTATTTCTGGTAATCCGACACACATATAAATTTAAGCTGAGTCTAAACACGATAAGGAGACAGTTGAATCCCAAATATAATAAAATAAATGTAAATGTGGTGGTTTAGTCATGATCCAAGTATTTTGCTCTCACAACTTTACATTTTCCATTAGGTCATTGGCATCCTCGTCACACTACAGTCGGACCCGTTTTACTCGAGCTCGCATAAGTCGACCACCCGCCTAAGTAGAACACATTTTAATTTCCCTTCAAACTTACTATTGATTGCTACTAAAAATAACCCGCTTATTTCGACCCTTTTAACTCGAGAAACCTGTGTTATTCGAGCCAAATCTCACTTCCTTTCAAGGCATTAACCCACTTATCTCGACCAAATGAGAATTTAGCGTCGAAATATTCGTAGTTTACACGTTAACCTGCACACATGCCGACCAAACAATAGATCAAAGAACGCCACCTTACTATGATTTGCCTGTGGTCAACTTCTCTGATTAATTCTCTGATACTTACTAGTGGTCAACAGCTTTGAAATTAGTACTTACGTAAAAATGACCAGTGAAGACAAAGGCGTAATAAACTTCTAACCGTAGTGCTAACACCGAAGTGATATTTAAACCATGTTTGTTGACAGAGCCTTTGTCAGAGGCGGGAGGGAGAAACAGCTAGCGGTTAATAGCTTTGAATTAGTACTTGTGTAACAATGACCAGTCAAGACAAAGGTACAAGTACAAGTGTACTATTCTTATATTAACCAATGAAACCGTAGTAGAAAGCATGTTTCTTTGTGTATGCGGCCATGTTTGTTTACGGACAAGGTCAGAAGGTCGGAATACTGTTGTAAAAATCACATCACATGTAGTACGAGTACCATAGCGACCACAACACATACTTCTTGCTTTATCGCTCATTGGGTTGTTGAAGACATGTTTCTGATAACTCGAGGTTCTGATAACTCGAGGTCATTACTAGATTCCCTTCAAATTCGACTTAAACGGGTCCGACTGTATATTTTTCTGTATAGCACATTGCTACCGTAGTGCAGATATGTTAATCACTCACATTTGCGTTCAATCACCTGAGCTGTACCTATTTAACAAGTAGGCAACCTGTTAGGGGTAAGTTTGCTCAACACCATCCACCAGACCCAACCCACGACCTTCTGGTCACTTGTCCAACTCTATCCATTTGGCCATGGAACCACACACATAAAGCAGTGGTGGATATTGTTTATCTGATAGGTATTTATATTCTATTATCATTGTTTACTTTTTTGCTGTTACTTGTTTTATTGTTCTACAATTTTTTCAATGTATGGACTTCAATATTATGGAATAAAGAAGTTCACTTGCTCACCGTCCAGCTGCTGGAATGGCAGAGAGCCGCCGGCTCGCAGCGCTTCAACACCAGGCGGCAGCACCAGCAGCGGCATGTCACCTGCAACGTCAACCAATGGGCTGTGCAATAACTAGGTCAACCAATGGGATGTACAATAACTAGGTCAACCAATGGGCTGTACAATAACTAGGGCAACCAATGGGCTGTATGACACCTAGGTCACTTGCGACATGTCAACTAATGGGCTGTACAATAATGAGATCACCTGCATCATCAACCAATGGGCTGTACAACAAATAGGTCACATGAAACATGTCAACCAATGGACCTTTCCGAGTTCGTACGTCTAACGTAATAAAAGCCACATGCACGGCTTACATGTGATGAGGTTGACAACTTGATCCAGCAAACCAATGAGTCCACTACACAATCATGGGTTCAAGTTGTACCACACACAGGATCGAGTTAGAACCTACACCCTTAATGCAAACTGAACAGGATTTCTTGCCTTCATCTTTCCAGATTATCACCACTGATGCGGAAAAAGTAGAACATTGACAAAAATAGAACAATTCATTTGAAGAGATACTGTCATAAGACTTCACATGCCTTAAGTTTAAACAGCTTTTATTTCATATTCTCCTCACGTGAAACAAGCATTGAGAGTTTTAAATAGCGTGTAGACTGTAGACTTACCATGGCCACTGCTGATGGGGTCAGGAAACACATTCATCACACCTGCAGATACAGACATGCACAATCATCTTGTGTTAAAAATACGCGAGGGGCTAAGATGCAATCAAAATACATTTGTGAATTACTATATGTCTATATCTATATACTACATCATACTACTGATGACATGGATGTTTGCTAACAGACTGAGAAGAGTTGCTTGAAATAAATAGCCAAATAAAAAGTCTGTCATGATCCTCCATAGCTGGGAAGAAGACCATAAACCAGACATTCTCCCATGTTTGCTGAATATACTTGATTCTGATTTGCTGAGAGGTGGAGCATATTCTCCGATATCGTACGCTACAAAGTTTATAGCCTAAAATGATGAATAAACATGGGAGAAAACAGTTATTTTACGAGTCTTGATTCGAGTCGAGATATCAGAAAATATCTCACCTCTTGTGGACTTTACCAGGACTCGTTCGCAACGCTCACTCGTTCTGTTAAGGTCAACACTCAGTGAGATATTTTCTGATATCTCACCCCCACTCGTATAATATCATTTTATTTACATTTACATTTATCACACTAGACAATGTGCATGTGCCGAGTGTAGTGCTCACCAGAGGTGTTGGCCGGTACCGGCGTTGTCTCACTAGTGGCGCCGGCGGTGACTGAGGCGTTAATGAGGGTCTGGAGGTCGGCGCTGCCCAGCAGCATTACCTGTACATAAAGGACAGTCCACATCATTTGATGACCAGTTGACCACTCTGTATTCACAACTATAGGCTGTATCTTTATCATTTACACCATAGAAATAGCAGAAATCCATGAAACGCACGATGACGGCAGACATCCTGTTTAACATTGGGGAGATGGGCGAGTTCTTACGAGCACCGCCCAAGTTACGTCTCATAAAATCATTCGCTTACCTTTCCCGCTTTCACATGTTTTGATACTGTTCATACTGGCCTCTTATTGTGTAGTATTTAAATTGGTCTACATACTTTAATACGCTGTTAAAGTGAAAAAAACTTTCAGAATACACTGCCTAAATCATATTGCTTCTATACAAGCAAATTTGTTTGGCCACTGAGCATAACCTTTAAAGGAAGTTATGCGGAAAAAGGTGAGCGTGGATAATTAAAATACAATCTACACATTTCACTCATCGTCTGTTTTCACAGCTTGATCACTCACACTGCCTTAACAAGTCCATGTTCATATCAACCAAGTTTCGCAAAAATTAAAGGGGTTGTACCACGGCTGTGTATATAGCCGTGAGATATGATGATGCATTTCACTTTGACTATAACAAACCTCCTCGTCTGTGAGAGGACGTGTGTTCATGTTCGCATCAGACGTGATTTGCCGATTGTTCCTTCTCCTTTTGCTCTGGTTGCTGGATGTAACTGGTTTGGAACTCACTGGGTTCGTGTTGACAGCTGAACATCGGATGCCTGTAGAAAAAAATGACACATTTGAAAGATTTTTTTAATTTCTACATTGAAAATATATGAATACATTAAAAACATTACAATACATTACATAATTTTACATCAAAAAGTTTATAACTTTATAAATTGGTACATTGGAAAAAGCCAGCACGGCTGCTCCCTTCAACACGTACAGCTACCTACCTGTGTAACCACCAGCAAAAACTGCTCCATTATAATAATCATAAATGAATTGGCATTTCAAGACCTTATTGTTTATTGTTCTAAACTGTACTCTGATTGGTCGGCTGGTTAGTTTAGCATCACCGCTTGAGCTGGTGTATTGAAATAGATATCATAATAATTTCAATTATCTGGATTTATTCAATTACTCAACAACTTATCAAAGCTACTTCTATGAAGGAAGTGGCTGGTGGGAAGCAGTGCATGGTGACCTCACTCTCAAGGGTCATGCACTTGTTAGACTATTTGCAAATATTTGGGGATAAAGGATAGATGACAAGGGATAGGACAGAAATAGACATGCATCAGTGGCGACGCCAAGTGGGCGAGGTAGACAAAGTCTTATCTGTAGGTGATTATAAGCTGGCCAAGAATGAACAAGTCTCTGAAAGTGTAGGACGATTGGTCTAATGGACTAATATAAGGCACCTGATCTACACATATATGACCGGACTGTTCTATCAGGAGATCGTGAGTTCGATTCCACAGTCGTCCAAAGCTTTACAGGGTTCCCCCAAAATTTCCCACTACAGTAAGATCACTCAGGGAGAGACTTAAAGTGGTCACAATGGAAAGGTGGTCTTTATGTAGAGGTTCCCATTGGAATCATTTTAAACTAGATAGTGGCCTCCACGCCCTCGAAATTTAGCAACAAACGTTTATTCCCGCCCTCAGTTCCCTTAATTAAGACTCAATTTCTTAGAATTATATGTAGAGGACATTTTCCATAAGGTGAAAGAAACTTCATCAGCCATAACCAAATTTCTAGACAAATAAATCCATAATCCTACTGATCTACGTTCACCATAGATCATATAATATTTATGACTCATAAGTAATATTTATCTTACGAAAATATAAGTAAGGGATGATGTATATTTTGTCACACTTCCGCAAATGGAACGATATTCCATTTCGAGCGAGGGGGGGTTTCAGTCAAGTTTTGGATACACCACTTTTTTTGTGGGTCTAATATTTCATCGCACGTGCTAAAACTTTTCATACCAGAATTCTAATATTTTCTATTTAATTGTGGCATTAAAAGGATACAGAGCAGATATCACACATTCATTAATATTATGATTCCATTACATGATGTACATTCCAGATATATAATAAGTATTATCTTATGGCATATATAAGTAATATTTGAATGAATATCGCGAAACACTATGTAGATATCTGTCTTTGCCAAATAGTAGCTCTAGTCTAGATTGCAGAAAAATGCATCAAATTTTCAAAAAATTTTGGGGGGAGATCCCCCTCGCCCCCACGCGCAGAAGGGGGGTGTCCCCTCCCCCCCACTGCCTGCGGCATAATACGCGGCCTACGGGCGCCGCTTATCTCGGCTTTGCCGAAGTTTATTACATTTAACAATTTCATTAAAGATTCACTTGACACAGCACAAGAAATGTGCAAAAACACGATTATCGCAGAAAAAACGGCTTGTAAAAGAATGCTATTGCCACCTAATCGAACGAATAAAATTTATCCGACACGATTAAACACTAACACGTTTAAATAACGATGTAATTTAAGAAAAATGTAAAAAATACCTAACAAAATTTGTAACATCCGCCATAGCGAGGTGCATTTCGTCACCGAAATCGGGCTTACACGAGAAATGATGACGTATTACAAAAGTAATCAATGATTAGCCTTATTACACACCGAAACATGGCAATACCGACCATACTGCGATGCGATTAAGAGTAGCGCTACACAAGCTCATTATCATAATTTATGCATATGTATGCTGGTTTCAGAGAATCAGCCTTAGTCAAGCGGCATCGTTGTTGCAGATTAGTAACAGCGCTTTCGATACGCAGAGAGGTGACAGGGCGATAATAAAGAGCATTATTGTCATCTTGATCTGGGAAGTATTCGATAGATTTCTTAAAATATGTAGAATATTATGGTCTCAAAGTGTGATAATAAGAATCAGCATCAATACTTTGAATAATAGAACCTTTTAAGTGCAAACGGCTGGTGCAGGTAACAATATATTTTGATTTTTTTATGTAGAAGAACTTTATTCTGCTGGTTTACTCTGATTTCCGGGTAAAACGCAGTATGTTGCTTTATTACGAGTGAAATTATAGCGTTTATTGTATTGCAACATGGACTTCAATTCTCCCATGAAGTTAGAATTGGCCACGAACAAATGCAGAATAAAATACATATATCACAACAACATTACTATATTTATTTCTTAGTTATGATAAAGATTAAATGTTGTAAAATAAAAGAACTGCCAAATTTTCGGGCCTGACGTGTAATTCAATACGATTTCCACCAAAAAACTAAAATCTCGAAAATCCCTTCTAATAGAAACATATATAAATTTACTGTGAAGCAACCTCCTACCCTCCGCCCCCCTCCCCCCCCAAACCTCACTAATACAATCATTTAGCACGAACAAAGTTCGTTGCTGAATAATGATTGGGTACGAGAAAAATGATCTCGTTATAGAGGTGGTGTTAATTGGCGGTTGTACAGTACCTTTAACAGGCGTGACATCGTCGGGAGCATCTAGGACTTTGATCTTCCTGACGGGCGGCAAACTCTCCTCATCGTTATGCACCATATACATGTGGCGGCGCAGGTTGTAGAACCTGGTGGGTTTTACATTTACATATTTATTTATATGATAATGTATACATATATATGAAACATTACTGCCATGTGACTGTTACAATTATATAATATGATATAAATATCAATACAGTACAAATACTAATAAACGCCATCAAAATGATACAATATTCTATCCATATAATCAATCAATCAATCAATCAATCAAATCCTAAGTTTATTTGAGCAAGCCCTAATCATTCCTCATTCAGGGTGTGTGGCTGGGCTGCCCAGTCTACATCTCAACTATAAATAGCTGACAAATTCTTATCAAATTTTTCCTCAGTTGTATAACAAGTGTGACCTGTTGAACGAGACGCCGCAGTGCGTGCACTTGTGGTCCTTGCGGTCGGTGTGCGTCACTTTGTGTCGGCTCAGTGAGTTGGACGTCTTGAAGCTCTTTTCACACAGGTCACACTGGAAGTCCTTGGTCAGCGTGTGCTTGTACTGAAACACAGGGGCAAAGTAACCCATATATAGTATCATTATCATCTATCAAGACATAGTACAGGGTTAGAAACCATGGCTCATATGTGACAGTCTCATTATAGAGAAGGTCTCATTACAGAAGTGGTCTCATTAAAGAGGGTGGTCTCATGACAGAGGTGGTCCTACCAGAGAGGTGCTGCTGTACCTGGTGGTGCGTCTGCAGTGTCTTCTTGGCGTGGAATGCGGCGCCGCACACGTCGCACACGTAGTTGCGGCGCGTGAAGTGGTACTCGGTGTGGCGCTGCAGGTTGCCGAGCTCCCGTGCCGTGAACGGGCAGTGCGGGCACGAGAACGGCTTGGCCTCGTCCGTGTGCAGGAGCTGGTGCCGCAGCAGCGCAGCGCGCCTGCAGGCAGGGATGGAAGACAAGTCAGAAGGGATACGCAGATATTGGAATTCGTACCCACACCCTGGTGCCGTAGCATCGCAGCCTGGAGGCAGGGAGGGAAGAGAAGTCAGAAGGGATACAATAGAACCTCTCTATTAAAACCACTAAGGGTAGATATCAAGTGAAAATGGCATTTTTTCAATCTTGGACAGTCATACATTTTGAACATTCCTAAATTGGAGATTAGGTATCATTATTAGAGCAGCAAAGTTTGTTTATAGTTTTGATTTGCATACACATTACTGTATCGCGAGTGACCAGCCATCTGTATGCCAATTAAAACATTGCTGTTCCAATCATGGTACCTAATCCCCAATTTCGGCTTGTTTGAAATGTCTGACTCTGTCTTTCAAAGACTGAAAAAAAATGCCATTTTTATGCAAGTGTTCACTATTATGAAAACCAAGCAGAATTATTAAAATTGCCATACAGATCTGGCAAAAAAATAGCGTTTCAGTCCTATAATTCTTATTTTGATATTCACTACGATTTTTTACTTATATTATGATAGAAAATGTCATTCTGTGAACTTGCTGTCATCACATAATAGCATGTGCTCCAAATGAAAGTATGTGAGAAATGGTCAATTGATCGACAAGTGTGCCAATGACCTGGTGTAAAATATAAAGTCATGTGAACAACACTTGAATCACAACTACAATTATTACATTTAAAAAAAACAACCAACAACAACAACATTGTGTAGTACCTAGTAAATCTATGCAGCTGGTCTGCGTATTAATCCAAGTAGAGTGTGAGATAAAGAAAATCCCGCCATGGCTACTTCATTCATAAATAACACCGGAAGTGGAAGAAAATACAGCCCAATAATACCTTGCGAACGTCTTGCCGCACGTGGGACACAGGTGGGTCCGCTGGGGCGTGCCCCCTGGGCCCCGGCTACGTCGCAGGTGAGCGTCTGTCAACTCGTGGCGCTGGAGACCCATCATGGTACGGAAACTCACACCACACGCGCCACACTCGTGGGGCTTCTCACCTACACACAGCATAGCAAAACAGGGGTGAAAAGCATAAAGTTTGATACACACACAGTAGAACCTCTGTTTTGAGAGCACCCGCGGGACTGGCCTGAAGTGGTCTCAATAGAGAGGTGGTCTCTTTATGGAGATTGAAGAGGTTTGGGACCATGAGAAATGTACTTATTATGGAGGTGGTCTTTTTTATAGAGGTGGTCTTAATTGGAGGTTCTACTGTACTCTCTGGAGCTTCTTACCAACAGCAGAGAAAAACTCCCGATACATAAAATGAGTTCTTCTCAATCTTGCTTGTGAATTCCGATTACAGGGAGAGAACTAAAAAGAATAGAACTCAATATATAGTTTAACAGCACTGTGTCTCATCGTTAGATTAATCACTGTGATAACCCACGAAACTATATACGTCAATGAAAACACAAAACCTTCTCACCGGTGTGTATACGCAGATGCTGTTCGAGCTGTCGCGGTCGGAAGAAGACGCGGCTGCAGACGTCGCACTGGAAGCTGTGGTCAAGGCGTGGTGGTGTTACGTCGGCGTGGGCGGTGCGCGCGTGAGCGGCCGCGGCCGTACGCGTTGTGAGGCGCGCGCCGCACGCAGTGCAATCGTACTTGCTGCAACACACAAACTGTCACGTCACGCTGATAGCCTATGGCATAGAACTTCTTTTGTACATATAGTGGCACATCTCTATTAGGACCACCCGTGGGACTGGCCTCAAGTGGTCCTAAATAGGGAGGTGGTCTTTATGGAGGTTCGCCATATTTGACAGAACAATTTTCTTATGCATGCATTCTAGCTTGTAATAGCAGTGTATGAATTGTATTAGTCGTACTTGCTGCAACAGAGAAACTGTCACATCACTCCTATGTCTTATATCATTTAACTTTTGTACATATTGTAAGGAAATTTCAGAGATAGGTTTGTAAAGTTATTTGAAAGGCCGTGGAATCGAGCTCACACCAGACCAGTCATTATGGGTAGAAAGCTGCAACAGCGTGAGAAACTTTCACTTCACTCTTATATCTTACATCATATAGCTTTTGAACATATGTTATTTTTTGTTCCAAATTCACGCTGTTAAGTAGAAATTTGCCAGGCTAGACTTACGTCAAGAGCAAAATCAATACTCGGTTTTTCTTACTTGGCAATGTAAGATCGTACGTTTGATGTTTGATATCGTCGCTGAACATTTCGGCAGTGGGGCTTGTGATTGGTTGGATTTTGTGACCAACTTCCACACATATCAGTGGCCTTGAATCAGGGCTATATACTGAGTATATAGCAGTGAGCTATGACAATGATGTGGCAAGTGCATTCTGTAGGTGCTACTCACGTGTGACAGTATAGGTGCGTTCTGTAGGTGCTCTCCTGCTCAAACTGTTGGCCGCAGTCGCACGTGAATCTGGAAGAGGAAAGCATCGTGATTCAAGTCTAGAAGTGCTGAAGTCATGGATAATTGTAGCACGGTACGAGTTTGTGGATTGTTATGGCTCAATACAATAAAATAATACTTTCTATAGCGCAAATTCCGCGAACCGTTCATGTGCCCTACTTGTAGGCATTGTTAAACAAATGGTGCTTCAATTGAGATTTTAAAATGGCAAGTCTTAGATTGTCATTTGGACAACAGAGGAAGTTTATTCCATAATTTAGGTGCTGCTATTTTAAAGGTTCTATCACCATAAGATTTAGTTCTTGATTTAAATTCCGTGTACAATAGGTTATTTGCTGCATGCAGTAATCTAAGTTGTGAGTTTGGTAGTAAGAGTTCAGACAGGTAACATGGAGTAAGTTCAATGAGGCATTTGAGGGTCACTGTATGTGTCCTTGACTGGTGCCAGGCTGCAGGACTGGGGTAGGTGCATGAGTGCAAGATTATATGAGAGTAGGATAACGTGTGTGTGTGTGTAATGTGTGCGTCTGTGCGTGCGTGTAGGTCGTGTGTAAGTGTGTGTAGTGTGTCTGTGCACTGATCATGTGTGTGTGTGTGTTACGTGCATCTGTGCGTGCGTGTGGGAAGTCTGCAACGTCTGCACGCGTGCGTGTGTAATGTGTATGTATGTGTACCTAGCGAGCGTCGCGGCGTGGAGAGCCATGTGTGCGTCGTATTGGCGGATGCCGCGCAAGAACTGGCCGCACCGCGCGCATACAGTGTGCCGCGCGGCCGCGTGGACACGCTGGTAGTGACGGTACAAGTGCGACCGCCGCATAAAACCGCGCCGCACCTGAAATACACACACATGTACAGTAAAACCTCTCTATTAGGACCACGTTTGGGACCAGTCTTCTCAAGCAGTCTCAATAGAGAGGTGGTCTCTATACAGACGTTCATTTGGGTAGCTTTATGAAGATTTGGGACTGTGAAAAGTGGTGTTAAAATAGACGTGGTTTCAATAGAGGTGGTCCTAATTGGAGTTTCCACAGTAAATGTAAATGCATGATTTGTGGTCTTCTTTCCTGCTATGCAGGACCAGATGACTCTACATTGAAGAAAATGAAAAGGGCATTTCTTTTGGCGTTTTAATTTGAAAAGGCACTTTTAAGATCTTGAAAATAAAGTCGAAATTTATGTTTTTAAAAATTTCATTTTAGCTTCCAAAATCAAATATATGGCAGGAACATAAAACTGTAGATTATAGAACGGAGTGCTTACATTGTTCTGGTTACAGAGGTCACAGAAGTGTTTGTACGTTGATCCAACCATCAAAGCTTTATGTTCCACTCGCTGATGCTTCTGCAGCTAGAGAAATAAAAATACTCCAATGGATCGAAGCCTTAAAAACATGTTAATGAAACAGTTACATCATATGTGAAACATGGAAATGAATATGACTTGAATACATATAACGATTATGTTTAAATTCAATAAACCTTGATAGCAGGGGGGTAGCCAGACTTTTTAAAAAGGTACGCACAAATTGCACCGTGAGGAACAGTCTGCTCGCGACATTCGCGACATGTGTCATGTTTATATGACATCAGTATCATTCATTTCACTATTTCCTCATTATTAAATTGTTTATAGAATATCTTTTTATGATACACAGATAATCATAAGGTACTAAGAATAAGTTGAGATATTTTTTCGGCTCATTTTATTTTTAGTGTACAATAGGGTTCTCACCCAAACATCTTAAAACAATAACTCACCCTATAACCTCAACACTGAATTATTTACATGTTACTTACATTTAATTGTTGCCAAAACATTTGATAATGTGTAGACCAACTTCAAGGCCACCACCTTCTATAGTTAAGATAATTGCTTATTAGAACTTCAACTGTTCCAAGTGTGAGAACAACATTCTAAGTAGCAGCTTAGTAACTTGCAGCTTACTTACAGAGAGACTGGTCAAAACATTGGTTGGACCATCTTCAAAGCAACTTCAAAGCTACCTATTGACCAGACTGAGGCAATTATCTATAAGGCCAGTCTTAACCCTTCATTTGTAAGTTTGAACCTGGGTTACACAATCATTCCACAATGTGGGTAATTAGCTCTAATTGTTTGAAGTAACACACCATTTATACACAATGGACAGTTGTAGTGATTTTTTCCAATTAAAAAAAAAAGAACCTATTGCCACGATAAGGTAGGTCCAAAAAAATTATAGTGGTTTTTCAAAAAGGTACGCACGTGCGTACAGTGCGTAATGCTGCGTATACATATGCTACCTCCCTACTTAATAGTTTTCAACCTAATATCTGTATACAGATGTCATGAGTACTTGAGCTAAATACGATTCTCGTCCACATAGAAATTTAGAAAGGTTTATGGATTTCTGTTATTATGTACTCACCTTGGCTTTGACAGTGAATACTTCATCACAGTATCTGCACGGCCAGTGACCACTTTGCTTCTGCAACAAACAATCATATCTGTTTAAAACAATCACCACCTTGAACTCAGAAAATGTAATGTATTTCAGTGAGGCAAAAACAGATCAGCAATATATAGCTGTGATTCAAACATCCTAATTTTTGTGGAAGTCGGTTGCAAAATCCAACCAATCAAAACCACCACTGCCGAAATGTTCAGTGACACGATAAGAACAAAGTGATATGGATTTTTTGCACCGCTGCAAAGCGTTGCTTTTACTTCCACAATAAGCCGTCGGCTTCTCCCACGGCTAGGTACGATACATGGACTGATAGAGGCAGTGTACAGTATAGAGCTGTGAGAGCGACGATGTGCAGGGCGTAGCCAGGATTGCAAACGATGGGAGGCAAAATATGTTGGGCAAAGATGCAGGTAAACAGCATACGCACACAGCTTTTCTAGGGGGGTTGGAGGGATGGTCCCCCAAGAAAATTTTGGAATTCAAACTTTTTCTTATAGCGTCTGAGGCTATTTCTGACAGAAAAGTAACCTTAAAACAAATACGTTAAAGCTCAACCTCCTTCAGGGTTTTAGTTTTTAGTTTTAGTGCATATAAAATTTTCTTCATGGACCCCGGGGGAGAGACCACAGGGACATGATTCATATATGAAATGATGATCATACAAGTATACAACCTGTGTGCAGGTTTGGTGAAACTCAAATAAAGAATGAAGAAACGTATTGGGCAAACATGAACTGTGGATGGACGAAAGTTGATCATAAGTGACAGTTAATCTAAAAAAGATGACAAAACAGCGTCTACCTTGAGTTTGTGACAGGTGTGGTGTGTTGCGAGCAGGCCTGTGGGGAAGTCTCGGCGACACAGTCTGCAGGAGGCGGGGCCCCCACCATGACCCCGCAGGTGGTGGTCAAACGCGCGCCTGTGACGATACACCTACAGCCAGGTGTAATCAGCAGCTTATATTCATGTAGCACACAATTTCATTATGTTTTCTTCTGATAATATAATAATAGCGGCCGTCTTGAAGCCGCAGACTGCCCCCTCCCAGGTTGTAGGAACTTCCCAAGACGTTACATTGTAGTTGACACCTCCATATGACATCATTCTTGATCAAGAAAGTGCTCAAGTTATTGGCACCCTCAAATATGTTTATAAGAATTCACCTAGCAAACATTCATTTACTGATAGTTGTGTACACTTTGTCCCAATGTATAAAACACTCGAAAAGGGTATGCTTCAGCTTACAGATAGACGTTTATTTGGAGGGTGCCAATAACTTGAGCACTTCCGCTGATGGTCTTTAGGTGTCAAGACCAAAATCTTAAAATTAGTACATTAAACACTGGATTTATTATACAATTAATATCATAGGAAACATTTATGTTCCATAATGATAAAGCGTGCAAAAGCTCAAACATAGTGTGGAAAACACTGCTAGATTTCTGGACAATATGACCTCCTGACCTTTCCACACTGGGAGCAGGTGAAGCCCGTGAACTTTGCCCTCTGCCGCTGCCGCCACAGCTTTCTGCGCTGGTTCTGCATGAAATAACGCAGCTTTTTCTCCTCTATCGCAATCTCACCTGCAATGAAATGTTCACCAACGCTATTTAATGTGCTTTTTGATGTGCTTATTTTAATTTTACAGTCACAATTCACAGTTTTTCCGTTTACTAGCAACTTTACATCTACACCAGGTTATTGGCACTCTTATCACACTATATCTACAACATTGCTACCGTAGTGCAGACATGCTTGTCACTCACATTAGCGTTCACTCGCATGACCTGTACCTATTTAACGTGTAGATACCACGGAGCAGTATGCAACCTGTTAGAGGTAAGTTTGCTCAACACCCACCATCAGCCCCGACCAGAAATCGAACCCACGACCTTCTGGTCACGAGTCCGACTCCCTGTCTACTCGGCCAGAGAAGCACCACTATTCAGTTTGATGTAGTCATTTGATTGGGCAGACATTTTTACACATATATTTATAGGGATATAAAATGTAGTTTAGATCCAAATCATTACAGGCTACACCTTCAAACTGAGGAATAATTAGATTTAGGACGATTGTTGAAATTGAGATTTAACAATTACATAGTCATGATACTTTCCGCTGATATTGTACTGATCCAATTATAGTACTGACAAATACTCCATATAAATTATAATACTACCACGATGATATTTCTATACTTGAAGTTTGTTTATTTTGCTTGTTTAATATGAATTAAAATTCATTCAGAGCATATTACTGTACAACATACTGGACACATTTGGAGTAGACAATGCTAATACAAGTTTACCCTGGCTTTAATCGTATGTAACAGAAATAAATCACAACCCATATTATAAACAATCGTGCGAACGTTCAAATGTTTGACGTATTTACTATTTAACATCTGCATTTGTGTAAGTCACAACGGCCAATGTGCAGTGTCTATAAAGTTTTTGAAATATACTGACCTACTGTGTTCTTAGGCTTACAGGCTTTTCCAGCTGCTTCTGAGAGTTGTGGTGATTCCTTAGATGGGCTCCTCGGTTCTATTTTTTCTGTGAATGCTGCAAATGCATCTGCAAAGAAGCCAGAAGCGCAATTTTCAATAAATTTCAAAATGTGATCATAAAATCTACATGCCATATATATGTATTGACAAGCTAAAAAATACACTGAGTAAACTTTCAATTAAGCCCAAAACCAAGTCAATTTCAAAACATTTTGTACCTTTCATTCAGTATAATATGTTAAACTTCCTACCTGCTCACAAAATTGGAACATCAGAGTAGATTACATTCCAACATTCATGAAATAATGCCCCATTTTACCTTGTGAATCCAGCAGGAACGCCTCATCCACTGTCTGACAGCCACTCTCATCTACAATACAATGAATATCGGTGAACATGCTAATGAATAGAATTGCTTACAGACACCACACTAATTGCACCTTTGGTCGTCAAAGACAACCTACGTTTTATCAGGGTGCACTGACTCTGACTTTGAGTTGACAAGTTTAAATGGGTGACCCACATTTCATGTTTTTAGCTAGTTCAAAATCTTGCCACAAGGAATTTTGTACCAACCGGTAATTTTTCCATATCAGCATAAATTGTGCACATAAACATGGGATTGTTAAAACATCAATAACTGGTGAAAATTAAACTCTAAATACAATGTTATTAGCTTTGGTTTAGGACGACCCAGAATATCACTCAGTCGACCTACATTTTGAGGTAATTTGTCCGCTTGAACAAACTAGGTTTTACAGTGTTTTTTTGAAGTTTTTTTTTTCTAACCTAATTTCATGATTTGAATACACACTCACATGAAATAAATACGCATTTTTTTTACACAATCTCTAGTATAATTATTACTATTCATGCTTAACATTTGATAAAACACTCATGCAAGCGTGAACACACAAACACATTGTGAATTTTTTCACCCAACATCTGAATTGAATCTCAGCTGGAAATCCCACTGAGGGGGAGGTTGACCCACAATGCACATGGGTAAAAGGGAATCACCATGATTGAGAGGTTCTATAATTTAGCTAACTTGTGCAACAAAAGTATAGAGGTATACATTATGGTAATAACAATAGCAATCACAATACAATTGTTATCAAAGCAACATATATGAAATAACATCCAATTCATAACGAACACATACAAAATAAATAAGCTTTCGTAGAGTTGTCTGTTCTTTCTGAGTGCAAGAACTTATATGACCGAAAACATTTAGTGTAATAAAAGTCCTAAGTGTACAAAACTAGACTATAACGCTCTACATGCTTCAACATTTACCACAGGAAAGGTTTTAAGGGGGCTAAAATAATCATCACATGCATCAAACTAAAATCTTAGCTTAAAAGTGGCATTTTGGGCATGAAGAAGACAAAAGTAGCAGAATTAGTGGTTAAAAAAACCCAGGAACAATCTTTGAAGGCATGCAACATTTCATGACCTACCATCGTTGAACGGAATGCCCAAAATACATGCCTGCTGGACCAGTTCTGGCAGATCTGAATGATTTTAATACAAATAACAATAACAAATCCAAGAGCACCAATATTTAGTCTGCCCTTTTAACTTGCTGGTGAAATAACAGTTTAAGAAAATAGTTTTCACCATAGCGCAAAATTTTACTCAATTAAATCATTTTTTCTTTCCTCATATATATCTGAAACGTTTACGCATATCTCATTGTTGCAAATGAATCCAATCTTTATTTTTTAAATTAAAATAAACACCATGCCCCACACAAACATTATTATCCATCAACTGTTTTCACGCTGTGTACAAAGTGTTGACCTTTTTCTAAAAATTTATTTGTGTGAATAATATTATTTTGTATGATTGTATTTTATAATCTATTTTGATATTTGTGATGTAAAAATGTTATGATATAATGAAAATTAGATTTTTACATATATTCTATGAATCATGATTTTTCAAATGTGGACACAAGTACGGCAGTACCATCTTTTTTTAAATTCAAAAAATGAAATGATATTACATATCATAAAAACACTAAACAAAATGAGCCTTGTACCGTTTGCGATGGCAGCGACCGTAGTTTCCTGAGACAAGCTCGGCACGCCGCCGCCGCCCGCGTCACACTCACAGTCTGATGACGGCGGAGACACAAAGTCTGCGTCCACCTTCTCCTTCTTTATCCTTTTGGTCGAACGTCTTGAAAAATAAATTCCAGCTGTGATATGGCATTCATCAAAAACTTTCTAGTAGTCCAGACATTTTTCTACATTACGCTTATTATTCATATACTAATTCTTTTGTATTTAGGTTTTAGAAAGCTAGTAGATCTAATTATTATACATGTCATAAAATCATGTATTATTTACCTGTACATCAATGCCGAGTCAGCATTATTTTCATTATTTTCTGGACAGTAGTCACCATCTTTAGCTTCCACGGGTGCTTCCTTCACTTTACGTGGTCGGCCTCTTTTCTTGGGAACTATCAAATTTCAGTGTTGTTCAATAGATTTGAATGAAATGATTTTGATTTAATGATGGACTTGGGAGTATGTCATTATATGTAATTATATGTTACTACTTAGGACTCCAAGTCAGGTTAGGACTATAATCATATAGTCTCAGGTGAGATTCGAACCCATAACCATATTTATTAAGGAACCATTATCATCATTTACACAAGTTAGTGCGAGCATACATAACTATATGTGGTCGTCTAAACGTGCTGTTAAATTTCGTGTCGGAAATTGTCAGTTTCTTTATTACTACATGAATATTATTTTCGCTTAAATCTCAAGAACTAATAACATAAAAAAAAAACTGAAAACATATTCGGAAAGAGCTTTTCAAGACCTTTCAAATAAGCTATCATACAATCAGAAACTGTGCAAACACCAAGGAATGAAAAAGATCATGGAGACAGCACATATTTTCGAACCCAATGTAGGGTCAAATATCCAGCAGGAATTAGTCAATGCCACACCCTGGTAGGTCTTGAGTTCCTTCTAGTATTACGAAGCTATTACTCTTCAGTATCATGCCACTGTGATTAGAAACTGTGAATACAATCCATCTGAATTATGGCTATAAATCTAATTTACAGGATATTCTTATTAACATAAATTCCAAATTAGTAGTGTCCACCCTCCAAGGAATAATTCCATACCCTCCAACCAAATGATAATATCTTTTATCAGAGAAAATCACATTGTTATACAATTATGTAGTACAATAATAAACTACTATAACCTGAACTGTTACCGCTGTCTATGGGCGTTGGTGCGGGTAGTTTGCGCGGTCTGCCGGGCCTACGCCGCGGACGCTCGTCTACAAAGCCACTGCTGCCAGCAGACGACAGCTCCGTGTCTTGGGGCTTGAGGTTGACGGGGGATGCAGCCTGGAAATACATTCCTCATTGATATATATACAAACGCCAGCGCTTGCAGATACATTTTCAAGCCTCTCTCTCACACCATATCGGAGTAGAAGTATGCTTGCTGAAGAAATGTGAGAGAGAAGCTTGAAAACAATGGGCTCATTATCAACCACTTTTGATGCAATTTATTTTATAAATTTTTGTATTAAAATTGCTTTAAATTGTTGTTTAATTTTTCTAGTTTTCGAGTTCCGGTTTATGTACATATAATAATGCCAAGTTGTTTGCTTATTTAAGGTATATACTGGAAAGAATGACTTAGGATATCCCATCTAAATTTACTGATCGTAGCATCAGTAAGCATAAAAGCACAAATAGGTATCATTGTTAAAGTGATTATGGAAGTATTTATGACTAGGATTTATCTTTAACATGAGAGTAAAATATGAAGACTACCTTAGGGACTTGGAGCAAGAGTTCATATTAGAGAGATAGCCACTTTATAGATGTTCTGCGAAGTAATGAATATATATTCGGTTCATCCTGAGCTCCATTATTCGTGATTTAAAGAATAATTTTGAATACTTATTGAACCATCATATGCTCTGCGGCGAGACTTTCACTGTTTTCTCAACAGCTTCTTCAGGCCTGCCAAAAATGAACCGAGACACTGTTTACCACCTGCCGGCCATCTACTCATCCCTGCTGTCATATGACAGCCGCCACCATGGCAATCATGTGACAAACTGAGGTTTTCATTCGGCCCAAAGATGCTGTTGAGAAAACAGCGAAAGCCTCGCTACAGAGCAAAACTCTGGTTCCAATTCTGTTAAGTAGACATTAAAAGATGTATATAGAGAAGTGGTGTTTACAGATTGACTATAAACATATACGAAATCTGACCTGTTGTGTGGTTTGGTCACAGTCAGCAGTTTGCTTGTCGGCCCTAAGATTTTGTTCAGCTACCTTCACAACGTAAGCATCAATATCTTTCTCAGCACACCTGAAGAGAAAAATCAAAAATGGTCATCAAACACAATCATGTGTATGAAATTGACTTCAAAGCAATTCTTCAATATGCATATCATAATACTGGTATACACAATATCAAATTATTACCTTTTGAAAAATAAGGCTTTCTTTTCTTGGTCAGTTTGCTCTTTAAATGTTCGGTCACATTTTTTAGAACCTGAAATTTAAATAGCATTCATAAGAAACCAACAACTGTATTATATCATAAACAGCAACAAAATTTAATTATCCAAATAATCATTGAAAGTTGTTGATCACATCAGTGTTCTCTTCAGGGAAATACAATATTTTTACAATTAATCAAGAAATAGCCTACAAAAGCCAGTTGTAGGTTAATTGAGATTGTTTAGTTTATTTCCCTGAGGAAGACACTTATGTGTTGAAATGTTTGAAACTTCAAAGTTTATTTTAAATTCAAAATTTAGTTTCTAAATACAGAATAATACAAAAATAACCAACAATCGTATCCAAAATCAAACAAATTGCAAATCATTGAATATGAAAAGAATTAAGACTGCACCTTGCCGTTTGGATTGACTTGGTGAGCTCGGGAGGAGAATTTGATCTCCACACAAATGCCATAATTTCTCCCTGAGGTACACGGTCTCTTCTTCCAAAATGTCCACAGATGATGCCGCCTGCAATTAAGAAAAGCTGTGTCAGAATTTTATTCTAAATCACATAAGTTCAGATTATCAATATAATATTCTGCTAATCTTGTAATACCACAACTGTATTATGCATATTGTACTGGTCTATTTTTTTTCTTAAGTCATTTTATGTTTTGGCTTCATTTGAAAAGGAGTGTAACATGCAAAACATTTAAAATTTAAACATATCCTAAAGTAATATTTTCTTTAATCTATTTGGCTGCCTTTTTTGACAATATTTAACAGTAGCCAAAGAAATTAATACAAATTTGATAATTCTATTGTACATTTAAATTTTCTGCAACAAGATCATTATGCTATTCTTCTGTAACTGATCAGAATGAAAACGAATGCTGTGTCATCCTATATTTATAAGATGCATGTTCGAAAATTCTTACCTGAATGCTGTTTTGACAATCGTCGGTCTGAGTTGAGACGGTACATGTTGTAAGGTGTCTCTGTTCCAACAACTGTAATAATAACGGAAATTACTGCTGCTGCTAGTTTTACCACCAATAAATAGATTGCGTGCAGCAAACAGACTCAAATGATTGAGGAGGAGACAGTTGTGAAGTAGACTGGGCAGCCAGGCCACACCCTCAAATTGAGGGATAATTAAGGTCTGCGCAAATAAATTTACGACTTGATTGATTGACATCAATAGGATGGAGATATTGATATTTCAGGTAGATGCGCTTGCAATTTCCATTATATTTTATGTAATTAATGCAAATATTAAAATAATATTGTTCAGAATAATACTTAAAAATGTAACTAATCATTAAGAATATCAAAAAATTGTATTTCAATCAATCTTTGTATTGATTGTATTTTTCTCTCCAAAATACTTACAGATGATAACACTTCCTGACCCAAAAGTTCTGTCCAAACATTCACAAAATGTTCCAATGCTTCATCCTGTTCGGTAAGTTCAATTCCAGCAAAAAGCTCTCCAGAATCAGATAGCTGCAATAAAAAGCAATGCCAATGAAAATAATTGTAGCGCATTGCACAGTGAGCCCGTGCACATGGGAGAGCCTGTGGGTCCGACTTACCACACTACTTTATTAATAATAAACCAACTTGAAATAAAAGATCTCTAATAAATGATGTTAACTGGTGTGCAAAAATAATTTTGGGCAAAAGACTGTTTACAAAACATTATTTAGTTTAATCTTTTTTAATGGGACACTCGGGTTCTGTGTGTATACAAACTCACTGTGCACTGTTCTACACATTATGACAGGGCCACGGATAAGTACCCGTCCTATCGTCCGAGACGGGCATTTGTGGTGTCAGGACGGGTAAACATTTTCAGTTACTTGCCCTAGGGACAAGTATTCTCAATCACCCAAGACATCAGTTTCAATTACATTTCCATTGAGTTTGCTGATTTTTGGACGTGTAAATCTTATTCAGGACGGATATAAATTTTAGTATACTCGTACTATGGACAAGTATGGTTTTCACCTAACTGTGGCCCTGTATGAGTATGCTTCTGTGGCAGAATGGATAGAGTTGGATCATGGTCAGGTCTAACCACAAATACGCGACTCAGTTATAGGTTAAGGCCTATACTGATCCGACTCGGATTAATTTATGCCATATGTATTTGGTTAGGTCAGGTCATGGATTTGTTTCCTTGTTGGGTCTGGTCATGGTTGTTGAGCGAACTTATTTCTTACAGGTTGAATCGCACTTATATTGGGTAGACTTTAAGTAGCCATTGGCATGCAGCCATATTATAATCCAAGATATCTGAAAAAAGATCTTACGTGGCGGGACACATAAAAACTTCCAGAGTATAATATTGCAAGTGATGAAACTTACGAGGTATAATATTTCAACTGATTGTGTGCTTTTGCTGCAGATCAATATTTTGAGGTGTTTTCCCCCAAGTCTGCTTGACATGCTTGAGGATACAATTATATTCTCTCTTGTGAGTTTGTGAGATCAGAATGATACCATCATCCCAAACAGCGGGCTGTTAAAAGGTTACAAGGACTAAACGCTGTCTCGGTAACCCCCAGCCTACATACTTGATCATTTATCATCTCAACCCAGAGGTCGTGGGTTCGAATCCCATCTACAGACGGAAATTTTGGGGTCTAATTTCTTTGCATTTTCGAGCTAATAGAGTTCTCTAATGTTTTTCCCGAAATTTGTTTGTGGATACAATTATATTCTTCTTCTATCTCTCTCTTTTCTATGGCAACCAAGATCCTACCCACTACTAGTATATATAGAGAAGAATATAACATTTTAGAAATGGGTACATTATGGTGGCATGCATTGACTATGGAGATGTTTGTAGCCATATGATTAAGTATATTTCATCAATGTCTTACAATTTCCTTGAACTTAGTTAGTTGTGAAGTCGAAGTAGACATTTCCTTGCTGTAATTACCGCTGACATAAGCGTCATTGGTTAACACTTTATTTCATAATCATTTATAAAATATTGGTAGAGAAATAAGGACGTTTGTAGCCCCCTTGTAGAGCTACTTTTGTAAATTAAGTAAGACTTTCGAATGTTTTTATCTGCAGTCAAACGTTAAGCCTTAACTTTAGTCCTGATAATTTACATTTATACAATATAAGATTTATTAGCGGGCTGTAATATTAGATTATGTGATTATATACATTTAATAAAGATATTGATTATTAGGTATCAAACCACTATTCTTTAACGGCCGTGATTCGTTATAATGCAAACAGCCATTTTTTCCATGTTCTACTGTTTGCGTTGAATTTATACATAATTTCTCTATAGTTTTACAGACAGACAGAGTAACTGTTTAATGATGCCGTCTCGATAAAGAAATACAAAACATAAAATTGTTGAGATTTGCAATATAGACGCAACATTCAACAAGTACTTTTTAGTATATTTAACTTTTGAACGTTAGGAACCATTCAGTAGTATGACAGGGTGGGGTAGGAGGATTTTCAAAAAGTTCTGTGAAAAAAAATTAATGCCCCCCCCCTCCCCCTGAAATTTGTGAAAAAATTGGTACCCCCCCTCAATTTTATGTGATAAAAATTGATGAACCCCTCCCCTTGACTTACAATTAACGCAAATAGTGTCAGCTCAAACTCTATTTGAGGGATATTCACAATATAAAAAACAATAAATTTTATTACAGAATACTTCAAAAATAGGAGTAAATTTTGTGCGAAAAAAATTGATAGCCTCCCTCAAGTGTGTGAAAAAAATGATAGTCTAAACATTGTGGCAAGATTCATGGCCTGCCGTAAAATCCTCCTACCCACCCTGTCATAAATACTGAATGGTCCCTTTAATAGAATACACCACATTACAAATGTCATTTGTCGCACTATTGAATCTTTCATGTTAGGGAAATTGAACAACCTCAACGTAAATATGTTACACAGTAAACATTTAATCCTTCCTATTTATCAATACTTATTTATAAGGGCCAGTTTCATGGTTTTATCATTCACACGGCCTTTACAATTCCATGTTCATTGTCAACCCGTGGGTTTGGCCCTAAAGCTTGTACAGAACTTGGCAGCGGGGATAACAAGGTAAGATATCAAAATCACGGTTGGATTTACATCCACTTTCACTAATAATACAGGCCTTGAATCACAGCTATATACCAGGTATCGAGCTGTGGGATATGACGATCGTAAGACGGAGATGATAAACTGATTTTTTTAGATATGGTCATGCAAGTCACTACACTAAAGAATTTAAAATTGTATTTATTACATAGCCCTATGAGCCTATTTTACACATCAATGAGAACCCAACACTTGTAAATTAAAGAAATTTCAATTCTTGAATTGTGTGTTACGAATGCCACATTGCAGTTACGTTATCATTTTAACAAGTTGGCCATTTTGTATGTGCAAGAAATAATTCCATACTGGTCTGGTGAAAAGTGAGACGGCTTCCATGCTTCATGTACTGTTTATACAGTGTGCTGTAATAGGTTAAGTCATTGAAAAATGTTTTAAAATATGGTCCACTATGAGTAATATTTAAAAATAAAGTAGAGACAAAATGAAAAAAGAACATGTACAATAATTTTCAGTTTATTGTTTTCGTTCCAAACCACAACATTCATAGTTTACCAAGCATTGCGGTCTCTCATAGTAACATTTTTTTTGACGAAGCACATTGAAATTTGACAATTCAATTTACAAGTTTTAACTAACAATTCGTACAAATGCAAGTTCATATTTTATAAAGACCACAAAACTGTTGCCACTTTTTAAATTTGCAAGATTGTACCAAAAAGTAAAATAACAAATACGTAATTGTAAAATCAATTGGCAAATTTGCATGAGAAACAACTTGACGAAATTGTCAACTGACTGTATGCACGACTTTAAAATTAGAGACCTTTCCCCCGAACCTTACAAACCTGTGTACATACAATTTTTAAATATAACAGTGCACAATTTATTGCCATTAATTTACATTGCAATTGAAGATGACATCATAATTCTGCATGTTTGACTATTGTTTTAAAGATTACAATCACATACATGATACTCTAATATATAAGCAAATGAGATCTCTAACAAAATGTTATCAAATGCATATCTTATTGCATGGAAATTTATTCTACATTCACACATTTTGGTCAACACTTAAAATTGTACTTGTTTTATATCATAACAAGTATGATTTATAAGTGTACTGCCTATACACATTTATTTGAAATTCCGTTAACGGCAATCATCTTCTAAATATGCAACTGCACATTTCAAATACTTCACTGTTCTTTCTGCGTGAAGACGACTAAAATACGAATCCACGGGGAAACTAAAAATGTAATTACAAGGATTGGCCACTAAATTAGAGGATAAAAACATTTACATGGTTTGCAACTTAACCAAGAATAACAAATGCTCATAAAATTCCCCGTCATTGATGCTTTTGGACTGTGTGAAAGAACGACAACATTCACACAGGAATCAACTGGGCGTCGTCGATTGCAGATTAAAAGGGGCACCTCATACACTTAGGCACACAGCACACAACACACACACCAATACTGTGATTTACACGTCTTTTGACAATCGTGTGACAAACTGTTGAAAGTAGCAATTAGAATCTGTTATACGTCACACACAAAAACTATTAGGGAACAAAGTCGAACACTTGTTAAAGGAATAATTGTCTTTAGTGTTTTTATGAACTTTAAATGAATTGTTTAAAGTAATCTTGTGACACATTTCTTTACACAATATAAATGCTCTGTGACCTTTAAACACGGTTAGTAAATCACAATTGCAAATTTAAAAATAAATAAATCTAGGCTTCATTCACATTAAAGCATTATTTGACAGATAGGTTTCACACATCGCCAAAATCCACGAAAACCATAATATACTACGACGCACACATCTTGAATAGCTATACTAGGCTAAAAAAATTATCAGGGTAATGCTATCGAAATTGTAAATTGTATGACATTCACATTATAAGGTATACAACACAGTACCTTAGTTCTATAGTACACTTTTAAAACATGCACAACATGCTTTCATGTTCATAGGTCAACGACTACCACTGACAATCCTATGGACACGATTCAAACGAATACTGCTTCATTTGTAATGAAAAAAAAATTACTTTTCTTATCAAAAACGTAAAATTTTCTATCTAATCCTAGTAATTATAACATTCATGTTGTACATCCCTGCAAAGAGGTTACCTTGAGAAATAAAACCAATTGAAATCAGGGTTTTAATAAAAGTTATAGCAAGATGAGGATAACGCTTCCAAGAACCAGTGGCGGCCATTTTCTTTTTGAAACAGTGGCCATCTTGGTTGCTGTGCAGCTGCAGCTGCTGTGTAGTAGCTTTTTCTGCACAATCTTTGAAGACTTGCAAACATTTTCTAAAGATCACGTTCTCAGCCTGTACAAGACAAGTGACCGTCAGACTACTAGGACTATAAAACTCGCACAGCCAACGAAATTCACATGAAATTTTTCAACTGTCCGTCAGCCACTACTTTTTCATTTGGCACAGATTAGACGAACCGTGCACAGCTGATAAAGACTACTTCCAAATACGGTATATATCTAAATATTAGAAAACAAATCAAGAAGATGTACTTCCATCAGCCGTGCATCGACTTATCTCCCTAATGCCTTGATGGATAGAAATTCTACAACACGAGGTGGTGACGAGTATGAAATGATCTGCAAATAGGTTCGACACAACACTGGCGAATTAGTTAGGAATGATGGGCCACATCGGGGGAGTTGGGGACTATGTACAAGAATGGACTCTTTAACGTGACACAAACAACTACAACATCTGTATGAAAACAGCCAGGCTGCCAAACAACATGTTCACTGGGAAGCGTTTAGTTCTAGTAGAATAGCTTTTTGGTGGAGGGCTGAATTTTTGCTTTACTCTTGTTGAGAATTCCATCAAAATTATTAAATGTTTGCACGTCATTTTCTTTCTCTCCATTTTGTGCTGATCAAAATCTTCCACAGCAAGATTTGATAGTAACTTAGGACGACCACCATTTTCAAAATCGATAATAATGAATGCTACATTTTTAAAGAAACTGTAATTCACATTTACACGAAACAAGACATATCCAGATGCTGTTGACTGACCAAGGTCATAAAAGTTTAGATTTCAACCCTTCATCAAAGCTGCCTCTAATGCGCTTCTTCCTACTATGTGCAAACTGTACAATAAGAATCATTCTCGCATGACAAGTAACAATTATATTATTATCTGACAGAACCAAACGCACGCCAACAATATCCTTCGTTATCCACAGTATCCAAAGTATAATAGTATGGAGCGTTGTATCCCCAGTGTTATCCACAAAAGGAACATCGGTATATTCAATATCCACACATAGGAGGAAACCAGCTAGTTTTGCTTTACTGTTACATGAACACGAAGATTTCAGTGAGCAGCCTTCAAAGAAAAGTTTTTCCATTCGACGATTCCGCTTGCAGTGAAATCTATTCCTCTTGGTATAATTTGATTTTAATTCCATAATCAAGTGAACATTTCTCTTTTTTTCTCCACTTAGCTTCCTGAACAACTACACTGAAGCAGACAAATCCTAGCTGTTGATGTAACAATGCCCTTGATTGGCCACTGACAAGTAGAAAGTAATTGAGTATCCAGTGATCGGATTGGTAGCAGCGAATATTCCACGAATTCCAGGAAATGCAGCAACCACTTAGTCCACTTTGTCATGACTAATCCTAGAAGATGACCTCGTACAGAGTTGCTTTTTTGTCTCCTGACCCAGTCACAATGTATTTGTCATCGTTAGAAATGTCACAGCACAGAACTGACGACGACTCCTTCGACTGAAAGTTAAAAAAAAAACGCGATTATAAACTATAAAACAAAGGCATTAAAAGACAAAGTTTGCAGACTATCCCTAGAAGATGCAGAAGACAGTTTTTATTTTATACGGCAAATGGATTCAAAAGTTTGTAGTATTCTTTTATTGTTCGCCAACTGTCCAAAATTGAAGCTTAAAAAATAAAATATTTATTCCAATTTCAATGCCATATTGCATCCCAAATATACTCATATAGATTTACAAGCTAGACATATTTCTTTTTAATTGTTTCTATTAACTATATATGGATTTCTTTTTAATTCCAAAGTAAATTAAAAAAAATAATTTTTTCCGTCATCAACATATGGAATTTACTTTTAATTCTGAGATAAATAAATTACAAAACAAAAAACATATATAGGTATGAAAATTGTTTTATCATTTCTATTATCAACATATAAAATTTATTTTTAATTCTGAAAAAAAAAAGTTTAAAAAAAACTAAATCTAAAAAAACTTTTTAAAATGTTGCCGTGGTTACCTGGAAGATGCTGGCTCCGTACGGTGTCCTCCAGGCATTGAGGAGGTTGTCTTTGCCCGTCGACACGAACCACTTGCCACAGTTGGCGAACTTGAGCGAGAGCACACAGCTCTCGTGCAGGTGCAGCTGGTACTTGTCGGGCTTGGAGTGGTGCAGAACCTCCACATTACTGCTCTCCATGCTGCAAGACAGAGAGCGCATTGTGAACAAAAGTTAATTATAAGACAAGGGACGCATTGTGAACAAAAGTTAATTATAAGACAGGGGGCGGATGGTGAACAGTTAAGTATAGGGCACAGGGGCGTATTGTGAACTATTTGATTTGTATATAAATATTTAGAATAAGAACACTTGATAAGATTTTAATGCACTATACTATTTTTTGACATTAGAGGATTCTTTCTCTAAGTCTCTAGGGCTATGTCACATAGACTGGTGTATTAGACCACTTGGCACTCGGCCATCCTGACACAATTTAAATGCTAATTAAATATGATCCACAGTGGTAGTGGTCCAGGGTTCGAGTCCCGGCAGGGGCCATGTGATAGTCTTACAGACTTGGAGAACGAATCCTCTAATATCAATACTTACACCCCTTCAGTTAATTTCCAATCGATCTATACAAATACTATTTTCCTTTATTTTTGCCAGGTCCTCCCCACCACTCACCCGACGGCGAGCCACTCGCCACTGGGGCAGTATCCCAGCGAGAAGATCTGCGAGGTGAAGTCGTGCTGCTGCAGCTGGCGGCCCTCGCGCAGGTCCCACGAGCGCACCGTGTTGTCGAGGCCGCCCGTCCACAGCTTGTTGCCACACGGCGAGATGTCGATACATGACGCGCCGTCCGTGTGGCCCTGGAACTGCCTGCAACGATGCAAAATGAGGCGCTTTAATTTTTCCATGGTATGCAATACATGTATATTCAATACATCTTTGGCTTATATAATTTTCTATTTTCAGAAAATTCTTTATTTTAGCAATATGAAAAAAAAAAAAAATACTGGCTGTTACAAGATTTCGAACTAGCTAGGAACATGAAATGTTGGTCGCCTTTTCGGACTAGTGAACTTGAAGTCAAGAGTCACTCTGACAAAACGAAGATCATCTCTGACGACCAAATGACCAATTACTATGCTGTCTGCAGTCACCTGGTTCTGGACATTGTCACTATAATAAACAACAGACTTCCAACTTCTGAGCAAGAGAAAAACCTATTTCTTGTGTAGTTGTGTGACGCGTTTCCGTGGTTACGTACCTGACGAGCGTCTGGTTGTGCAGGTCCCACACGGCGATGTTGCCGTCCGAGCAGCAGGAGAAGCAGACCTTGGAGTCGGGCGAGATGGCGAGCGCGTAGCACGCCGGGGCCGAGCTCGTCAGCTCAGCCTTAATCCGCGGCGTCGGCTGAAACACAACGCGGGGCGATTCAGTGATTAACTCTTTCGTGCGATGACAATCAGCAGTATTTTGCAGTGTGGCGTGGATAAAATCTTTCTCTTTTTTTATTGTTCTAGATGTAATTATCACAGGTTTACACACAACTTGCGAGCCAATCATTTTGAAAGTTGTGCGCAAACTTTTGATAATAATGCCGAACGTGAGCTTATGAATATTCAACATATGTTCTAGATGTATATAGATTTATGCAGAATTTATTTTGTTGTTGAATCTATATGCATGTTCTTTAAACCCTTTGGATGCCAGACTCCTATCAACTAAAATTTGCCAAACCAATTTCCCTGCTCAATTGCCAACAAAAATTAGCTGCAGCATAAAAGGTTTTGCGTGTTCAAAGTTTTCATTCATGAACTTCACAGCTGTCACTTCAAACTGACGTAAAATCCCTTAGAATTACTCTATTTTAACAAATTAAAAACTATAATGCAAAAAAAATTGTTTTGCATCCTGTGTTGCATGAAAATATTTAAGACAACATTTTAGTTTCTAAAATGACCAATAGGTTTGGGAGGTCGTTATGTACACGTTTTTTGCAGTGTGTTTCACAAGAAGAAAATTTCCTTGGAAGTAATAAATCGGTGTGATGTGGAGAATCAATTAATGTTTATATAATTTATACTATGATAATCCTTAGGCGAATCTCTTCATGGTGATATATTTTTTGTAAATATTACAATGTCACCTTATAAAAAAATGAGCCTAAACATTTCTCCACGCGACAGCTCTAAACAGGTAATGGCAGACTTTGTTGCATTTATATCATGGTTTGCCTAATAAATCAATTATGTGAGGTTATTACCAATCATAAACTAAATATAATTACAGCCGAGTGTTCTTCAATTACTTGTACAAATAGTTATCTAAATTTCAAGTCAATTACAGCCATTTATTCCTGCAAACGAAGTGATCATCAGTCGCATGTTCTAACTGTCAAATGGCAGATGTCTTGAATTTCACACGAAATCATCGTAGTTGGCAATATACCACTGTGTTCTGTACGACGATAAGATCGTTGTTTGGCAGTTTATCTGCTGCTTTTAAAATACCATTAGATCGTTATTTGGCACCGAAAGGGTTAAAAATGACTGCCAGTTCGAGCTATTGTAATAAAAATACTTTGCAATATTTTGTGAAACTTTATGAAAATTGTGTTGCTTTTACATGAATTTTACCAATAATACTTTCTTCATGAAAATAGTTAAAAATGTTCATGCATATATTGCATGCAGAAAAAAGATGAAAACATGCTTAAACGTTAATTTCCAAATACTTTAACATTAAGTAAAGTTACTATTAAATAGAAAAGTCAAAAAGCAACACAAACAATATTCAAAAGTATGACAATACCAGCAAAGCATAGCAAAGCATTTTAAATATATTCCTTACAGAACCATACCTCAACTAAACCTGCGAACATTCCAAATCCTACGTTCACATTCAAATAATGTTGAGGAGGGCTGATTGGCAAATAATACTTGCTCGCAACCAATGTGGGTGAACCGATTTCCATATTTGCATGGGCTCACTGACTTACCATCAGGGTCAGGAGTCACAGGGTCGGGGGTCACGAGGTCAACTTACCGCTGCGAGGTCCCATATGGAGATGGTGCTGGCCTCTCCGCCCACTATGAGCGTCCGTCCATCTTTCAGCAGCTTAATGGAGCGGATGTAGTTGTCACGTTGCTGCAAACACAAACGCCAACGTCTCTAACAGGCTGCGCTAACAGATCAACAAACGGGGATGTACAGTCTCCCATTTAGTCACTACTCCGCTCGTCCTGTCTGGTAGAAATTGGGGAGGACTAGTGCTGAATTAGATCCACTCGTCCTGCATACACCGAGTAGCTGCTGAGCCAAAACACGTTTGGCAACTGGTCAGGATGAGAAACTTTGGGAGCGCTTAGCTTTTAGAAGTTACTAGTCCCGCTGAAGTGTAACTATTGAGGTCTTAACTGGGAGACTGTATATAGCGAACATCAGCTGCTCCGGTTATGATAATCTGCTGAATACTTCTAAAATGCTGAGAAAACTAGGGTCCAGAAACGCTTGGAGCATGTAAAGGAAAAGCACCTGCTGCTGCTGCCATGACAACCACAATAACACTAGCATTGAACATCACAAGATTTTCAACAATATTGCTTTGGAGGGAGCATTCATGGGTAGGTTTAGAAGATATTGTGTTTTTCCTTGACAATAACGTTATAAGCCTATATTTTCTATCTGTTTACATCATTGACTAAGTAATTTTGCTTCAGTACCATACTTTCGTAAGAAAATTCTCTGGGTTTAAGAACAAGAACACAATATCCTCCATGAGAGAAAAAATTCTAGAATAAAAATCCAGGCAACGATGTCTACTTGAGCTCTTACAGGGTATTTCAAAATTGTTGGGATGTTTCATCTAAAAATTCACCCTGTAAAAGCTTGACACGGACACCAAGAGAAAAATGTACAAAAAGATGTATGCTGAACACTGTCAAAAATATACAAAATAAAAACAAAGGTTGAAAAGTTATCGTCTCTTACCCTGAACATTCACATAAAGGCCATTGACTCTAGCTATATGGTCAACTTCAAAAGATTCTACTCGAATCGTTGCCTCACCTTCATGTTAAATTTTTACCATTTCATTTCAAATGTGCCCAATGATTTTTAAATGGCCAGGATTGTGGTGATGGAAAAAATGTTTAAAAAAACCCATCTGAATTGTGTGATTGGAGTTCTATTATAATCCAGAGGGAGGATTTTCTATGATCCACAGGTGAGATTTTTTGTTCAAGTACCCCGGTATTATAGACCTGATGGTGAATGTTCCAGGTGAGAGTAACATGGCTAAAAGTTGGAGGGTAACTGCTATAAATTGGAGGGTGACGTTCACTTACAGCGGCCAAGTCCCAAATACAGAGAAAACTAGCCTCGCCCCCAACAACGAGCATCGAGCCTTCGTGGGTGAGCTTCACAGACCGAATGTAGTTGTCACGAGGCTAGTCAAAAACTCTATTGTCGTCAATGTGTTTTCTATTTATTAGAAGTGGGTGAAAATTGAGGATGCTAATTAACACTTGTTTGTTATCATGTGATTCTGGTGATATTCTGGAATAAACGTGATATTGTAGCACTGAAATGTTTGACAATTATAATTGAGTTTGTCAGATTGAAATAATAACTCAAAGAAAGTCCTGAATGGTGAATATTTAAAACAATTCATTTTTAAAGTAAGTGATTTCAAATATCAACCATGTCATTAAAAGACATCGTAACGGTACATTTACACACCATCGGACAATCAGAACAATCAGACCACACTCTTCACCCAGTAGATACTCACTCATCCACCCACACACTCACCCACACACATCCTTCTGAGTCAAGCCTCCTCACCACCACTACACGAGCAATACGACTATCCTCACATACACCCATTAGGCACTCACTCTTCAAGAGGCACTCACTCAAACACACTCACACACAGCCACACATCCGCCTCCTCACCACCATTACACGAGCAATACGACTGTCATCACGTACCCAGTAGGCACTCACCAGGCAGTCGAGCTGGGACACGGGGCTCTTGTTGCCGGGCTGGCTGATGTCCCACACCTTGACGCAGCCCTTGCCGCCGGTGTACACGTGGCGACACGGGTCAGAGATGGTGACGGCGCACACCACCTCGCCGTGGTTCAGCGTGTTGATCTGCCGCGCGTGTCGCGGGATTCCCGGTCCGATGAGCGCGTCCGGCGGGAACGGCACCGGCTGCATTTGGCCATCGGCGGACACGTGGAAACTGTACGCACTGCAGATTAGATTTATTCAGGATAAACTATTTGAATTGCTGATTTTTTTTTAGGATAAAAGACATGTGAACATTGAATGCAGCTCGATGAAAAATGTACAATGAAATCAAGTAAAGAATTTAAAAAGAATATAAATTTGAGTCAACGATTCATTCTTTGTTAATGCTGATTGATAGACAACTAGGTTACATGAACAACTACTTTACAAATAAAATATATTGTTTGGACCAAAATATAGAAAAAATTCACTTTAGTTGACATAGAATAAAAAAATGCAGGTTTAAATTTGCTTTTTGCTTTTTCCTTATCTTTGTGTATGAAGACACTGGTAAAAGAGCAATTGACAAACAACGTGGAAGTGATATGTAGTTCACCAGCAAGCTGTCTATAAAGTACAAAGACCACTATGCAGACCTGTGCAGATGGTACTTACGGTTTTCCTCCAGGGATGGAGAGTGGCGCCCTCATGTTGGGGCCTCCGGGGCCAGGCATGCCGGGGCCAGCCGGACCGTGGGGGTCGTAGGGAGGGCCCTGTAAGGGAGCAGTAGTTTGTCTCAACAACGGATACAGGAAGCTCTATATCTACGAGGGCTTTCTTTATCTTTCTGATTAAGCCATCACTTTTTACTGGTTGATTAGTTTTACATTTCTTCTCAACTTCGTGCATGATTGACGCTAGATCTAGTATTCAGCATTTCTACCCTCGATCTCTTCCTCTCTGTGGTCTATAGCAAACAAGCTGCTACCACTGCATTAACATAGCTTAAGACTGGGATTTCTTCTGGTAATATGTAATGCGTAATCCATGATAAATCCAAAATCTGACTTACAATTCAAAGTTTTCAAAGTCTTTACAATGACAGGTAGTGTAACGACCAATAACTATACGATACAAGTCCTCCAGCTCATCGTGGCTGTGCACTCACCAGCGGGGGTCTGTATGGGTTGAGTCCCGGCGGTGGGGGCGGGGCGCCTCCCGGCGAGATGGAGTTATAGTTGTTGGCAGCGGCGGCAGCAGCAGCGACCGCGGCAGCCGACAGGTGGTTTGCTCCGGGCGACAGGTCTGCAGCAACGGGGGCGGGGACGGGATGGTGTAAGTTGGAGTGGTGCGCAGCAGCAGCGGCCGAGTGAGGGGGCAGGTGGTGCGAGGACCCGGCGGACCCAGACGAGCCCCCGGACCCCGGCGGTGGCGGACCGCCGGACGACGACGATCCGTGCGGAGGCGGGGCCGCCGTGGCAGCAGGGTGGTGGCCGTGGTGACCGGCGTGGTGGTGCCCGTGGTAGCCTGAACACACGGCCCAACACAACACCGAGATCAGACAGAGCAAAACAACTAACGGCGGCGGCGTCCGCGGCAACCACGACGTACTTGTTCTTCCACATTTTGTTCGTTTGGGGTTTTAGGTATTGTGTTTCGAATTTGGAAAAAAAAAAAGATGATTTTGACTTGGGTTTGATTGTGTTTCGAATTTGGAAAAATGAAGAGGAACTTGGCTTGGGTTAAAAAGTGACTTACTGGTAAGCCACCTTAATGATGTTGCATGCTTAGGTTTAGTTCATTTATGAACAGGGTTGCAGAAAACGTTTGTGCTATTCTAAGCATGATGCTTCCCCCCACCCCACCTCCATATTTTGAAGGGGGTATTTTTCCAAAGTAAGGCAGATTTATTTGTTTGACCATAATATCTCAATGTGGAAGATTTGGGACGGTCGAGGTTGCTCGCTACAACAGACAGATTCAACGAAATTGAGTTAAACTCAAAACTACTTCATTGAATTATCAAAGTAAACATCAATCAATAATGATAGACAAAGGCACCAGCATCGAAATATGTAGACGTAATATGTAGGTAATTATGTTGGTAATGACTGACTGACAGTACATTAGGTTATACCTAATGACAGTTTTAATCAAGTGGATCTGTCAGAACTAATATTCTGGTGCTGGTGCATTTGATAACAAGAAATGAAAAAAAAAATGAAAAAAAAAACATGAGACATTGATAACTAGCTGAAAATATCTTATTCATGACAACAAAAATCACAAGTATCTAGGCTAGACAGTGAACGTATGAATATTCATTTGCTTCTTGCATCTCAAGTCAAATATTGGGATAAAGATGCCATATTCATAGTCCATCAACAATAAAAATACTTAAGAAAAAACAATAGCTAGCATTTTTGTAAGTTTGTAATGTTTTTTCTTTCATTAGCAACAAAAGCAAATGTAAATTGACAGTTAAAGAGTATGTGCTTTAGTAAAACAAAATCACCAGAGAAGAAAAAAAATTTAGTCATGCACGTTTCAGAAAAGTAAAGAGAGAAAGATAACTCAAGAGTCTACAACAGAAAAAGAATCCTGCCTATTTTAACCCTCGTTTTTTTCAAGATGACGACGAATCTAAAACTTATGTTCCGAACATCACTTTTATCATTCGACATTTGAACACTTTTAACATCGAGTCATTTTTATCATCTGCAATTTTCATCACCTTGAAATTGTGAGGGTTAAACCTTAGTTCTACTTTGCTCTTTCTGAGGCCACATATCTGCGCCCGCTGAGAACCCCCACCCTTCTGCCCCCTCACTCAACAGCTACCGAAATACGTGATTAACATGCAGACTTTAAAAATCAATTTCATGTAGTAATAAAATCATTTAGCATATATATAATTCTAAACTCAATGATAATGTGTATGGATATTTGGTAAATGAGAGATATTGTGATAAAAATACATGGTTATTCAAACCTAAAATATAAATACGTATACCATTTCCTGATCAAAGCACCCCCCAAATACTTCTTCAATTACCAAAACACCAGCAACATTATCGGATTGTATTTGTAAATAATGATAATCTGCTCCGATGTTGCAAGTACATGCATTATATGAACAAGGTACATGCTACTTTCAGCTTGAAAGAGCTAAGGCTAAATTTAACAAGGCTATAAGCATAGATACTGTACTGAAGAGTCAAACTTTCAAACTTGTGTCAACTTCAAAAACATGACTACAAAAGGCCTTTCTATAGCACCAGAACTGAACACGTAAGCAATAATACTCAAAATCAAGTCTTTTTGTTTTGTTAAGATAGGTTATCAGTTACAAATGAATAATTAAAAATGCACAGCAAAGTTTCATCATTGAAATATAAGAGAATTTGTTTTTAGCAATTATTTTCATCCTAATATTAACACGACTCCATCATTGTTAAAAGCATTGCAACTCCAGCAACCTGAGAACCTCATCTTTTGCTGCCAATATTGACATTTTTATCTACATTTTTAACAAGTCCTTTTTGGCAATAGCATTCATAAGCACGATGTATTACATACATGTGATTATATTTTATCAGCTTTTGAAAACATTTAAAAAAATAAATAAATCTAGGTCTAATAAATTCTCCACTTTTGAAACTAATACCAAAATGGACTTTAACTTTATGCTGTGGGGGAGTGTTACGTACCTAGTGGTGGTTTGTGCGGACCTGGTGGTTTGAGGCCTGAAGACGGGCCAGGGGTGGCACTACCAGAGCTGGTGGGGGTGGCTGACTTAGATACCGGCGTGCTCGGTTTGTCATGCTGAAAAACACAGGACCGTTTACATTACTGCTTCTGCTTAATCTACATACGAGTCCCAAGGCTAAGACTCCTTATTTTTCAATAGGATCCAAAAAATCAACAATTGTGCATCCCACATTACCCATAAAATACTTATATAGTTTTTATGGCTATGTATGCCAGGACTCATTACTGCCCATTTCTAGATTAATCACTGTGAATCATGTGTGAATTAATTAATTTGAAAAATGTTCCTTCACACTCACAAAACTCACATGTGATGAGGTGTCACTTCGGGGACTTGAGGCCCGTTCTTTCTTTTTGTCAGGTCCGTTTTCTCTAGGTGATCGCTCACCGTTGAGGGGTGTGGCTGAACTTTGATAACCAGACGGCTGCAATATTAAAGGAGAAAAACGTCATTTGGTTTAAACACATTTATTTGTTTTACAAAGTACAACAAAGAGATTGGGCAAGAGCTAAAAATGCAATTAAAAACGCTCTCTCATGGAAAAAAAGTCAATTCTCTCATCTTCAGGCACAATTTACTTAGAAATCATAAATTGTACAAATTTAGATAGTTGACGTCACTCACAAGTTACGTTTAATAAACATATCATTTGGTCATTGTATGATTTACTTCATGCAATGAATACGCATTCTAAATGTATTAATATGATAAACAGAGAGGATTTAAACATACACTAAAAAGCCAAAGCAAATACTAATTGAAAGAAAAGAATCGAAAATGAAAGTTTGCAGATTTAATTCTAGGAGGGGCAAAAGAAAGCAATACTATTTACGACAATTTTTTTCATAGCTTTCAATTATATAAAAAATGAATTAATCCATTTTTTATACAGTTGCCCTTTTTTTTACTTTTTTGGAAAAAAAAAATAAACTCAAATATCCCCTCTAACCACAAAAAAAGGTCTTAAAATTTGGACGTAAAACATTCCCACAACAATGAGTGATTAGTATAAAACTTTTTTAAAAAAGGTCAAATAGACGGGAAAAAAAGAGAAGAGGAAAAAAAAGACACTAAGATAAAAAGTCGTCTGCAATGCGTCACTGACCGCACGCACCTGGTGGCCATCGTCATCGACAACCAGATCGCCGTCAGATTTCTCCCCATCAGATTCCTGGAAAAGGAAAAATTGTCGTCTGCCAGATACTTTGCAAAATCTGTAGACAAACTCTAAAAACCATCCCAAAACAATTTAAAATATAATACTTGTGTAACCAAACACAAAAAAAAATTATAGCTACATGTACAGAAAAATACAATGGCTCTTATTTTCGATGGACAATTTTTCGTGTAGGACACTTTAAAGTTGTACAATTTTTTAATGTTAATTTTCTTTTTATTAAGATTTTTTAAATCAATTTTTCTTATTAGATCTGTTGACTTGAGAGCATGGTGTTGTATGTGATAATTGACTACAAAGAAGTCTTACACCCACAAAACCAATGTTATGAAGTAACTTAACTTTAAATAAGGTCTCCAAAATATCATTCCTAAAATATATGAACACAAATTCTAAAAAAAATCTTCGACTACCAATATCTAAAATAAAATGTTATCAGACGCTAATTACTTTTCAAATGCCATTGATTTAAAAAGAAGATTTGGTAAATGATTGGTACCATTAAATTTTTATCAAATCTTTTTCTATTTACGTGTGAAAATTCTAAGATGTCACTGCCAAAAGGCATTGACTATAAACATATGTTTCCAAATTTATGTGTCTAAAGTATCAAAGCTTATGCACTTTTTGAATGAACTATAAGAATTTTACAACAGAACCATCTGTTTTGCGGATCGATTGGTGGTGAAAATATCAACTACATTCAACAGTTTAATTGATTGTTTAATTCAAACAGACATTGGAAAATGGAAATTAACTATTGCTTTCGGCTTCAATTTACATCATAAATTACGTAACGGCTGACGGTTTAATCATTAAATGAATGCAAACATTCGTATTGATTTGTTGAAATTAATAGATACCAATTTAGTAACAGTACAAGTTTTGCTCTTCACATGGAGAAAATCTTAAGTGTGAACCAATTGAATGTTTGCCTTTGTTAGATTCAACTGGTGTTAAGTTTGGAACATGTGAATATATTTACCAACATTTTTTCTTGTAGCCTCAAATATACTTACATACGCATAGGGTGGAGAGTGGTCGTACCAGGTTCGTTGGTTATAATAATACTGAATAGGAAACCATCTCAAAGTTGGTAATTCTTATAATTTAAAGAAAAAACGGGATAGGTTAAAAAGTAATCTCAGTTTAACTTTCCCATCAGAATCCGGATAATCTAAGCCTTTAAAATTCCCACTGGCACATCTTCCAACAAATTGCAAAAATGATTCTCAAAAAATACAATGCAAACATGCATTTTGAAAATCATCACAATGCACCCCAGACTATGTGCCATCAATCCTTAAAAACCTAGACCTACATTTGATGTGGTCAATTGAAAATTCTAATGAACTTTTTCCTGGCCAAAATAAGCTCTACCACAAGTGTCATTTTTGCAAAACATTACTGTTCACAATGCAAACGTAATTGATTCAATCAGAATGCACTCACATTGGCCTTTTCCTCCTTTTTGAGTCTCTTGGCTGCGGGATCGTTGGTTTCCGAGGGTGTGCGGCTGTGGGGTCGGTCCCGGGGGTCGTGGTGACTGCTGCGGTCTCCTGCTCCGTACTTGTGACTGTGGCTGTCTGGGGAAGATGACCGTCTCTGCAAACAGCAACAATCAATGGTTAAAATTTCAATCAAATTCCAAAAACATAGATATTAGTTTGAAAATTGAATATTACATTTGCATTTTTTATATTGATTGATACAATTGTTAGATAGTGATATTGTTCATCTATAAATTGTGAGTTTTGTCATTTTATTACACAAACATAAGAAAGAGTAGAACAGCTAAGACTACACACAAAAAACAACACATGCAGAACACGGCTTGCTATTGCTGCTGAACAAGTCATTACTAGTTCTCAATGTTGCCACTAGGCGGCAGCAGTGATCTGACAAATTCCCAATCCCTGCTGGATGTAGGTGTCAAGCGCTGTAGCACCTGTGGTTGAAAGGTGCAGCGGGTGCTGTGATGGATAGCAGAGGAAATGTAATATGTTCCTGTCTGTGATTTGTATTTCGTCTCATTTGATTTACTAAATGGAGCTTAAAACTGAACATATTAAAGACATGATGCTCTGTAAACGAGTTGAAAAGAAAAATAATTCAATAGTTGAAAAGAAAAATTGATCACATAATGGTGGAGGAAAATGATTAATTTACATGCACTCTGAAAATGTTACACAGCCAGCTATCTACTGACTGGGCCATGAAAGTTCCATTTTATTTCCATCAATGTTATCAGCCATCAGAACTGATGCCTAATTTAACACTATCTTTCAATGAATCAAACACAGACCACACAATCTAATCATTACTGTCTTTCATCAGCCAAGCAATTACAGATAAACAATCTAATCTATAAATGAATATAAAGTTACCATTTCAAAGATCTGGCAACCTTATCATGGGAATCATAATATTTAGCCTACAAGTCTTGAATTTGCCTTGTAGTTTAACAATTGCAAACATTTACCATACAGCAGTTTTCAAACTGAACTTCACCTCACATTGTGAAAAGTAATAACATTATTTATTAACAATAAACTTTGACTTGAGCTACAATGTGAGTTGTTCACCTAAAGTTGTCCAAGGCTATCAGATCAGGATTTCAACAGCAACTGATTCAAACCAGCTTTAGTGGTGTGTGAATGGAGAAGTGAACAAGAAAAACACCACCACAAAATATCTGCTGCCTGCATTCAATCAGGCTACAGACCCAGTAACCAGCAACTGTGGTGGCAGCCACAGTCAAAGGTATCAGACACCGCCAGCTCACTCACTCTGCACCAAAACACGGCTAAAAGGTATCAGGAGCTGCCTGCTTGCTACTTGCAGTAGCAGCAGCAAACCAGAAGTGTGCTTTTCAATGGTATCAGTTGTGTGCTGCAGGCTTCAAACACAAAGGGCAGAGTGAGAGAGAGGAGAGTTATGCAAAATCCAATTAGGATAGCATGTTTAGGTTGGCTGGCAATGAATGTACTATGGAAGAGATGCAAAGTAATCAGGGAGCTACGCAATAACATGCTGATAGATGTGGTCTGTTTGGATTGATGGAAACTTTTTGCCACTGTCTATCTGAGAATATCTACCCAAATAGAACAAACTTTATCATTTTGGACACTTGATCAATGGAAATATCAATGTCTCCAAATTGTTTTGTGTACTTCTGTGCCTCTTTGTATCATGTGAATGACAAGGACAAAGCTCCTTCAGTCCAAAGATTTCAAAAGGTATCAGTGCAGGTCTGCTGGACAACAAATAGCAGTACCAAATAGCCCCAGACATAAAAGTTTCATCAACATAATCTATAATCGTGTACTGTACATTCTTTGCTCAGATGCCATTTACTAGGTTATTGGGTATTGGGCTATGAAAATGCCACATACTCCTCCCAGATATTATGGACCAGTCCCGTCAAAGGCATCAGGGATATGCTTGAAGTTAATCATTCAACACATGCAAATATATGTGCCAAATACCACAAGCATGGGCTGTGAATAACTTCTAACTGTTCAGAACATACATAATACAGAAGCCCTATGTCAAAGAATGCATTGAATATGAACAGATTGGTCTTTCACAGCAAAGACGTATATCAAAAGATATCAGCATTCTCAGCACAGAAGACGCATTCTATCCATTACTTACTGGAAACACAGGCACAAAAAGGATAGAAAATTGCACAACTATTTGTGAAATTAATTTCCTTAGCAAGTAATTTATCATGTGTTATCCATTTCAAAGCACTAACTAAGTGAAGGCGTTTTGTTTTTTTTCTCTTTTCAATCCTAGTTAAAGGTATCAGATAGGTGACATCAGAAACCAGAACGCAATTTAGTTCAACTTAAAACAACAACAAAAAGAAGTTTAAAAATCCAATGGCAATAACTTTTCATACAGAAAAATTTATAGAAAAGTTTTTAAAATTGTTGAAAATCTTGTTGATTAATCAGCATTAGGAGGAAGTTCATTTTCCAAAGGTATCAGGTAACTTTGGAGTCTGGTTACTCAAACCAACTGCCACAAATATCAACACATGCCCTGCTCCCAGTAAACACCTTCTGAGCCTGTGTCAACAACGCATGAGTGTGTCAAACACCCACCACGAGTCTGGATGACGTATGCTGGCGCCGGTATACAACATGTGCTCCCTGAGCGTAAATGAATCAGTCAACAGCAGTGAGAAATGTTGCCATGCCATTAGAGGGCAACCCGGTCATTATTCAGAAATAAAGATGGCAATTTAAGAAAAGTTTGTTTTTCTTGGAAGTATTCAGAATTTCTCAGAAAAAATATATATATTCTTGCACAGTTGAACTAATAAACCTATATGTTACATCTAAATGTAAATGGTATGGTATGGTCGTCCTAAACAATACAGATTGCCTTTTACAGTGTTGTTATTTAAATGTAGGGACAAACAAGTGATAAAAATCAACTATTTTCAATGAGTTTAAATGAGCAAAATTACAATATTTCTTCCAAGGAACTACTTTTTAAGTTGTAAAACAAAGTCCGGCCTAAAATACTTTCCGTTCTATCCGGGGCGATTCGAATAAACAGAAACTTTCACCACTTATCAAAAGCACTGAAACTTTTCCACGAATATGAATACAGAATTAATTCAAGCTACAAGTTTACACAAGCGTTTAAGTGCTTAACAGCACAGGAACCAAGTAATCATGGTTAAATATTTACGCTGGTTTTAAGTCTATATACAGAGCCATGTTTGATGTTCCAAACGAACAAATAGGCTCTAGTTTTTTATGCACATTGCCTGATTAAACATATCAATGGCTTTCATTTCACGCTGCCTTGTTTGCCATCTATGAACATGACAAATAATAGCACATGGACTATTTCACAACACCACAGCAACATGATAGCATATTTCTAAAAAAATGAGGCATTTTTGTAACTCTGAAAAAACTTGAACACTGCAAGTAGTATATCATTTGAAACAAAAACATAATATAAAACGTCTCACATGATGAAGTTTTCCAGAACACTTGATCACAGGATTTCCCTCTCATTCGATTTCAAATACAAATCTACATTTAGCCAATGTATGAAATCTTTGTTTCTTGTCCTAAGTTCGACAACGCCATGATATTGGGCCAAAACAAATGGTCCCCAAATAGCTAAACAAATACAATTGATCCATAAGGATAATAAACATCACTGAGGCAGGAACAGAATATACACCCCGATCGCCAGCATATAGACAAAGGCTTCTAAATATGGGGACCTGCATCCAATACGTTTGATGTATACACCTTGACCTTTGGAGAAAAGGAGTGGTGTATTAGTTTCATGAATCTTGTATTTGCTCCAAAAACAGTAGTAAATTATCTATGAAGATTACAAAGTTAAGTTTTAATGAAGCACATTCCATCCAAATCAAAAGACCATTGTTCGTGCTTTTTACCTCGACAAATTGACAATCCCGTTGTTATGTGTCTACAATAACAGCACTTCCGCGGCCAACAACGCATGATAAAAAGGGCTTGTCTACACTAGGACGGGCGATAAATTGTGTGCACAGTTTTTATGTCTGCAGGAAGTGTCAATGTTTGCTCTACGTTTGCTTTTAGGGGCCACTCGGGAGGTCTTACGGTTACTTAGAAACAGTATCGTGTGGAAAAAGGTCTGCACGAGCTGCTCAGCAAACAACGCCTTTGAAGGGGCGTGCTCTAGTCACCCGTTTGATTTATATCAGTTTCTCCAGAACGGCCACTTCGTACTACTGTACTTCACTACAGGAATACTCCTACTTCAAAAATAAAATAAAAAAGATATAGCTGTCAATAGCCAATAGGTTGTCTATTGTTTGTACATAGAAGCACAACTAAAAGCAACCCAAAAGTGCATTGAGAAAATCAATCTTCCTCTGGTGGCCCAAATGATGTTTGCTCTCAAATAAGATAGAACTCTTAGGCATTCAAGTCTAGAACTGATAATCAATTCCTGAATTTCAAAGAGGTGGTCAATCACTTGGTCAAACATGGCACTGAGCAAACAAGTTTGAGTCATCAGTTAAGGTCTGGCCTTACTGACCAGTGCTGCCCCCTCTCTACAATGGCAGTCATTAGATTACTTCTCCACTGTTTACCCACAAGAGCAAGCTTGTTTACCCACCAAATATTTGGTGTCTTTAATCCTGGTGCATGACAAGCCAATATTTATCTTCCATTCGTGCTATGGTGCCAATATTGCGCGCCATTTCTTCCGTATATGGATTTGCTCGCACTTTTACTACGCACAATAACGTAAAATGATACAGCAATTTTTACGATCTTGTTTAGACATGCTTTTTTCAGTGTTCTTTCTTTCACTGTAGTTTCCCAGCTTAAAAGAAAATAACAATATTGCTATTGGATGATTGAACTGCACCAAAAACATTGTTCTACGAAATTGCCCTATGTCTAATCATCCACACCAATACAGCGCTAATGCCACTCAGGCTCTACACTTCAAGCTTGGCCCCAGCCTGCCAATCACCACCTTCTAGCCCTGTTCCATCATGATTACCAGGCATAGCCTGTCATCAGCTGTAACATTATCATTGGCAAGCCCTTATTTTAAGTTGTAAGCCAGAGTAGGACTTTTTTACATGCTGCTGCCACAAGTTAGTAGTGCGGTTTGTGCTCCTTATCCTGGCCCATGCTGCCCCGCAACCTGTCAGAACTGTCACGCCGGCAACAAACACCGCCAGTCTCACGTTTCCCACCAAAACTAACACTTATTTGGCTTGATAACCACCTTGTTCCTTGTCGAATGGGAACGACGCTGCACAGACGCAAAAACAAATGTATTTGATAACACAATTGCTATGCAGGGGGTTTCATTGACAAATCTTAGCAGTTCGTTTGAAAGATGATGAGTTTTCGATGTCTTGGTAATCAAAGAAAACGCATTAATTTGAAATGCACACTTTCTGCTACATAAAAATGGCCTGTTCAGACACTATCAATTATTATGGCGACCGGCCTACATTATTTTAATGTAAATCATCTACTCTGCTACAGTTACATACTTTTTAGGCTGTCAAAAAGTATACAAAACCAGACCCAAAACAGTCCTTTATCGCTCAATAGGCAAGTTTTTATCTTTTAATGCAGTTTTTCCAAGTGTATTTATCTTATCAAAATGCTGTTCTGTGTAATTTGCATGATTGCCCATGTTTCTAAACTATAACAATTCACAAACACATTTATCTCATGGGAAAGTACATTTATAAACGTGGCAATTTTCAAGCAAATCTGTTCAAGTGAAATCTAGTTTACTTCTAATAAAAACACCCATTAATGATGCATTCGAAGCATGTAAAACTAAACTTTTGTTAGTGAAAACAAAATGCATGTTGTTGTGCAAATAGTCCATACCTTATCATACTTTTTTCCGGGTTAAACGATCTTAAAACCATCATACCCAAGTTAACAATCTCATTTTCATTTCTCTTTCAAACTTAGGTGCACTTGAGCAGTTGTTAATACATTTGCGTTTTTTTTTACTCACAGCCAACTGCCGTGTTTTAATGATTTGACATGCTTGCGTACACAAAATACATATTGACTTCAATGGGCATTAAAATGAACCCAAATAAACACGTCCACTATGTACACAGCCCTCGAGGGACGCTGTAAAGCAGGCAAACTTTCAATAATGATTTAGTGTTGATTTTGGTGTCATATAAATACCTCGAAGCAAATAACGCAGGAGAGCGCAAACAGACTGTCCATTGGAGACGATGTCGTGTTGACTTAAAAGCGGGCTCTTTGCAGAAGAGTCAAGTCGATAGATGCTGTTCAATATGTGTTGATTCAAAGGACAGCAGCCTTGATCAAATTGCTCTCATTGGCTGTGCAAACACAATGCGGTGGTTGCTGGCCGGCTGGCAAACACGGTCAAAAGCGCACGGTAAATAGGGATACATTTGAGGGGGGTTGATCTCTGCAAATAGATGTTTTGCAACGTAACCAAATAACGCGCCTCCTGTGTTTGGTCACATGCGTCGCGCAGGGATATTTACAAAGCGTTAATGGCAAACGCTTTAGGGAGGTCGCAGCTAAATTGGATTGGGATGTTGTTCAAGCTCTTTTGCACAGGTTATTTCACTGGGATGAATTTTCTTCAAATATTTCATTCGTTTGGCATCAGAATTTTGTGTGAGTGACCTTTTCAACGTCTTAGATCTATGTCAATGAGAATATACACAAAAGAAGTACAATGTACGCAGTGAGGCTTTCTTGGGGGGACAAACCATGAGAATAGAAATCTTTCAATATTTACTACTCTCTACGGCATAAAAAGTTTGTTTACATAGCTTCTATTTGCACTGCCATCCAGGAACCTTTTTATTTACATTCGTGTGGACGGTCAGGTTGAGAGTTCCCATTGGTTTTATTAAACAGACTATTTTGTTGTCATTTAATTTCCTTGACGTGTAATAATAATTGCCTCAGGGATTTTCCACAAGTATTCATCCGCATTACAAAAAATTATGCATATTGTTGGCAAAAATATACTTTTCCACTTGCACTAACCATGTAATTATAAATTGTAAAAACATCATAGAAATAATGATGAAATTCAAGGGAGAAAAAATCTAGTAAGAAGTCTTGTAATTTACACTTCTACCACTAGGTGGCACACCTAACTGCAAAATTCTCAGTTTCATTTTGACACAGCTAAATCCACATTTGCATTTGAATTTTTCAGTGGATGGGCTCTATGGTATGAAAACAATGTTTTTGATTGTCAAAAAGTATATGCAAAACAAATATCAATGGCATTAACTTGCTTTACTGGCATTTTAGCCTGTGTTTTGCGACTGCATGTCTACAGTGTTCAGTTATAATTAGTTGTGTAAAACTAGTGAGAATCATCTCAAGTTTCAGCCTGCTTATTTCTAATGTCACTCATGAACAAAGCTAGCATTGGTAAATCTACAAAGCTTTCCTACACTCTAGTATGCATTCATGGGTCTAATAGGGTATATGTTTAAAGGAAGGAGTGCTATACACTTCTGAGATAAAATCAAATTGGAACAGACTGCTTATAGGTTCAAGATAGCGATTAGATCTAGATGGAACAGACGGCATATCATCGGCCAAACACAGGACAAAACATCTGTCACTGTGTGTCTAGCTCTGCATGTATCAATACAGCACCCTGTGTGTGTTCACTGCCCGAGCAGTCACGCTTGACCCGACTCACTGATTGGCAACTATTAATCGGAACTCTCCACCAACCTCAGGGGAGGCTAAAAGCGAGCATGTCATGTCAGTCATGCTTCAGTGGTTTGACAACCTGTCCGAAAGGAACACTGAACGTAAGGAACATCCAACCAAAAGAAAACGATCAGTTCACTTGGAGCACAAAATGAAGACATAACTTTATCAGAATACTTACCTTTAAAAAAAGGGAATTATGATTGATAGAATACAAACACTCAATAATTAACTGCCTTTTTTAAAAAGTGTTTCCATCAAACATCACTGATAGCTGGCACTTGGTATAAAAAATCTGAATGTTTGCAAGTTAGATGAGTTTGAGAAACTGTCGACATGTCTCTGTTCTTAGCAAAAGGGTCTGACTAACATGCTTCAAGTGCCTGTGAAGAGATAATCCAATGTTCTTGAAGAGTTAGATCAAACAACGTAGATAGCAGAGATAGACCAGAGCCAAAGAAGCAGCAAAAAATGTTTTAACAAACAATTTGTATAGCTAAAGCCATTGCAAAACTTTCATATTTTGCTCCAAACTGCATTACATATTGATCTGAATATAATATTAACATACAGGCAAAAATAGATTTCATTTGATTACTGTTCTGTACTTTAAGCTGTTGCGATCCTTTTAGAAATGGATGACGTATGAAACATTTTACATCGCATTTCTCCTATCAAATGAAGATGCGTATTGATGCAGCGACTGATGTCTACTTATGTTCAACATTTGAGAGATTGTATTAAAACATGTAATACATATATAAAATACACAGAAGCTTTGAATGTATCGATGGAAAATGCAATCCTTCAAATAAGATCAATTAACTTGAATGATTTTTTGCTATACTGTTTTGACTTTGAAATAAACTTGAGATGTGTAAACTTCTACACATTGATCAAACCGAAATGTAAGATTTGTGTAACAAAAATTCAAACATTTTCATGCAATTTTCCAACTAAACATTCTTCTTTACAACCATATCAAACTTAACAAGTTCTTTGCCCAGGCTATTCACTCATTTCAAAATGCTTGCGCATATTTCACAAACCTGTGGAGGGTTAATACATTTTCCAAGCCATTGATGCAAGAGACACTTCAGAATGGGGAACATAGATTAAGGGTGCTGTGAAAGGCATTCCCACCAATTAAAATCATCATTGGCCAATTTTGCCGGGAGCCATCTAAGGCTGTACAAGTGCCTCTCTATGGCCAACCCCTATACCTCGTTTTTTACATGCATTCTATTTCAATAAACGAACTTGCACCTGTTAATACAACGATTCACAGAGTGCCTGTTATTGAATAATTGTCCATATATAAAAAGCCACTTTTTTAAACATTTATTTCTTCATGACACTGGCAGACAACGCAGCAATTCTACTTTGAACACTGATACCCATGTTATGAATAACGCCACACTGCCAAAGAAAAAGCAACAATTAAACTTCAATGGGAAGGTGATACCCACTCTTGCTTGCATTGGAGCTGAATTGAAACGTCCTTAGCCATTGCCAATTGTTAGGACCCTTGTGGCCCAAATTGGTGGTTTCTTCCTTATGGGGTTTAAATTCTAACCACAATATTTATCTTCAGTGGCAGTGAATGGGTGGAATGTAAAATATGTTGGTTTGCCACTAATGTTTGGCAAAAGAGAAGTTGGTGGAAATTCTTTTGTGGTCTGAAATGTATATCTTTGGTTTTTATCAGTTCACACGTTCCCTCCTTCTCAATATACAGGTGAAATACAGAGAAGGGCCTTTGAGCTGTGTGCTGAATCTCATGATGGACTAATCAAAAACTAGTGATTCAATTTGGTGTTCAAAGTGCAGTATCATCTAAGTGAAAGTAATATCTGTGCTAGTAGTTAGTAGTTACATTCATTAGACTTAATATTCTGAGCTAGAATACTTCTAAGCTAAAGCACAAGAAAAGAATGAACTGACGTCAACTCTTCATTTAACGATGCAAACTTAATCAACGCAGCATTCGCCCCCTACTTAAAAGTGCAGTAATTAAACTGTCACTCTTCAAAAAAATTCAGAAAAGTCGTCTGCAGTCCCAAAAATCCATTGGCAAACATCTCAGTGCTAAAACATCAAATTCAAATACTGCTGCTGCACTATATTACATGTTAAGCATTGATCAAGCTTATCGTCATTTCAAATTACACCGAGACCTTTTCAGCTATTCAATATTACAAGCTAATATTTCCCAATCAGTAAAAGTCATCAAGTCAATTAGCATTTGGAAGCGACTTTTGAAGTGGCGTGTTGGGTGGCAAGCCGCTCTTTCATCACGTCAATATAAATGCAAAAAGACATTGAATTTGATAGTTTTGATGGCGTTCCTTTGACTAGCTGAGATTGCGCAACATAATTAATTTCGTATATTGAAAAATACGAGCCGTATATTTTAAGCTTTAATGATGCAAAACTTACATTGATGATGCATAAAGATTGTTTACCTACTCCTGCCAGCAGCATAACGACTATAATCTACGGGATAAAATGCTTAGTTTGACTATAGAGCTTCAGAGAATCAGACATCTTATTATGAACATGATTGCAGATTAACTCACTGTAATTGTTGTTCATGAAATAAGCATGTACGTCTCCGAGAATATGACTGCCACATGATATACCATTGATCACCAGCATTGAACAGACATGTCATTTTCTTGAAACAATCGTATTGTTTATATGAAGGTTTAGAACAAACAAATTGCTCATTGTATTGTTTTCTATCTTTTTTAATAATTCATCAAGCAAGACAATTTTTAAATTACCAAGGATCAACAAACACTGCTGTGAATTATTAGCACGTGTATGAAAAAAAATCATTAAGCATATCATGATATGTAATCTGGTACATATGGGTCGAACAGCACTAGTGTTTACGCTAAATGATAGGGTTGCATGACAAACCTAGTGCAAGTTTAAACAACAGCTAGCAAATGAGGATCAGTCATTATATACTTGCTTTTACACATATACAGAGATAATTATTCAAACAAAACAGGTTTTTAAAAAAAACATCACTATCTAAAGAATACATTCAAGCCCTATTATAACACGAGACAACAATACTGTCCTTTTGCCTGTCTTGTCTTCCAATAACGCTGCTACACATGCAACCACTTACGCAAACCAATCGAATTCTCCTTGTCAGCCTCGAAATGGCCCATAATCTATTTATCTCGCCTCTAATACTACCCAATCCCCGCTGCCACACACACAAGAAGGGCTAACCGCCCAATCGATAGTATCCTCTGACAAGCCCAGACCTTGAGCAATCAATACCATATTTAGGGTAATTTGAGCTCCCTAATTTGGCAATTATTATACAGTAGAACCTCTTTATTAGGACCACCTCTCTATTGAGACCAGCTCTATAATAAGACCACTTTTCCAAGTGCCAAACCTCTAATAAAGCTACCCAAATGACCCCCTATACAGAGACCACCTCTCTATTGAGACCACCTAATACTGATTCCAAAAGTGGTTCTAATAGAGGTTCTACTGTATACCACATTTGGCTGCTTTATACTGAAACCCATTTTTCTCGCTTCATTTCGCGGCCTGGTAATGCATGTAGCCGCTTTTTGCATCACTCAGAACTGGAAAAAGTATGAATGTGGTGGCAATTGTAGCAAAAAAACTGCGGTATATGAAAGATAAAAGCCAACAATCATTTTGATGACAGATAATTAATGCAGCATGATGTAATATTCTGTTTGATTTCCTAAAATTGCAAGATTTGGCTGCTGAGGTTTTGCAGCTGGTAAAAATTCACATGATCAATGAACTTTACATGTTTTTAGATGCTTGACCTTTATGTTGAGGCTGTGAACCACTTCAATGTTTGTTTCTATTCATCGCAAGCACATTGACTACATGTGTCCACAACACCATACGTTTAAACAGAAAAAAACGCAAAAATGGTCAATTTCAAGGCTGATAATTCATACTGTGAATTCTCAACAACAAAATAGCCAACACATGATGAGACAACACCCAACCATTAGATGCTCTAATCATAAAAGATCAAACACGTGGTCTGCAAAAACAGCATCAGAGTGCAAAAAAACCCGCAGACAAATCACTAACGTGGAGGACGAGTGTGCATTATTTTAAGCCAAGCGGGCTGTTATAAGATGACATCGGGCTTCGAGAGCCCTCGCCCTCGGGCACTTGGGCCCTCCTCGGCAGCATGCTCCACACCTTGTTACCACGACGGCAGCCCCCACTCGAGGGCTCTCTCCACCCCCCAAGTCGACTCTCACGCAGACCCTCCTGCTCGGCAGCAAGCACGATGATGTCAAGCACCTTGTCACTCGGAATTAATCATATTAATGGGCAATACTACAGTGAAACCCTGTGTTGTCGCCCACATGGAGAAATAGACAATACAAGTCTAGCATTTTCTCTTATAATATCACCTGAGAATAGTTGAAGGCACTTATAATAACTGTATGTCATCTACATATCAAACTTTTTCAATTACAATAGAACCTCCTCTCTATTAGAACCAGTGTTCTCAGGTGGTCTCAATTCAGAGGTTCATTCTGGTAGCTTTATGAAGGATTGTGATGGTGAAAAGTTGTCTTATTATAGATGTGGTCTCAATATAGAGGTGGTCTTATTGGAGGTATTAGTGTATAACATACATGGGGGGTAAGTTGACATTCATTCAAAGCTCTCAAGCGAGTGCTCACTGAAGAGAGGTGGTCCTCTGTATGTGGGGTGAGAGTGCCTGGCGGAGACCATGGTGCTTCAGCTTCTAGTGCTGCCACTGGACGTGTCAAGGACTTTGTTAGTGAGGATTCTCTGCATCAGCTTTAAGTACCACACTCTGGCATTATCAACTTATATTACGATAGCAGCAGAGAATATTCTTAAGGCCTTATATATCTGTAAACTGAATGTACGAAACCCAAGTTGCAGTGATAAATCCGTCCATTGTAGAGGAATTCCGTTGTTTACTACATAATTTACTAACATAATTTACTAATGCATGAGAAAAGTTTCAGTTATTCAGTCATTCCGTTGTTTAGTACATTCTAGATAAATGTCAAATGGAGATCAATTTTATGAGGTTTTATGCCACTGTCAGTATCACGTTTTGTTCAACTACAGCTGTTGTCACCCTGCAACAATTTGCAGTGATGTTTCCCATTAATAATACGATGTTGTAAATCGATAATGGACGATCAATGAACATACAAATCAATCTTTTTATGGCTGCTGTTGTGATTTAGACAACAACCTATTGGAGGCAAATACATCCTGTGTCAATAACTGTACGTTATCATCTTTAAACTATTTCCTCATCTACGCCATCACAGGGTCTGGTTGATCGAGACTAATCACCTAGTCGCGGCGGAATATGGTACTACGATTGTACCCTAACATTTCTATTAGTAAACAAGTCTATAGTCTCCTCTTTTAAATCTTTGGTTTGACATACAAGTCAACGAAACAAGTTCAAGGTGAATAAGAAAGAAATTGAATGCCGGTGGTAATGTTAGGGCCACGGTGCATGCTATTGTAACACCCGCGCCACTTTTTCCCCTGTAGCTTCGTCAGCCTCATAAAACTTTTAAACTGCCATTTGTCGCTGCGTCATCTATGACATGGAATAAGGCTCTCATTGCGGGCCCTAATTGCGTGTAATTTCATGCAACAGCATAAACCGCTACTCGTCCCCATTAAATATGCAGCCCTCTGAAACAATATACGGACCAGCAGTCGTAAAACGCTGCTTCATTATCGTCACATGTTCTTTTATACATATTTCAGAAGCAAGCAGAACACAACGAGCTTGTTTGGGGAATACAAAACATGCATATTGATGACTTTGGCAAAAAACGACGTGATGGCCGTTTTTGCAGACGAAAAAAAGCAGTTCACATATATTTGTGTGGCTATAAAATTGAAGCCAATACATTCGAACAGTGGTTCAAAGTATGTCGAGAACATAGTTGTTACACCGGTAGCATAGGAAGCAATATCGGTGGAGAGGAAGCCCAATATTGAACGGAGCAGCCACAGCGCCCCGGTTTGCCCTCGCTCACCCTATTGTAATGTAGCACATTACGTCTGCTTACGCGCCGGGGCAGCCGCAGAGCTATGAAATAAAGACGAGGCATGACAACATAAATAGCCGGCTGGCATTGCACAAATCGCATTTGCGGCCGAATGCGTCGGTGGCGGCGGCCGAACGTTAATGGTTTGGTTGGGTGCGGGACAATGGCACGCTGCCTCCCACGGGGATGCCATGTAAATGAGAGGATGGGGCGTGATGTCGTATAATTGGCAACTGTCACCAGTTACTACCAAGTCTTTTGCTGCGCCTGCTAATGAATGAGATGCATAATTTGGTATAATTCCTCTTGGGGAGGCGGAGCTTTTCATGGCCTCTTTCAATGCAATTTCTAACAATAATCATTTGCAGACCCAACTTGTTACATTGAATTTACATACGTTTCAAGTACATGCACTTAGTTTGTAGAGTGCAATCTTGATTATTGATTTTCAACTCAAAGTGAGTTTAGTTTGCAGTCTCTAAGTTAAAGCAACAATAGTTAGTCTTCAGCACGACTAGTAACTTTAAAAAGCCACTAGTCCTCCACAAAATTAACTCGTCCTGACAAGTTGCCAAACATGTTTTGGCTCGAAGCTATATGCAGGACGAGTGACTTGAATGCAGCATTGGTCCTTCTCCCCAATTTCTACTAGGCTGGACGAGCGGACTAATTATGAGAGACTGGTTTGATTCCCCAGTACAACTGACCGCTCTAGGCGATCAATTCAAACCGACTCCTAAAGCGGTGTTGATGTGACCCGCGGGTCTGGGGCAGTTAATGATGGCCTGAGCGGCATGACAGCCAGCCCAGCAGACGCCTTTTCACACGCTCCCTAACACGCATCTGTCTTCCACTTCATTAAGTGCATCAATGACACGCCGGCTCATCCTTTCTCACACAAAAACCTGCTCGCAACAGAAACATGGCCGTCGCATCGGCAGCCATTTTCAACTAATAAGGGGATTTTTTTCTGCTCAATGAAATGGTTGCAGTCTTTTTTTCTTCAAAACAAGTAACAAAAGGTTGCATTTGTACAGAAAGGAAAGAAATAGTCGATTGATTAATGCAAACATTCTAACAACTGACAGATCAAATAATGTGGTTGAAAAAAATAAGCCCAATGAATTCATTAAATTCACATGTTTTTTTTTCCTTCATGAATTTGTTGAATAAGAACGTTTTCAGTAGCAAGTTGAAAGATCTCCACAGAACTTAGACCCCACTGGACCGTACAGGGTTAAAACCTTTTATGAGTCCATGAATAAGCCAATTAAGTCTGCCACGGAAGCAAGGCCTTGCACAAGTGGGTCTTTCACGCAGGAGGCGGCATGTTTTATTTCACAACATACTCTCTCGCCTGACTATTCATTGTTACCAGTTTGTATACGTCTAAACACACTCTTGTGCTCTAGTTCATTGTTGGCAGTTAATTTATTTGGAGCATCACCTAATTTACGGGCCTATTGTTGTTTTCAATGGCTGGTGGTTCATTTAGCGCTAGGATTTGGACAATATCTTTCCTGCTGAAGACCTGTGAGAAATGGCAGCTGATGAATGGCATTCTGTTCTGCGCTGATTTATTTCCCTAAAAACACTTTTGACGTTACATTTGAAAAACGTATTAAAAACTTTTGCTGTTACATTTGAAAAGCATATCAAACCTATCTATATATGCTGTATTTACAAAACGATTCTCATCCCAAAGTGTAGGATCATTTACCTATAAAAATCATTCATCTTCACCCCAAACTACATACATACATGTGTAACCAGCCCCTGCGACAGCTAACCTTTTGCACTCTATTACAGTCCATAGTTCTGCTATCAATGGCCAGGGGACCAGAGGTTAAAACCAAAGCTGAGCAACTTCCTGGGTAAAGAGCTCAGCTCAAACCTTTTGGAGTCTCGCGAGGACCAGACATTATCACCCCTGGACATCAGTATCACAATAAAGCTCTCAGACCACTTGCAGTCCCACTGGAAATAATGCTGTTGTAACAACTCCATCAGTGACTAACTTGCGCATTTATAAGTCGGTAAAGTTGCATTTTTTTTCTGTCTTCTTTTGAGAAGTTGTCTATCAGAAAACAACCAAAAAGATGTTTTTAATTATAGCTTCTTTTTTCTTTTACAATTAAATACTGTATTGCATCACAAAATACAGCAGTATTCAAAACACTAAAAATTGATGAAATGTAATAACAAGGAAGAATCTGTCTTCCATCGTTCACTCGGCGCCTGATAAAACGCACATAATAAACCACCTCACACCCTGCACCATGAGGTTCAATGAATTCGGAGGATTGGATTTGCAACTGGTGCATCTTGGGATTGAGTTTGCCAAGCCTCTGTGCACCCTGGAATTACGATGGATATGGTTGTCTTCTGCTTACAAAGCCTTGAGGTGAAGACGGAGGTCTTTTTTACTTTTTTTTTTTTTTTTTGCCAGACATGATTTCTAGCAAGAAAGTAGAATAGCCTGTTAAACAAACACAATGTGTAACTTACAGACAGACTGGCTACTATGAAACTGCCTTATTTGCATGTTTTATGACTAATTTTGCTGAGAGCACATTCACATTTGAGTTTCTCTTCGTCATCGTCATTTTTTACTCATAAAGCAGTCTCTGTTCATGTTCAGCGTATGTTAAGGAAATGCAAGCGGGGCTCGTTGTATTGGATTTCATTTAGAAAGTGGGAGTGTGATGCATACGAATCACAACACCAACATTATTAGCAGCATAAACCAATTGGTGAAATTATACAGCATGCTTTTTGCTACCCTTAAACTGTATGATTCATGGGTTAAATGATGAAATGTAAATCCAGTTATCAAAAAGTCAATTACCTGTGGAGCAGGATTGGCATATGAACATCCAGTTTTATGGCTTAGATTAGTGTATTAAAAAAAAGAATAGAAAGCCTGGCTCCTGCTGCTGTCAGGGTTGGGATGGCTACATGCACCATTGCATGACATGTCAGTCTATCTCTTCAACGGACATAATTTCCCCTGGTAAAAGTCAGCCTCAAAGCATGTTCAGTGGGTAGATGATGTTGGTGATCCTGTGCTAGCACATTTCTGTTAAATCTCAGACACGGCATTACGCCTTTTGAATTGCAATGTTGGGCAATTGAGTGACATTGTAAAATGCGATAGGGATTAGTACTGATGTTATTATCTACTGGTGTGCAGTCCATTCGTCAATTACTTGACAATACAGACGGCCCATGGATCACAGCAATCCGGAGTTTAAAGGCCAGCCAGCTATCTTCTGCCAGACGGCTGAGTCACCAATAGTACATCTATCAAATGTGATTGAGTTACCCTGACCCGTGCACCCACAAATGATATGGATCATTTCAAAATCAGGATAACATTTTTATACAAGTTTATATCACGAAGCAACGCAAGATTACAACAAAGGCTTGCCACAAAATTGCCACATACATTTAATATTATTCATAACTGATCAAATCACTGCTACTACTCAAGTTCCCATGCAAATCCCCCAATAACTAAATCATTTCATTTAGCATAGATAAATATTTGAAGCAAATAACAAACACTCATTTCAAGCAGAACTAGGAGCCATAAAATATTTAGAGTAGTTTGAAAACTGACAAGTCTTTTGAAGCAATGATTTTGATGTTTGCATCGTTGAAAACACACCTTGTTTGGTAAGGTATATTTCCTCAAATCCGGAGCTAAAATCTCAATATTTGTACAATCAGCCATATAAACACTCCCCATTTATTTATGTATTCTCTCCTTTACATTTATAAACTTTATCCAAACAAACTTGCTCTTAACATTTGGTCAGTAAAAGGACTACCTATAGACTGCGCCGCAATATAGGTGTATAATCCTTGTTTGCCAGCATTGACATTAAGGCCATACATACAACATAATGTCATATAAGTAAGTAATGCCAGAAATTAATACCAATATCTTGTTAAGTGAAATATTGAAAGCCTGCCTATTATGTTTCACACAAATTCTATGAAATAACTTGATAGTTACTGACGATTAAGCAAGGTTAAATATCTAACGAAATACAATGGAACTTAAGAATTCAGATCCAATCATGATCATATAAAAGTAGCACTATAAAATTCATCTTTTATTGTCTTTTATCACAATGGTCAAATATTGACCGTTGCAAAACCGACATAGGCAATTGACAATCAATCGCCAATAAAACAGACAATAAACGTTAGCAGTAGCAGTTTGCTTCGTCAATAACGTTACTATTCAATGTTTAGATGCACTTCAAAATGTCATGAGGACGTCTTAAATAAGTGCCTGGTTTTACAAGCCCGCACCCTGCAGGCAATGTTTAACAATAGGCATGATGATCGCTTCACATAACAGACCTACAATGGCCTCAGGCTGCGCGCAACCTTTATATCGAAAATTGATGTTTTCTTAAGTGATATTCATAGCACGGCCATGTAGCTTTTGAGTTTTACAAGAAAATGTCCATCTAAATAAGACTATGATTTATCACTTCGTTTGCTGTACATTACTTGGTCTATATTACTTAATAGCTTCGTTTCCTTTGTCTGTTTATTTACACCCAGGATCTAAATCGGGATATCTGGTGTCGGTTATTTTTCATGCTTGACATGAAATGAACCAATTCTGCATTAATGTCCGTTGAAAATCTATTTTCTTGAACAATTCAAAGATATAAAAGCAGAAATATTATTATTTCATGTATTATAAACTAACTATTTTGAAACATATTGCACATAAACATTTAACTATATAGCTATATAGTTGAAGTAGTACTTAAAAAATTTTTGTCATTCCTCATAATTGGTGGTTCTTGTTCAAACATACACCAAGCCCACCGTTTTGAAAGGACGTGTTTATACCATGTAAATGACCCTATATTTAGTTTAAGTGGCAATTAGAAAGCCCACTATTTACACGGTCAACAACCATTTTTCAAAAGAGTAAGCTTGTTACAAACACTAACGATCATCAACAACATGGAAACCCCAGCTCAGTCTCTATTATTCACACAAAACAAAAATGTGATTCATTAGCAAATCATCACAGCATCGGCGGCGGCGTACGCCGCGCGTGATAATAAATGCCCCATAATTCTGTGCAATCTGTGTAAAAATCGCTGCCAGTAATTAGTGGGCAGACGACATAGCGACTGTAATGGCCGCCACCGCCAAGCAGCATAACCACGGCGATTATGGTGCTGTAAACGCTTGATTAAAAAAATTTAGGAACAATAGTTGTCAATGTAAACATTTGAACCGGGTGTCTGTGCATCAATTTGCTGCTGTAAATGCTCGATTAAAAAGAAAAAAAAATAGGATCGTTTAGACACTTCTGACACGTCTGGGTTTTTCATATTATTTATGGATATGATTTTCTAAAAATTTGATATCATGTGATTCAGGTTTTTCCTGTAAGTATTGCTTTGTGCCTTATCAAAGTAAATAATACCTAAACTGCACAGGCGAAATCTTGAAAAGTGCACAAAACTCTTCAATTATATACACAGTATAAAACTCCATTTGGCCACAAAATAAGTACGCTTTTATAATCCTTGCCCCAAATAATACAGGGCTAAAAAATGTGCGGAAGTAGTTCCAAGACGCGAGCCGTTTTACGCCCTCCCACTCTGCCTGCGGAGGCGCGATCCTAACCTCGTTATCTGCTGCTCTAAAAGGCTCGTCCCAACACGGAGACCGCCGAACAAGGTCACAGCAGGATTACAGTTGAGTAGGGATACAGCAGACGACAATTTACTCCTCTGCGGCGGCGTACAGCAGCAGCAGATGTGCTATTTTTCCCTGTAATCCCACCCAAGTGAGGCTGGTGGTATCATTGCGCCACCTAGAGTCGTACTCTTAAACTACACCACAAACACCAGTTGGGATGATTGCCATTTGTGGTGATCTTTTTTTTGCGTGTAATCAGCGCCTCTTTAGTGGGATAACCTGTTTGTTGTGTGAATTGTATCAATAATCGATTGTCATACATGTATTTCTGTATTCTACGCAGTTCAATAAATTTCAAACTCAAGATCACGGACGCAATCAAAAATTGTCACCAAGAATACATCATCCTCATTCACCTTGTGACCTATGTCTCTCATGTTTATTGATCATTTTACATTTTAAACTTTGTAGTATAGGATATAAATTTCTTAACACTCCGGCTCCTCTCGGCCAATCAGAATCGAGTATTGTCAGCAAACATGAGAGAAATTAGCATAACCGCAAAATCCTTGCTCAAACAATTCAGTGCCAATAAATGCGCAATGGATTTATCCTGCAAAGCTGCCGCACTGCGGGGGCAGGACAATAGACCCGTTAATGGCTGTCTAAAGTGAACGGTCTTACTGGTAATTGCGAGCCGGGATGAGCTCACACGACATGTTATTAGTTCACGTGAGCGTCTTTGTTGAGTACTGTAAGGCGATTCTCCAAGGCAAGCCATATCGCACTTGTAAAACCCGAGTCATAGTACTAAAGGTCGGTTGCAACAACAACCCTGTCACTGAATGGAGGCATCACATGGCAATGTTTCTATTTATGGTACAGTGGAACAGCCTTTGGACACCTCTGGGAGAAGTGACTCCATGGCAGATCCAGGGGTCGCACACACACACCCTTTTCCAACAAACTACAGTATTTTCACAGGGGTTTTGGCATGTTTGCTATGGATCGCAAGTACAAAACCCATGAGATTATCCTTAAGTGCGCCCCTCGTCCTTTTCTGAAAACCTGGATCTGCCATTGAACTGTGAACATTGTATCCGTAAGACAGGTGTTCTTACTAAAAAATGATGACGGACAGGTTCAAGGTATGTAGAAGTGTACAGGGACAGAGAGATTCGGTGAGGAGTGTCCACATTAGAGGTGTCTGTAAATAGGTTTCCACATGGACAGGTTCTACTGTGCTGCTGCTACATGGAATTGTCAGTCTCAGCCATGCAGGAAGTGAGATTCGCTATATTGCATTGTCAGGGATTCCCAGGGGTTACCTAGCTCTCTAACGCGGAGGCAAGATTATGATATACCAGCATTACATCATTTCACCATCCCGTGTGTTACATGATTATGGACTTCATGTGAATTATGAACAGCAAAGAAGTGATACTATACATTGCATATCAGGACCTATCAAAATATGTTCTATACGTGTTGTGAGGTCTGGAAACTGCTGACCAAACATCCAAATGTTTCTTTATCATTATTATTTTTTTTTCAAATTTCCTAATACAGAAGACTGTGCAGCAGCAAGTATCAAGCCATGGTAAAGATGTATGAAAAGTTACTTACAAGTTTGTCGGCATCTAGACCACCTGAAAAGGATAACAGAATCATGTATACAACTTGAATGGAAAAAAAAGAGTGAAAAAATTATTGATCACAAGTGAAAATCAATCTGGCCTTATGGTGACGTCATCAAATTCGACTACACAGTTAACAAACTATGAGAAACAAAACTTGAAATAAACTATAACAAGCATTTGAACAATTAAATTTTTTCAATTCTTGGTGTAAGTTGTGTTGTCTTTTTTAAATCAGTAAATTAGTAGTGTTTTAAGATATTGATTATCATAGAACTCATCAGTAACATTTCTACTGAGCATGTTAATTTGTTCATCATCCTGGTAGAACTGGAACTGGGGCTTTTTCTAAATAAAGACCTAATTCCAAAACCAGTTAGAACACGCAATTTTGTCCAAATATGTGAAAATCACCGTTTTTCGACATCATTACCAGTCTCCATTTGTAATTACCATGTTCTGCAACTAAGAGGTCAAATTATCGCACTGGAAATGATGCTTATTTGTGTGATGAGGTGTTAATGATAGACATCTAACACTCTTACTTCCATAAGCTAGTTTTTAACATAATTTCAAGGTGTATCATTTATACGGCCTTCCTGATATTTTTATACGTATATTCTCATCCATAACTAATATATTATAAACTCTAACCGAGTATAGGTGAGTGACATTAGGTATATTATATATTATATACATTTAAGTGTCTCTAATACAAAATTTCTTGTTTGAACTGATCATTTTGCCTATAGTATTGTCATGTTACTTTTACAAACACTACGATTTTCAACTAAGAGTGATCATTTTCGTTCACCACAAAGTAATGCCTTTACAAACAAATAATGCAAATCCGAATCCACACACTATAATAAAAATATAGTTTGCATTCTTATTATATATTTAGTCATCCATTATTATAAATCCATCACCTTTATTTTAAGTTCAAATCATATGTACATGAGTTATTGTTTAAAAACTGACACCGATGTAGATCAAAGATAACCTACAATGCATGCATTTCTAATTTATAAAAAAATAACTAGTACATTGATTCTCGGCACCTACCTTTCTGCTCACCAACGCAACCATCTAGTTGATTGAGATTGTTAAAAAAAGACTATCCAATGAACTAAACATTAAGTACAGTAAAACCTCGTAAAACGACTAGACTAAACCTCTAACAAATTGCCCACTCCAAAGGATTGGAATTATTGTTTTTAGGAGGACGGAGTGTCACGTTTCCCATACTTTAGTAATAAGAATCTAAATTATGTGACGCATTCAAGAGGCTTTACTGTAAAACATCTAAAAATAGATATAAAGCACCTTTCTCATCCTTGATGCCTGGTAGTCTGGGTACTCCTGGTATGCTGCCTCCCGACATGGCCTGGGTCATGATCATGGCTGGAGAGAGGGATGAAGATGAAGGCTACATTTAGCAGGTGTTCTAGATGTGAAATTCTGACAGTGTACTTTTTTTCCTACCTGTTAAGTCCTTTTAAATAAAAAAAAAAATACCCTAATAGTTGTTAAGTAATAAAAAAAGTCACAGGAAAAAAAAAAGATCAGTGTTGGAAAAAAATCCACGGTGGCAAACAAAAAAAAAAAAAAAGTTTATTAGTGTTTGTTTTTAACGTTCACCTTTTTCATCCTTGATCCCCGGGATGTGTGGTGCTCCTGGGATGCTGGCTGCTGACATCGCCTGACTCATGATCATGGCTGCGGAGGAGGAGGGGGGGATTCCCGGGGGCAGGGGGATGTGTGGGGGCATCCCTGGCAGGGCAGGCAGGTGGCTGGGGTGGCCCGGAGGACCATGCGCACCCTGCATCTGTTGCTGCAAGAAAGGAAAGCATTGTGGGTGAGTGAACGACTCACTGAATGAGTGAAGACTAAACTCAGGGCCACGGATAAGTACCAGTCCTATTATCCGAGGGTTACTTGTCCTATGGACGAGTATTCTCTGACACCCCAGACATCAGTTTCAAGTAAAATTTACATGCAGTTTGTTGACTTGGACGTGTAAATCTTAGTTAGGATGGGCATATTTTTCAGGATTCAGACAAGTATGATTTTTCTCCTATTCATAGCCCTGAAACCAAAAACAGTAGAACCTCAATCTTGACGTTGTTCATTTCAAACTACCATATAATGCAGTGATTTTTGCGAGGTTTTGCTGTATAGTTGAGGCCTCAATCATGGCTGTGCCTGCCACTGAGGCTTACACACGCGAAGGCTGTATATTTAATGGGGATTTAGGCACAAGCCCTTCACATGCATTTATCAGGGATGGAGGCAAAAAAGACGGCTGCGCCCACTTCATGCTTCGCAGCCTGTAATCGCTACTATATTTGGTAATATTGCATATGCTGCTCAAGTAACTTGAGTTATATTACAGTTCTAATAGGTCTATCTATAATAGGTATATCCCAGTTTCACTATAAATAGGTTTTGCAGTAACAAACATAGCCATGTGCATAGTATTTTCACATAGCCTAAAGAGTGTTAGACATCTGATTCTGCCAATTACTATTTATAGTTATTAAACCTGAGATACGACCATCTGAAGCGTGGTACTGTTATTCATATCGGCATTGCTATTCGTACTATTGGGATGCACGGTCCATGATCATGATTAAGATTTACACACCAGTGTGCATAACGTACTTAATCCAGCAGCAGCAGTAGCATCGTTATCTTGCGTAAACTGCTTCCCTCGATCAATAGAAATTCGTGGGGGAGCCTTTCACAAAACACGATTTTCCGCCCCACCACCTCCCCATGTGCGCTTTTCATTACTTCCACAATGTTCATGGACTGAAAAGCAGCTCGTAATTCTCGCCACATTCCACGAAGTGGGTCTAATTTCAACAGTAGCCCAAGAGATAATAACCTGTGCCCTTGCGACCCCGATCTTTCTGCAAGATGGACTCTTCCACCCCACCACCCCCGTCTGTGTATGATTAGCAGACGTCTGTCAAATTGGATTAGCCACCTCAGTGAACTCATGTATGGTGCCTCCATGTATCCTTTCACATTTTTTTTTTCTTTCGTATGAGCATGATGAATAATCACAGGATATCATTTTATAATGTGATTGCACTTAAAATGCTCCTCGAGTTTTGCTGTGTGATATGAAACCCTGTTGTTAAAGGGCAATGATTTAGCAATAAAACATGTAGAGTTCTGAAATAAAATCCAAATAGATTCAACCAATCATATATTAATTCATCAATTCTAACTAGAAAAGTTCATGTACATAATTCAAAGATGAATTGAATATTCTGGTTCAACTGTTGATTCATACACGTCTGTCTGGGTTCATTACGATGAAAATAAAAAGATCAATCTGTTAACGTGTGCACTAAATGTCCCATGTAAAGTTTTCCACACAAAACCTTTCACAAATGACAAATTTTGAATGTCAAGCGACGACGCCCAACCTTTTTCGCACTACGACACCTAATCAACATTTGGCAGATGAGATTTCGCTGCTGACTGCACTCGCTGTATGAGCAATGTAGAGATACGGCTTTACAAAAACTGAGCAACTGATCCAAGTATTTTCGCTTGGATAAATTTCCTCAAAATCTTACTACACTTACGTTCCGGATTTTTTTTTATCCAAATGTCACGTTTTTTACTTCTAGATAAAAATGCTACTTTTCAACATATCTATCACTATTGCGCAGACATATTTCACACCCTCTACCAAATACGCTCCTATTACATATATGGACGTTCTAATCTACACAGCTCGTAACTCACTCTTATGCCAGTCGCACTGGTGGTGCACTGATCATAATTTGATGATGCTCAGGCGGATTACTGGTGCGCAGCCCTCTAACTCACACCCCTTCATTAACAAGCTACTCAGCGAGGCTCCATCACGTAGGGACAGGATTAACAACCTGGGCTTCCTAAGCTAATTCTTTGTCTGCGGAATTAACACTCTTCTGCGCTAAGAATTTGAGCCCTTTGTTTGCCTTTGGCGTGAGCTCGTCACATTTTGCCCTCGTACAGAAAAAAAAGCATAACTTGTTGCTTCCACCTGATATTAATGGATTCTATTTTAGACTCCACGTTGGAGTTGTTATTCTAAGTGATTTATGAGCTTCAAAATGCAGTTGTTTTATCTGCAATTATCGCAAAACCGGCACACGTCAGAAACAAATGTAAAATGCCAATATTTGTGTTTGTGCAATTACAGCAGATATCACTATCTGATTTCATATATTGCTTAATTGCAAAAAAGAATGTAAAACCATGTGTTATTTAATATCTTTTAAAATGTACTGATAACTGCATACATTTCTCAATCGGAAAAAAATGTGGGGGGTAAAAAGTATGTTATGTAATCAATCAATCACCACTGTAGTACTCTGTTCCGAATACGAAGAAGAACCAATAGGTTGCATACAATGGGTTTTCACAAATAATTCTCACACAAAGCTAACGTGGCTGGACCGAGTGGTGCAAATGGGGATTTATGCTCCGCAGGCCTTGCCAGCCATTGGACTTGCCACGATTATAAGCGGATTTCGTGCTCACTGTTGCTATGAATGGCAATGAGATTACTGCCCGCTCAGCTAACCCTTTGCTAGCCCACCACGTAATTACATTTTCAGTGCATTTGCTAGATCCATATTGAATTATCTTGTTGACTAATGATTGTTCATGCCTCAGTTATTTTCTAAGTATCATTCTTTCTTTCTTTTTCTTTCGATGAAGAAATTTTGAAAATAAGAGGTTTGGAAGTTAATTTCGAATTGCTATTCTATTACACAAAATCCAATGCAATACCAAAATACAAAATAGGGCAACGGAATCTGATCATGAAAGTTTCTTTTTTGATTGTGAACTCTATTTTTGATAATATGGTTTATAACATTTCAAATTGTTATATTGAAGAAACATTGAATGTCTATGTCGATACTAATGATAGATATATAATATATCAAAATTTCTACATCGTTCGATTCATAAATGTTTCTAACCAAATTCACAACTATTGCATTCATTCACGGATTTCCATTTAGTAATTCAACAGTCTATCAGTTCAAACTATGGAGTGTCCTGTTTCTCCAGTTATTGCTCAATGCGAGTATATACACAGAGACCCGGACGGCTATAAAGTTCGTTATTGCGTGTAATGATTATTGAAGCCTGCTGCTGGCAATAGGCATTTACACAAAGCGGCAAAACGAATAATGCACTAATGTGGGTGATCACAAACACACAATTACACTGCTGCTGGTTGTTGCTCATACGCTTTATAAACTGTCTAAAAGTGTTACGCTTCATTAACTGTCTGTAGGTGATATGCTTTTAAAAGCTGTCTATAGCTCGTACGCTTTATTAACTCTCTATAAGTGATACACTTTATAAACTGTCTATAGGTGATACGCTTTATAAACTGTCTATAGCATGTACGCTTTATAAACTGTCTATAGATCCACTTGTTTCTACAGGAAAAACTACTTTCCTAACATGACATAATTAACGTAGATATACATGGTTGTGTTGTCAAGGACTTCTAATTGTCATCTCACACGTCATGGTCTAAATTATTTAGTTAGTTACTCACAGCCTGTCAGTGACTTTTACTGTGTTGCGCTGTACTTTTTTAGCTTGTGAACTTATTCTGTTTTTTGCATACTTTTTCTGGTGGTGTTGTCAGTAAAAGATATGTTAGGTGATATGCTCTAAATGCCAGTGTCTTTGCCACAAAAAGCCTTCATTCTAGCCTTTTATCTACTCCCGCTACCCATTTAAAGGTGTTTAATAAGCATGTAAATGATCACGTTCCTTAAAAAGCGGAGTCATGTACTAACATTGGACACTATAATAATAAATAAGGTTAATCTAATCGGAATCTTCATCTAATCTTGCACATATGATCTACGAAATTTGATTTTCATGATTGAAACTTTATCATTGCTATAATAACGTGTAATCAAGTATATAAAATATTAGCCGATCGAAACACATAATAATTATCGGGCTTCAATACGCCCTCGGGCTCTGAAGCGAATCACGTAAATCTATCCTCAAGTAATCATTATTGGATCACAAGACGGCTGAGGATTGTATTACGTTCAAAAAGCGTGCATGAATTATTGAGCCACCATTAACTGGAGGTGTCTAGATAAATACGCCATTGAACAATTGTAATCAAAGGATTGTTGCTTATTGTGGTGTTCGGGCGAGTGGATAATGCAGACTGTGACAAGGCACATGTACGTAAATCAGCACAGGACAAGTCGTCTGCTTGTTAAATGGGAACACCTCATGCTCAAGATGACAAAATTAAACTTGTCCAATAGGAAGTCGGCAAGAATGTAAAATTTTGCCCCATGATTGGTAAAAACTTTTAGAAAATTATTCTAATAGATTAAAATGAAAAACATGCTGTGATAGTGGTGTGATGAATAATGTGAAAATATGATTGAATGAATATAAACCATGCAATTAGAAAAAATGAAGACAATACATGTTACTACTAAAGATTGGGGTTTTACAGCACAAAAAAGGACTAATAATTACTAACTTTCATTTGTGTAAACCATTCACTCTGGGCGTATAACTGCTTCAAGTCTGCATTCTGGAAGAGCAAAACAAGAAAAACAACCGGTCACAGGGGTGAAAAAATATATACTGCAATACCACAACATGGCTACCATATTCACGACAAATTAGCGGGGAATTTTAAACACAAATCAAAGTAATAAAAAATTAAAGGGATATTGAAAAAATCCTCAAAAATTGTGCATTCTCTATGAGGGAAACAATTATATAAAAACGTGTCTAGCAACATTTATTAACATCCCTCTCTTGCTACCATGTTCAGGGAGTAAAATGATAAAAACAACTTAATTGCTACCAAACGAAAATGAACCACTTAGGTAATAATGCAATGCAAAAATGGCGGCACTTAAGTACAATCATACCCTGCAAGGGACAGTTTGTATAAATGCAGAAGCTTTCTACAAAGTACAATAACTTACGTAAAACTAGTTAAAATATGCATGGCATCAAACCTGCCTAACAATGTAAGTGCATAGGAACAAAACATATAACGATACAAAGTTCCAAAACCAACAGTTAAAATGTAAACTAAAACCTTCGAGAATACAAACTGCTGGTTAGATTTTACGTCTCCCTCCAGCATTCGGTAATTTACATGCAAAGTGTTGCAGTTAATGCAATAAGGAATACTGCCTTACCCCTATTATAGCGTTCAGCTCTTGCATTGTCACTTGTTTCGCCCTCTCAACAGCTGCTGCCACCTGTTGTTGATGCTGGAAACACAACACGATTCAACTATTTTGCGCACTCATCCGTGAAGACAAAAAAAAAAGCACAAGTTTGCGGTTTAAATGTAATATTTCATATTAACCAAACTCACCATGGTTTACGCAAAAAGACTTCCTTTCAATATCATATTAATGAATATAAAACAAAAAATATTAATTTTGAAATAAACGCTAGTTCATGTATAATAAACTGGATATCATCAAACAGGGATTTAATTATGATATCCTCTGTGCCATTTTAACAATACATTTTGAAATTGCATATGATCATTGGCTGATTGGTTTCTTCTGTATGATCTGTTAGACAATAAAATCGTCTCTGATAAAAGTTACCAAAAAGTTGGTGCTTCATATCAGGTTAAACTATTCACTTATTGACAAAATTTTATTCAAATCGGATGATTGTCGAAGACTTACCTCCTGAGAAAGGAAAGGAATAATCTGCGCTAAGATGGCATTCAGACGTTTGGCAATTTCCGTCTGGAAAAAAAAAGAGAAAAACGTCTGTAGAAAAGGTATATTACTTCAACAATGAAATGTGTTTAAAATAATAAATGGCGGAAAATTCACTATTTCAACATGTTAAAACTGCGTAGAATGTAGCAGGTGCCCCCAAGTTCCATCATCACAGCCTCCCTTGGCAGTCTGGTTTATTGAATTCTGATTGGCAGACCAGAAAGAGGCTGTCAAGGATGAGAAAGAGGCTGTCAGACAACATCGCCCCAAATCCAGCCTACAAGTCTCTACATGCTCCCAAAGCACCACAATACATAATTTAGCAGCCAAATGGAATGACTGTCCGAATCTAGGGTTCAAAATAACCATTATAAAGTAAGTATATTACACTGTCATTTGTTTGTATATCGGAGATCATATTAACATTCTTAGAACTTATTTTCCTCAAGTTAAAGAAATGTTGTTTTTCTTTTTTGAGCCACTCCATTTTTTAACATATCACAATAATCTCTAGTGTAAGTCATCCAGTTTGTCAGTAACAGCACCCTGGTTGTGCTTCTGATATTAGACAAGTGACCTAGCCGGCTTTGCTAGAAAATTTATTAGCATGTAGTTATTTATAAACATCGCATCACCACTCTATTGAAACCCAAAGTAAGTAGCGACAATTTCATCGCCCTTGAATAAGACAATGACCTTTCTCCATTGATAGGGCAGTAGAAGCCAGGATTGCAAAAGATGGGAGGTAAAATATGTTGGGCAAGGATGCAGGCAACAGCCACAGGAGCACAGCTTTCCTTGTCGAGTTGGTGGGCATGCTCCACCCCACCCCCCTCCCCGCCCCAAAAAACTATCTGAGGCTATTACAGACTGAAAAGTAACCTTGAAATAAACATATTTAAGCTCAGTTGAATTCAGGGTTTGTAATCCACACCGAAAACATAGGAGGCAGTTGCCTCCCTTACCTCATATGTAGCTACGGTCCTGATTGATTTGCGAGCATTGTCACTATACGCAGTGGACTGCTACATATTTCATGCGGCCATGTTAGACCCATGTACTACACGGAACTGCCTTTAGCAACACAAGGGGTGGCCAACTCGCACCCGTGTAAAACATACCCTACATTCTGCGATAAAAGCTGTGAGCTTAAATGAAAAATTTCCATGAATGAAAATAAATGAATACTCCACAGTGCACTACGATTTTTTGTTGGCTATTTTCGTCATGTTCTGTATTTGGAGACAACGATTTTGCGTCAAATATACTATTTTTGATTGGTGCTTCGAGATCATGGTACAGAATCTGTGCATGTTAAATGCTACATTATTACCAATGACACAAGCATAATTCGAAATTGAAAGACAGCAACTGCTAACATGGCAGAAAAAATATCAAACCCATGGCAAGTTTTTCTAATTTTTTGTTCAACATGGAAAAATGTTGAGAGCACACTTGGAGACACAGTCACGTAGCCTATTACCACGATTCTCAAGGCTCCGATGGGCTCAGTAAAGTAAAATACAGAACAGAAATACATACAACATGTAAATTAGACTTACACATAAAAATATAAAGTCATAATAATATATAAACGGCAGAAAAAGAAAACCAACAAGTAGTTTTCCATCTAATTCTCAAGGCGACTTATTAATAAAGACAATACATTATGCTATATGAGAATAAAAGCATTAGAGTTGATTCAATGAATTTAAAGTTGTATTACAGATGGCCCGTCTGTGTATTCTACAATGTTTTAGGATTGCACACGAAAAAGGCTTTAACAGCTCCCCGACGAGACGAGTTTAATGAAGATTTATGGGCCTTTTCTGTGTGCTTTCTATCAGAGAGCTCGGGCCGGGAGACGCCTTTGTTTCAGCGGTCACTCGGGATCCACAATGCCCTCGTTAGCATGCATAATCGCTCTCTAATGGATGATTTTTGCTATTGTAAAGGAAAACGAATGCACGCTCAACGTATCAACAGCCTAACATGTACATGAAAATTCATTGCTACTTAAAATCGTTAAAAAACTCGAATCTACATACTTGGTTGTGGTGATGAGAAATACTTCCACTGCAAGAATGATTAAGTTTTTTATACTATCTACAGATAATTGTTTGCCAACAGGCATTCAAGATCATATTACCAAATCTTTATATTATATTCATGTCACAGAGATATCTAAGGACCACAACTACTACTTTCCTCACGTACATTAAATTTTTACGCATGAATTTGCTCACCATCCACCACCAAGTGCCGATACTACCACAACTACGCATCAACGGTCCGAAGTCAACAAACCTTATAGGACAAAATGAGATAGACAGTGCACAAAAAAATCTTACACTTACAATCTTATCTTACGCTTCCTCGGGGTGTCTGCAGCTTTTTACACAACCAAAATAAGACCTTTTTATGATCTCCCCCGAAAGCAGAATAAAACTTTTTACTAAAATCAAACCATGCATCTCCAAGTGCATGTATGGTGATTCAACACGTTTCTATCAAGGGCAATTTAAACATGCATAAAAATAAGACAATGTTCCAATAACCATGAACAATGAAGAAAAGAAATTCAAACCTTTTAAAACTACATGTATGTCAAGTGAAGTAAGACCTGTTAATTGCTATTATTTTCGCCCCAAATAACAAGACTTTTTAGAATTCACGTACACCCTGCTCCTACCTTCCCTTTCTGTTGCGTCACACACAGCCACACCATGCCCCCCACCCACCCCAACTCTACCCCCTCTAGGGCCTGACAAATGGGCTGCAGCAGAAGATAAACCACATACAATTTTCATCACACCCCCCTAGTGGCCACCAGCTGAACCACGGCCAAAAAAAGGCAATTGCCCAAGTGGGAAATTAGAGTCGAGGATTCAGTAGTCTTGATCGGCATTTTTTCTTAGTTAAGAGTCTGTCTGTATCAGCTTCATGGTTTTCTTCAGTCGCCAATGTGATAAATGAAAAACCATATGTATTTTGCTTGTCAAAATTTACAGAAATCTATCATGTAATCTAAGGATTCGATAGCTGCGCAAATGAAGCATTCATTGCCTTTTTCTGCTTGACTGGAATTACAGATTATCTTTTAATTTCGTACATAATCTGTATATTATCTTTTAATTTCATAGATAATCAATAGATGATCTGGCGATTATCATCTTATTAAATAGATAATAATCTATTGGTTATCAATTAATTTATCCGATAGAACATAATGGTTATAATTCATCAAGAAATACCTCGATGGCTATTCTGTATATATATATAAAAGGAGCATTCTATAAACTATTTCTCTTCCTAGTTGTACATGATAATAATTCGTTAAAGCAGTAAGCAGATGCATACATGGTAAGACTTGTGAAAGCGAAGCCTCAAATAGTCACATAGAAGTAATGTTTTTGTTCAATACATACCAGTTGTTCTATTACAGATTTGGTACTTTTATGGACCAAGAATTCTAGCTATAATCTTCCCAGAGCCAAAGAATAGGCGGAATAGAAGGCAATAACGAAGAAAAGTACCAATCCCAACAAAATATTTCCTCAATCAGAGCAGAACGGATCATATGATTGGTTGGCTTGTTACTTGAAGGGTGATTGGTTGATTTACGACTTTCTTGTAGATTGGTAGATCTCTAACCCAAATGCTGATTGGTTGATTTGTGAGCTGCGACTTACTGCACCATTTACTTTGATTGGCCGTACAGGAAACAAACCCCGCATGAGATCAGCCATGATTAATCCGTGTGCAAAATCATGACCTCCCCTTGGGGATCAACATATTGATCCAGATTACCAAACCAGATGGGAATCGGCAAAATAGACAAAGAAAAACAGACATCAACTGATGCATATCGCTTTTATAGACTCATGTGTTTACTTGTACAATATAATTCAGAATGCAAAAATAAGTAAAACTTTTATTATCTCCCCACTGTTGAAAAAATCTAAATGACAGTTGCTTTCTTCAGTTCCACTGTTAGCACATGAATGGATCCTCCTTGTGTGAGTTATGACTAATCCTGGGCGGATGTATCTTGACCATAAGCCGAGATGATACCCGCGTTATCCGAGGGGATGTAACTTGAGCATAACAGCTTCGATGTCCATACATAATTATGATCATTTGTCTTGATTATACGGAATAATTCCCAGTCAAATATTGCCCTATGACAAACACAGCTTGATTTCTTTACTGGCGACTCCTCACACCCTGCTACTGCCATGATGAGCGGCCATGACCACCCTAGGTAGTGTCATTTTGTGATGTATATCCAGCCTGTTTCATTATGTTGATGCACGTGCTACTGTGTTTATATTTCTTGTCAAGGCCGTGACAATTTGGAAAGCAGTTTACAAAAGAGTGTAAAGACTTCAAAGTTAAAACTTGGAGGTAAAGAAGTTCTGTATTATAAACACGTAGCAATCGAGATGACCAGAGTGCCCATAAACTGTTCCCATCGGATTGTTCATGTCACCAGTGTTTGCCCTGCTGAATGCACAGTGGGTAAAAAAAGGGTAAAATCGACGCCCAGGTTAGAGGACAGACTGTACTGCCATGATAGGCGGGTATTACACGGACTGTCAAGGTTGGCGGCGACGTGGCCGATGGGACTATCCCAGCCCAGCCACCGGCGTCCACAGCTATTTTGTTTGCTATCAGCTGATGAAGGCAATTGTGGTTAAGTACCCGCAATCTGCCGCCGCCACACAGTAAAACAAACTCGCTGTTACTGCAATAGGGAAACTCCACAATCTGTCGTCACGATGTTAGTTTATCACCATTCCTGTGGAGCTTTTACTTCTCAGTCCTGGCCAGACAAACTGCCATTTAATCAAGCTACTAAAAAAAATACACTTAAACATCGCATTCTTGCATTTCACATCCTGATAGCTCCTATGAATGGACATTTACGGTAGAGATGTTAAAAAATGTTCTGTTTAGAAATGAAGAAGTCCTGGCCAGACTAATTGACATTTGATCAACCTACTACTACTAAAATAAAATGTCCTTCAACAGTGCATACTCTTGCGTCACTTCACACCCCAATGAGACGACCTATGGACGGACGTTTACGGTAGTAGAGACTTGGCCTGGACCGGTCTGCCTCTATAAGGCAGCGGCCGGAGTAAAAAGCAGATTAGTGCCGCAGATGCATCTCGTCGTAAGATCGATTGGCATTTGGTTGCCATGGAAACAGTGTAATTGTGGCATTAATTTCACTTCCTGTTCGTCATGAGATTGGAGCAGACACGCAACGGGCCTGGAAAAACGGCAGCCATGGCGGCGATATCATCGTCGTCATAACAACAGTAGCAGCAAATGTCAAACGATGACGACAACGATGACGATGACAGCCTCGTGGCATGAAAATTGGGAGGTGGCATTTTGGCTCGGTTACTTCATATTGCGATACATGAGTAGATTGGTGCGTGTGAATGGCGATTTGTCATCGTGATTATATGATTGGTAGAGAGACTCCACCAACATGTGTAATTTCTCTTGCTGCTACACATGTGACATTATTGGGACTAGACATTACTGCATATAATATTTGCTCCAATGATGAGAATTATACACATCTAACTGAGCTATAACTTTGCTTCCTTCAACTTTCAAATAATCAATCAAATCCTATGTTTATTCAAGCAGGTCTTAATTATTCCTCATTCAGAGGGTGCTGCCTGGCTGCCCAGTCTACATCTCAATCGTCCTCTCCAAGCCTTTTGGCCATCAGCATCTATATATATATATATATATATATATATCAGACCCATACCCAAGCACTTTGAAATGAAAAATGTCGTACGAAAAGAGAAAAAAGAAATATGGCCATGAAAGTAAGCACAATGTGAACATATTGGCGGCGAGGCTGTAGATTGCTTTGTATGCTCCATATAGCATAATCAGACAGGCATAAGACGGAGCGGCCGCGGCGGCAGCAGAGCCTAATCCTGTTTTATGTCGAATCTGCAGAGCGACACAAGCGGCGGCTCACTTCGGCCGGAGGCAGGACAGTTAGGCGTGTACTATTGGACGGAGATGATGGGTGTGTGTATGGACAATTTCATCATCAACGTGCTTTTTCTTTGGATTGTGCCTTGTTATAGGTGTATGTTTGTAAGATTAGGAAACACTTAGTGACAAACAATGTGGACACTGCTCTGATTTGCCACGGAGCAAAAGCAAGTGAGATCATTGCAGATTAGATTATGAACTCAAACGCACCCACGCACACACACAAAACTACAGAAAAAAGATTTGTACCTTTGAAAATTACTTCTGAATCTATTTAAATTGGTACTAATATCATGAAAATTCACAATCAATGGTCAACACAAGTGAGGTTTATAACAACTCAATGGTACCAGTAACAAAGGTCTGTACAGGAAATATTACAAAGTCTAGGATTATGACGGAATAACAGTACTAATGAGCGAATCAGAAAGCAGCAAGCGGATGGGTTGAATCCCTACTCCCGTAATGATGATGATGACAACCCATAAACTGGGCAAACTGCATGTTTACAATGTCGATAATGATAATGTGTAACAGACATTCGTGCTCAACATATTGGACCCAAATCATCAGAAATATCACAAATTCCCTCAGCAGTAATATTGAATTGAATGGGTGATGAATAAAAGGCTGATTTACTGGTGGTTGGTGATTTACAATAACATAATCTATGGCTAAAGCTGCAGTAGAAGACAAGCTATACAATAGAATATATTTCGAGCGACTCAAACATTCAACACACCTAAAATATGAACATTCTCTCCTGAGTATTGCCATGAATCACCTGCATAAAATAACGAAGATATCATTAATTTTATCTGCACCACTGTAGAGTAGAACCTTTCTATTAATATCACCTTGGGGACTGGCTTCAAGTTATCTCAATAGAAAGGTGGTCTCTTTATGGAGGCTCATTAAGTCAGAAGCTCATGAAAGTTTGGGACTGCAGGAAATAATCTTATTACATAATTTTATTACATAGGTGGTCTCTTTACAATTATAATAGATGTGGTATTAACTGGATGCGCTACTGTATCTATAGCACTGTAGTATCAGGCGCCCATCATTCCAGCCAATATACAAGCAACATTGTACGTAATGCAAGCACTGTATCTATCAGTGACATTTGCACGAGACAAGCCATAGAGATAAAACGCCACGTTAAACATCACAAGTCAATTTTGTTGGCGAGGAGGCATTTGGCTGTAAGCCCACAGACGCAACGATCAACTTACAAATTGAAATTCCCGAATGCCAGAAGGTAACACTACTAGCGGAGCCAAGCGAAGAGCCAAGTTCTTAACTTATCCCAACGTTTAGCACATTTAGCCGCGCAAAAATCATTAACAATTTACACTTTTTTTATTCTTCTCTCTGTTTTTTTTATAGCAACCATATTTACAAAGCCACACTGTAACAAAAAACCTATGAACAATTGTATTTATTCTGTATGCATCATAAGGTCTCATTGGTTCTTTTTGTTGCATATAAAAAGAACAAAAAGAAAATGTGATAACAAAAAAATATTTCTATCCATACAGGCAGAGTCAATAGGAATATGCCATGTTGTTTGCTTATCAATGATATAAAAACAAAAACTCCGATTATGTTACGTGATGCATTTCTACATTTCCTTGGTTCTAAGAAAAGAAATTGATAAAAAAATATCTATTATGGATCATTAACAATTTCTTTTCTAATATAACTCAAAAGATGTATTTTACTACATTTCCCCAACAAAATAACTCCAAATACACAAATGTCATAATCACAACAAATGTCTTCTCTATGTTTTATAGCCTGTTTCAGAAGTAGCACTTGCAACAACGCTCTAAAACGCCTCTGATAAGAGCTAAATGAAATAAAAAAAGAAACATTTTCACAACATTTCGTTTTTATAATTGCCAAGTTAATGAACTGGATAAAAATGTCAGTTTTTATTTGGTGATTCAGATGTCTAGAGGCAACACATGATCCAATATTTTACTCCATCCCTAAAACCTGTGAATAAACATGACAATCTTTCCGTCAGCAGTTAAAGGGTTGAGATAAGATAAAGCTGTGTAACAAACAGGGCGAGGAGGAAAAGAGGACAAAAACAAATACAAGCTTTTTTACCACAAGTGATGATAGGCATAAAAAGTCCTTGGTTTTTTATTCTCTAAATGACTACGCTCCTCTGAGGCTTTTTTGCCCACAATCATAGTTTTTCTCTCAATTTGTGTGGCTGAATCCAGTATTCATCAAACAGGTTCATTGCAAACGTTCATAGAGAAGAAACCTATTTAGTTTTTCTTTTCTTTTATCAAACTGGAGTCTTGACTAAGTTATAACAGGTTTGTTCAATTTGACATAACAACATGATTTTCTTGCGTGTTTTAAATACCCCTGACACCTCTGTGGCACATGCGTAAAATATTCATTTTTAATAGGCTTAAAGTCAAAATTTTTACCTTATTAAATTTACATTATCAAGCAGCTTGCATGTTATTTGCAATAGAGAAAGCAGTCTTATAAGGTAAAATTCACCCATTTAAAAATAAAACTGATCTGTCAAATTATCTTGCAATATATGTGCTATACAAGATAATTGATAGCTCCATTTGAGCAATGGTCGATAGCGTTATGAAAAGATAGTATTTATATAAAAAAAACTGAGCAAACAACCAAATCATTATTGAATCAATTTCCCAGTGTTCAAGATAGTGATGTGTCTCGAATGGAACATATCACTATAAAATTCACTAACTGCTTATTAATTCCTATTATCATTTTGTGAACGACTTAGCAAGAAAATTAGGTATTACGTACATGACCCTATCACTTAACATTCAAAATATCAATATTTTTATCTATACCATGCATATTGCAAGTCACATACTTGTCATACACATGGTTCAGATAAAATAAAAACGCTCAATAAGATTCAATATTTTCTTTACACCAATGTACATTCATTGAATTAACTCTTTTTATAGGCCATTCTAGTGTCTCGTAAAAGATTCTCTCGTTTGTAACAATCAGAAATGAATAAACATGACATAAACACACACACATAGATGAAAACAAAAAATGACACAAATCTTGCATTTGTTAGTTGTATAAACACCAACCCTAGATTACACAATCAGCTATAATTTAAATATAAAAAACTTTTACATTATTTGCGTGCATGCGACGACGCAAATATGTGGGAAAGCTTGGCGCATAGTTTATCGGTGACGAACAAACATTGGTTATATGGGAAGGCATGTTATGTATACCTTGCACATAATGGGCGCTTTTGATGGAAATCATGACGTGAATAGAGTATATGGCGGTATTAATGTACCATTAAAAGCTATTCATTCTCGCTGAAAAGGAGATAGATAATTATTACACACATTGCTGATTCGCTATGTCTGAACTGATGTCAACTTTAATAGTCACAAATTTATTAGCATTTGACGCCACGCATTTCTGCTGTCCATATCAAATTATAGACCTCAACAACTAGTTTCACAATTTTTTTAAAGCATTTTAATGGCAGCAAGCAGAAGATTCATCATCAAAATGGCGCTGCTATTTCGTGCCAAGCTTTTCAAGGAAAAGTGCTCTCTTCTTACTCTTCAAAACGATATCATTTGCTATCGTGTCTGATGCAATCGTGACTTTATAAACGCAAAAAATTCCAGCGTGTACGTATATCATCTTCAAATATTCCTGGTACAAGCAGTTCCACAGTTGTATTCGCTTACACTGCTTGACATTTATTCAAAGACATGTTCATTCACATAGAGTGTGATCTGTATTGGAAGACAAAGCAATCTGTCAAACCATCTTATCTGCAGAGTATAAATAGAAAGCCCCTTCACAGATACATGTTGATAGCATATCAGAAGCAAACAATACCGTCCATGTATCATAATATTACAAATGTCACTCCAAACTGCTATCTTAATGGTCTGGACTATGATCAAGACCAGAATTCTGTTAGGCGAAACCCATTAATTCAGATGATTGCCTGCAGTTTTGGATCAAGCTGTCTTTTAAATAATGTAAATTATACCTGATCATTCACAGTGTTTAGCATTTAGATGTGAAGCTGATACAACAAAACCACCACCAACAATACAATTCATACGTGAAGTGTTTTGACAGAAAAAAATCGGAAAGACTTATATTTTAAAACTTGTTTGCTTTTTTTATCAACAGCCAATCTACTTATTCAGATAAAATCAATATCACAATCAATTTATCAAAGACAGAGCTCGTCCTATAGAGCGTTTCATAAAAACAGCTCATAAAAACCACCTCTGTTATAAATGCCTCACACAACACGCTCAAAAACTAGATCAAAAGGAAAACAAGGCTGGGTTAAAATCAATGTAGAAGGAGTAATGCAATCCGTCAAGAATAACAGATTTACAAACAAGAGGCGCTTTCATAAAAAACGAACATTCCAAAAACTTGCACCTGATCAAAGTGCTGAAAGAGTTACAGCTTATCACGCAAACGTGAAAGAGTTAAAGATCACAGAGGAGAGAGAAGGAGGGGAAAAAAACGGCGAGAGAGGAGGGGTGTTACAAGTGTTGATTTTAGGTCTCACTCAAATATTTACACGGCCAAAATTACCCATTGATTTTTGTGCTAGCTAATGGTGGAACCAGACCTCGAGTGTTTGCGCTGTGTGTGCCGATTGGCTGCAATGTCACAAGTGTTTGGATTGGCCCAAACCCATCCGAACAATGGTCAATATTGACAGAGTCAACATCGCACGGAGACACTTCTATAAACACTGCTACTATTTGCTCTTGATCGATTTCAACAACAAACTGACAATGAAATATGAAGCGAGAGGCTACAGGCGGCAATCTAAATATCATCTCACGATGGGAGGTGGAAAAGCCTCGCTCTGTTTGGCGAGATAACAAGGGAGGTGATTGAGGGGCTCCTTATCGCAGATCGTGGCGAAAAGTACGTTTCAGCATAAATCAATGCATTAACTGATCATCATTCAGTCCTATTGTATTTCAGTTATATCAATCACTGCGGATTAATTAAAGCATCGTCATTCGTTCAATTACCATTGGCGGTTATAAGGCGTTCAAAGAACTATTCATCAATCAGTACATAGATTAGAAATACCTAGTTATGCTCTAGACTCATCACTCGACAGTCAACATACACCCTACAGGGTGGCTGCAGCTTTTTAGAGAACCAAAATAAGACTTTTTAAGACCTATTTCACACCTCCCCGGAAGCAGAATAAGACCTTCAGTAAAATTAAGCCATGTAACTCAAAGTGCATGCATGGTGTTTCATAATAGTTTTTATCAAAGGCAATATACATGTGTAAAAATATAAGATAACAATAACTGAATAATGAAAAAGAAATTGAGATGATTTCAGACTGCTTCAAGCACAAGAAGACTTCAATAGCTATTATTATCCCCCAAAACAAAATAAGGCATTTTTTGCCATCAGAACATTTCCATTCTAATTAATGCAACATTGAGGCAAATGCTGACTGCAAGATCAACACAAGGTTTTTTCCGGCACCTGTCTCTCCCAATCTTATTCCAGTTACGTTCAAATGCAATAGATGGAAACATTGGTCACTGGGGTTGCCATGGCGACGGGTAATAGGGCATGAATGTTCAATGAAGCAGCAAGAGCTGTAACACCCCCAATTGATGCATCACTCAAAATCGGCAATAATTGGACCATTAAATGCAAAGTTTTTGATATCAACCATTTGACAATTTTCCCCACGTAAATTTGATTTCTAATATCATTACACAAATACTAGAAATATTACATATTATTTCCAGTCATTAGTGCATACACGTAACAGCTTCGGACGACATTATGAAACGATACATATTAGAAATTTGTATAAATTTTCTATGAGAAGGCATTGACACACAGTGGTACTAGATTACATTTTTTTTGTAATTTTTGTTTAAGTATCTAAAAAAACTTGTAATTCTAGGCACTTATTTTATTCCATTATCACTATTCGGTCATGGCAACCACTAATTCAAAAGGTAATAGCTCTCCTGGTAACATAGAGGGTAATTAACAACTGTTGCAGCGTTCTAATCAATAATTAACGAGTCAACGCCGCTAATTGCTACGCAATCAACAAGGAAGCCATACTCCAGGTACTTTGTGCATGTTAAAATATCAATAATCCATACAAGATTAATACAATAATCTGTTTTGAAATTATGCCAGAAACGCCCATGCTCCATTATTCTACAGAATGTCATTAGAAGCTGTCTCCTGTATGCATTGAGTAATAAGATTGAAAATCAAATAGAATATCATAATGTGTGCCAGAGATGTACAGACAACAAATTAACATGGGGAAACTAATTGCCATTCTTGATCACTACCATACAACTTACCAAGCAGCAAGGTCTTTTAGAGAAGTTTACATTTTTACCACCATCAAATTACCAACAGATTTGAATCAATAGCAAACCATACCTTACACTTTACTGTACATAGACAAATTTCTCACCTGTAAATAAACAAAAGAAAAATATTAGAAATAAATAACAACTCATATACATGAATGATCAAATTGTACATATATCAAATGAGCTGAACAACTATTGTAAATCTAAATATGCAATAATAAGATTAAAGAATTTTCTTTACAATCAGATAAAAGTGAAGATGCAATAAAAGTTTTCTGGTAAATTAGGAACGGAAAAAAAAATCTGGCCAAGCTGTTAAACGGAGTGGTGCTTCCGACTTTCACCACACTCAAGTCCAGAAGAGTTCCAGGTAAAACATTTGAACTAGTTTGTACTGGTTTGCCCCTAACACCCAATAATATTATCTGAAATGTTCTGGCAGCAAAGCTTCCAACTACTTCAAATATGATAAACTTTTTTTCCAGATCATCATTAGCAGATTAATGGTCATTCCTGCTTGACCACACAGTAATCTGCAACAGATATGTTTGTGTAACGGGGTCTCACCACTTGGAAACCACTACTACAGTACTGTTTTGATAATAAACAAGTCAGTACAATATACTACTGAACCCGTGCAATTTCATCAGTACAACTTCAAAGACTACTCATTGTGCTATTACCACAGAGTTCATAATCTTCGCTCCATTACATTTGACATGTTTTTTTGAGTAGTCCATGTCATTATAGACACGTCATGTCCCCCCTGGTTATTTACTTTGGCGTGTGATAGTACTTGTCCATCAGTACAGTCCACTGAGTGTGACCCCTCAGTGCAAGCTGTAAGTGCCAGCCGCGAGTGCGGACAGATAGCACGGTAGAGGGGCTGATTTGCCCAAGTGGGTCCCAAGTGATGCTCCATACAGTGCCAGATAAACACTTTTGAGGTCTCGATTTCATGGCGAATAATTGCTCTTTTACAGCCGGCATACGGCAAACCTTTCTGAAAAGACCGTCTTCTGGAACGTCAACTCATTGATTACAATGGAGAGTTGGTCAAGTTCAAAGGAGCTAAGTCTTTGAGAATTCATCTCAGAGAAACTGTGTATATGGAGATGTTGCTGTAAATAAGAAATGGTGATCTGGTTGCCATGTTTTTTCTGTACCAGCTGAAGTTGTACTACTACAGATTGGAATGTTATGCCACCGCAGCAATGTTTACCTAGCTATTTGTAAACACAGGCATTAATGCTGGAGTGCTGCTGCTTGTGGAACTGGGTCAATTGTCTCAATGGATTGACTCCAGATAATTAGAAGAGCGGCAAGAACTAGGTTTTACATCACTTGGAGGAGGTCACGGTATGTGATCAAGTGCATGGGCCCCAGCATCATGGGAGGTTGCGTTTGGTTTGTTTACGCACACTAGTAGTATTATGTAGAAGGGTAACTAATAAGCATATAGATATAGTAGTAATGTGTATGCCATACACTGTATGGTACAGTTTTTGTAAATCATAGTCACCCCTAAAATTTGTACGATTTACCGTTGCATTGAGTAAAACTACAAAGAAAATGCAAAATTAGACAAAATAAACATGGTAACTAAAGAGAGGATTCATATTCCTGTGGTTAGGGTAGGTTGAGTATACATGAGATGTCCCATACATCACTTTGATATTTTGTAACTAGGGGTCCCGCTGTGTCAAATAATGGTTTGGTGGATCGCTGTCACCCCAGAAATAAGTGAGAAATTCAAGATGGCCGCAATCTCATAAAATGTGTCCTATCTCCCTTAATATTGAAGATTGAAACATAATTCTTGTGTATGCACAAGCCATCCTAGCCACAAGAGTATCACAAGAACCAGGCAGCTCATCTAATACAAATACAATTTGCAGAAACCATTATGAGCTTCCTTTTTTTCTTTTTTGCTTTCCCATTGTTTTGATATCAATTCATCTAACGATTACAACGATATGGCAGAATTCTATTGATCGATTCATATCTTTTTGCATTTTATGATATACTTCTCACAAAAAATATTGATGTAATGCAAGATTTATCTCTTGCTATTTTTGGCTAATGCAAGCTTCAATTTTATGAAAGCGACTCAATGAAAATCGTTACATTAACTTCAATTTCAGGTGTGTTTTTCAAGTATTTCCATGCCTGTGTTATTTGCTATATTCATATTATATTTATACCATTCTAACAAACATTACTGCATGGAAAACATCTGCCATTAAAATACGATTGCGTTGCAAAAACATTTTCAATAATTGACAACATGTTTTTTAATATTTTCTAAGCATGTCAAATAAAGGTCATGAATAATCAACAGAATAAAAAGAAATTCACATATTCTGATTACCTAGAAATAAGCTTAAGTTTAGTCTTTTTTTCTTTTGATCAATAGGCTCTGTATTGAAGATAACGTGACATGACACGCATGGCAGCATCCATACAACTGTATCCATGGGTCAAAATCATTAGCCACAACAGAGCAAACAAAAAATAAAGAAATAGGTCGGGTGAGCAGACACATCCTGCCAGCAGGTGTCTGACGATGGTGTTCTCTTTAGACCACAACATGACTACTGTGTGGCCATCAACAGGACAGTCAATATGCCAGCCCCAAAATGGATACATATAAATCTTATGAGGAAAATATTTTCAGTTATCTTTTGGAAACTATTCCGTGCATTATCGGCGAGACTTTTCATCGATTTCTCAGCAACTTCGTATCACATTCACGTATCATTATTTACGTTGTCGCTACTTTGCGTGTGCTCATACATTTCTATAGGTTTACTCTTTCCTTCCAAACAACATTTAAATTGACACATTGACAACAATTTCACTAAGCAATGGAGGCAATTCTTCGGAGCAAGTTGTGACATACAATAGTAAATCACTGTCATTCACATGACAAGAAACATGGCCGTCTTTCCGAGCTATATTCAATTACAAAGCTCATAACTTTCCGGTACTTTCCTCCTTTACAATATCCAATACATCTTACTAATGTGTGTAAATAACCACTGAACTTGCAGACGCATACATTTCCAGAGAATTCTTAACCAAATATATCACTTGAACTGGGCTTGAACGTGTCATTTCAAGGCACTTAAATGTTGTCCAGGAACGAACCTTCGGTCCATAAACTAGCCATTGCGTGTGATTAGTGCTACTACAACATGCTGCTTTTCACCTAAAACCAGTGTCCGTGCACACTAGAAACACTCTTAAGCAACTGTAATATTTCATACATTTTCAATTGATAAGTTAACCTGAGCATAAATTTCTAAGTGCTTTGTTAACACTCCACCTTCCGTGCTGGCCTGCTATAAAAGCGCCAGAATGTATGTTCTGCGAACAAAGCTTTCCAGGGAAGTAACATTCGAAAGTAGTTCCACGCAAAAAAGACATGTAAACTTGATAAGTTGACCGCGTCGTAAATTGGGGAGATACTTTGCTCACACCCTGTGTGTGCCAGCTCCCTTATTGGTTATCATCCTGCAAACACGACTTGAAATAAGGGAACCACGTCTCCTAAAATATTGCAAGTCTCCTTCAAAAAATGTATGCCATTAACAGACAGCACAGTAATTCTAAAATCTATTTTTTTCAACAGCTTCATTAAAACTGCTTAAGTGTCTTGTTTTTTAAGTTCAATTTTCACCCGTTATTAATATTTATAGAATCCCATGTTTATGTGCAATATGCATGGTAATATAAATAAAATACTGGCTGGCTAAAAATTTCAAGGGTCAGGATTAGGTGGAAAAGTGCTATTTGTCAGCAGGACGAGTAACCCTCATATATACTACTCGTCCTGCAAAAAATGTACCCGTCCTCCTTGCACAAAGCTCTATATTTGTATACCAACTAACCATAATTACTACTCGTCAAAAGGACGAGTTGCTAAAACATTCTACTCGTCCTCCACAAGTTTTTACTAGTCAATACGAGTGGACGAGTGGCTAATCCTGACCCTGAATTACAGGTTACAAGATTTTGAACTAGCAAAAAACCATGAAATGCGGGTAGCCCTTTAGACACCAAGGAGAAAAGAAATAATGGCAAGTTATCACTCTCAGTTGATTTCTCCCCTCTATGAGGCCACATGTGCCCATGCTCTTCCTTGTAGGTTCTACAGTACATGACCGTGTACATTGATAACGGAGACGTTTCATAAATCTGACATTTCACCTTTTTGAAGTTTGCGTCTTGTTCTGCGTAGACACGACTAGCTAGTACCTGTTACCATGCCTCAGCATCGGGTACAAATGGTGCTTGATAATAGGACCGTGTAGCCGCGATACAACACAATCGCAGTGCTGATATACCCAGTATTTTTTTTTATAAAATTATATATGACTAACCCAAACCAGCTATTTGAGTTCTTCATAACTTAAGAACTAGATCGATAACAGATCTGAAGAACATCAGGAATGCAACTAGCAGATGGGTGTTAGGACATTGATAATACTAGGAATAAGACATCTTGTACCTGAATATCCTGATACTCAACAGTACAAATTCAACATAGGCAACAATTTTGTGCACCATAAAAGACATGACTGTAGTGAATATCGGATCCAGTAGAGAAAGGCAAACCAACTCCACAAACATACCTAATATACATTTATACACTATTTTTTTTTAATCCACATAAAAAAATCATATATATGAAAATCAGACTATAAAACTTTGCACACTCGCACCACATTCCCCATCTCAAGCACACACCCGGAGCCCTATTTCCCGCCCTGCTATCAGCGCCGTCAGCAGCCGATATAACGAGTACCGGCGCACAAAGTAACAGATACAAGACGAGACCCTTCAATTATCACTCGGCCAAAACTCACCTATTATCACCCGCTCGAAAAACATCCATTACTATTCGAGCAAAAAACATTATTATCGCCGCTGCCGCTCAAGCTTCCAACTCGGTTGATTATCCCTCGGCTGCCAGCAATTAACACGGTGTTTGTGCCTTTGTTGTAGCGAGTTTTTCTTTGAATTAGCTTTGCGTGGTTACTACTGATTAGCACGCGAGGAGATAACGTGCACAGATCTGTTAACACGGGCACAACGAGACCGACCAGAAAATGTATCAACGCGAGCGCACTGAGGGACACCACTTTTAAGCACCAAGAAGATTGCGGAAAAGGTTGTGAGATGAAACAAATATCAACCTGGGATTGACATAGAGGAATTCAGAATGCCTTCTTGTATGTGTACAGTGTATGTATTTTGATTGCGGCAAAGGTTGTGAGATGAACCAACTATTTGTTCCCTGGGATTGACATAGAGAATGCTATCTTGTTGTATGCTTGTATTCATCTATCATTCTGAATAGCACTGTATGCCATCATCTATGAAAAAACAACACCAAGGTGATCAAGAGCCATTAATTACAGCTAACAACTGAAACAGAATGCTACAAAAATTACTGGGCGGGACAAAAACCAAATGACTTATTAACATTCGACATACTCTGATAATATCAAAGTAAATGAAGCATGTTACAGCATAAAGAACACAAGATCAAAGCGATGGACGAAAACTGATTTATGCTGCTACGCCTCATTACAAGTAACGTGTATCCATCCAGGAACATAGCAGCTTACACCACAGCCCCACTCACAAGGCAGGACAATGTACAGTTGTAAATAATGACAGGAGTCATGGATTTGCCTCCAATATGGCCGCCATTCTTCTAATCCATAGAGCCAAATCATATGTGTGATCTATGCTCTAATACCAACACTAAACAACTGTTGATGAATTATTCATCGGGCGGAGACTTAAAATAGCTTTGAAACAAGAAAGATAGCTGTCTTTTGGGGTCACTGTCTAGGTGGGAATCAAGGTCAACCAATAGGAATGAGCCTTATCGTCGTAGTAGTAAAATAGTCAAACTTTAGCAACAATGAGTCAAACCTGATGTGATATGAATGTACCCTGGCTAAGCAGGATGGGTTGCGATGTATATCATTTAAGCTGTAGCCTTTTTTTAACTAACTAACCACTAGCTGATCTAGGTGTTCAACAGCAGAGATCAGAGAACGAAAAAGACAGCTTGAAAAAGAATACTGTGTGATATGTTTGATAAAAGTGATTTCAAAAACCCTACTTGTGTGTCTTTCTTAGGAAAAATTTGGAGGCATTTTGACTGATAAATAAGTAAGACGGTTCACCTACATCTCATAAAAAATCATGAAAAAAGATAGTCACTTCAATACATTATAACTTACTACTTTTAGCTTGATCCTTCGAAACAGAGATTGAAATTTAGCAAATTAAATCAAAACATTACATTCTTATAATGTCTATATTCTGTAGCAGATATTTCTCAAATACAAATGAAATCGAATAATATATATGGTGCTGCTCTAAACTTGTATATTCATTCATGCAAATTCAATACAAATTTGCACTTTGACAGTGACACCGTATCATTCCCAACAAAACACGTTCCATCAATAGTCAATAAATTCAAGTGTGGCATAAGAATAAAATCAATCGTAAATTCGATCTCATCAATAGAGAGAAAACCTGAGCTTTTACACTAACAGAGAATACACGAGTTTGCCTACACAGCTTGTGAAAAAAACGTGCATTCAATGAAATCGATGTTTGCTTTTGAAAGAGGCCAAATTAAACACGGATTGCGCACCGGTAATATGATTTATTTTCTCCTAATGATTTCCTTGCTTTGTAAAAACATTTCTCAATTAGAGTATAGTTTGATTGCTGGGAGATTTTTTTTACTGGTGTAATAGTTCGAACCCAGGTGAAAACAAGCACTGCAAATTTGATGGTGGTGTAAAGAATATACCTCTCAAAACCTGTACAGACATCGCAACTTTAATATACAGAGGCCAGATTGTGTTAACAAATCCATGTGATAGCTATCCTGTCAAGCAAACGTAAATTATTCATACAATTTCTGCCTTGTAAGCCCTAGTCTATGCAGCCTTCAATATAAATTCCGATGGTACGGACAAGAGATTTTCATCATACCGCTGGGACTCAGGAATGTCAATATCATGTATCAAATTTTTCAACAACCAAAATGAGAAGTCGCTTTTTTTAGATAACTGCAAAGGTTGATTTGCACATGAAATTCAATATAATCACGAACAACAAAAAATCATTTGAAATGTTACACAACAATCCATTAATGCTGAAGTAGAACCTCTCCATTAGGACCACCTTTGGAACCAGTGTTAGGTGGTCTCAATAGAGGTGATCTTCTAGAGGCTCATTTTGGTAGCTGTACGAAGGTTTGGCACAATGAAAACTGGTCTTATTATACAGGTAGTCTTAGTTGGAGGTTTTACATATTGAAGAAAAAAGCAATTCCCTGTTTTTCACAACCTCGCCCCCTGCCCCAAGTGGTACTATTGACGTGGCCCAGCTGTGGAATTAATAACATGTCAGCGTTCCGCTTGGCTGGCGCTGTGTGTATTTGAAGCTTGTTAGACTTGAACGCTCGGGCGCCCTTTGCCGAGGCAGCAGTCAGACACAGGGCTAATGGCGAACAGATTGAAGTGAACTTACATCATATTAGCCTCGATCGTTAAGCACGCGCCAAAGCACTTGATGCAGCAGCAGCAACTGTGATTTATCATAATGAGCGTGGATGACATGTGATGTATAAAGGTGAGCTGTCACTGGAGAGGAACATTTCTGAGGTATTATATGGACAAATCAATATGAAAAACGTGCTAGTTGCAGATACAGCAAAACCTTAAATCAAGACCACTTCTCTATTGAGACCCCCTAATACACTGGTCCCAAAGGTGGTCCTAATAGAGGTTCTACTGTATATAGCATATACCTACAGTCTGAATTGTCTGATTACAACAGAGAGGACAAGAATTTACAATGAATCCTTAATGGTTGCCATGGTAACAACTTACAAGGACATCAACAAACTCTGTTTACAACAAACTAGCAATTCAGAAGTTAACTGTAACTCGCTAACTTTCACCTTTGTAAACATAAACCACTGGCAGCAATTACATTTCTCCACTTGATGCTTGCTCCAGAAACCTAATACATTCCAGCAGCCCAGGTTTTATCCTGCTCTCGAACGGAGGAGGCGAGAAAAAACACCTTTCATGCCAATTGCATCTATCCAAGCAGATGGTTTTTACGTTGTTACAAAAACTACTGCAAATACACACCAGCGGCGGCTCTAAATGATGTGATGCAATAAAACGCTCGTGGCGAGCCAACATCTTTGATCAACACCAGTAAAATCTATAACTGCAATCACAAGTGTAATCGACAAAGTAAAAACTGTAGAATTCAATCACCCAATCACTATACTAATTTGTCACTAAGACTGTGGTATGGATTCTTTTCTATTGCTTTCAAACAATTCAATAGTCATCTATGTTTGCAGCCTTCTCTTCATTAAAACGTATAACACACATACGGCGCTGATCAACACATACCTATTGATTTCAGATCATTATTTTGTCTTTGTTCTTGCCACGTCAGGCTCCAGGTAATAATGTATCTAGTGAAAAGAAGCAAGACAGGGTTTTTTCACTTGGCCTCTTCTGTATCCTATTACAAATGCCAATATTGTCTACTGCAACCATTAGACAATAACGTTTGGATTGTTCTGGTTTCCCATTCCTTTTCAGAACATTTCGTACCGCAAGAAAATGTATACCTTTCATTCCCTTGACATTTAATTAATTTGTGTATTAGACCTGGTCCTCAAACTGGGTTAAAATGAAAATGCTCACAATGTAGTACACAAGTTTGTCCCAGTATCATTGGGCCGATTTAGCCCGTTTTATCAAGTAGCAAGCTATGGCCTTGTTCAGTATCATATGGAGGTCACCAGCACTCGCGTTCACGCAATGCAATACTTTATACAGGGCCCTTGGTTAGCATTTCATAGCTCCCAAGACTCACAGTCTGTTTTTGATCATCATCATATAATGCAGTATATAGCCAGGATTCAAGGCCCCTAATATTTGTGGAAGTCGGTCACACAATCCAACCAATCACAAACCCAACATGTTCAGCCACTATGTCGAACGTCTAACGTACTATGTTACACTGCCAAGTAAGAAAAAACAAGTATTAAGTTTGCTTCCGAGTTAAGTCTTGCGTAGCGAAACACGCTATTTAACCCACGGGTAGATATTGTTAACACTGAATACATGTGCACTGTGAAAGAGATTCTCGTAGACCAACAATGGTATTTGTTACAAACGTTGAAAATCTTTCATGACGACAAAGAAGACCATACAAAAAACAGGGAGGACACAAAATTAGAAGCTCATCAAAAATTGAGTTAAGTTGACATTTGAGACAAATAGCAAGCATCAATTGACTGAGACTCAATTGACTTGGATTTTTATCAGGTCGTGGTTAGAAACCGTATCGATTCACAATTTAATGTTTTGGATAATCAAGAACTTAAGAACTATTACAATCATTCAAAATACTCATTATACACTCATTCAAAATAGTCAAATGTAACCAATGAATAAAATTGACAAAAAAGTGTATGTTTTCTATATTTTCAACACGTAGAATCTTACATGGAATCCCTCACCTTTTCCACTGGTACATTTGATTCATGTTTTCACAATCAGTCTCATCACAAAAATTGCAACCTAACACTTGATTGTATGTATTAGATTACAGGCTAGAGATTGCACTAACACCTGGCTTCTCTAGACTCTAGACCTCTGCCAAGGCCAGCACATAACGCCAGCTTGGTTCAAATCCACAATAGCTTATCAGTCTGATTTATTTTAAATTTTGACAAAAATAACAGAGTTTATCATCTTTCTCATCTACAACCAAATACAATGTAGCGCACATATATTCTTGCACTGACACACATAACAGAACTAGGTTAAAATCTGCAAAGTGTTGAAATAGAAGCTGTAACCAAGGAGCCATAGGCCTGGCCCCGCTCCATGGTGCAAACCAGAGATGTTTACACAACACAAGGCTATTGTCAGAGAAACATGTCTACACAACTAGCCTCAACATCACCTATTTTTATCACTTTCAAACACAAAAAAGTGAAAAACACCTCTAAACTCAGTTTGACAGACCACTGGATTGTGCATGTAACAGCCGATTTAGCACTAAAGCTACAAACATGTCTTGTTTGTGCCATTTGCTAAAAACGTTGACATTTATTACAGCTAGGCCTGTCGGTGCTGAAACAGTTTCTTACACATTACATGGCATCGCACCGGAGTTTTTCAGCATCTTTTCTCTTGATAAAGTGACACAGAACTGGCAGTACTTCATGCAAATAACATAACATGCATGGCGCTACAAAAAGGAAAATGTTTCATGCGGGTTATGGAACTCTCCCGCATATTGTGAACAATTTTGGGGTGTTATAATATACATAAGTGACAAATTATATGGCTGATGAATAAAGCTTCAAAGGTAATTAGCTTCAATTAAAGGTGAAAAGGATGAGACATCACCACATACAACATATGACGTGCTACAAATTAAACAAACACAAAGTCTTGCACAAAATCTACCCTCGAAGCCATGTAGCTGAAACAATGAACCGAACAAAACGTTGCAAAAGCAGGCTACACATTTCTTGTTGGCGTGGCTAATATATGTCACGACATTTATCGTGCTCTTTTCAGTCTTCGTTGCTTCGTTAAACCTCGACCAAGTAATGTTACTCAATTTGCCCGCACATACATCTCTGTCTGACCTTCAGTCTGTGCAAATCTTATCGCAGCCACAAAGTGTGTAATACACTGCATGCCCCGTGTCTCAGCCACGCTTTAATGGCATGTTTTAGATGTATAAACAAACAGATGATTTCACAGTCATTAAAAATGATCAAATGTCTGTAGTATAATGGCATGTTTTGAACGTGTATACAAAAGGTGTAAACAGTGTAGACATATAAGTGTAGATGATTTTACGGTCATTAACGCCTGCAGTAGCGGAATCTTTATGATTATGAGTAAGAGCTGGGTCATGACGTCGCCACTAACATGTCATTTAGATCGATTGCCAGTGCCAATCGGTACCTACGTATGGTGTAGAATCACTGAACTATCCTCTCACTTGAATAACAAAAGGTCTGTTTGACTAATTAACTACAATAACCTATGCATATAATGTATTTCTCCATGAGGAATTGCACTAGGGAGCATTGCTCAGCAAAAGCAATGTCTCCAACTAAAGCTAGTAAATTAGATGTGCTTGTCACAAAACAACATCACAGGACAAACTTTTTAAGTTGCAAACATGAATTGCCTTTCATTGCTGTAAAACAAAATATGTTTTGGTGACCCCTATTGTCAAAAACTAAAATCCCAAATTGAACACTACACAGCAACAGTTCAATTTGAGTAGTAGTGTCAAAATGAAGTTTCGATACATTCTAAAATCACACATTGCAACATGGTGTCTAACAAATTGACAAGCACTTCCTTCAAGCTAAAAATATATGAGCACTTTTTACGTCGTCTGCTTCGTCTTGCATCATTCAGACTCCTCTTCCTCGGAGGCACATTTGATCAGACAACAATTGTGTCTTAATTGATGTGGCAGAAGCAGAAAGCAACAAAGCATGGAGCGTGTATGTAGCCGGTAGCTCTAATTACTATATATTACTACAGACTGTACTTGTAAACAAAAATGACAGGAAGTTTTGACTGTACAAGTAAACAAAAATGACAGGAAGGTTTTTTTTTTCTCCTCTTTTCATTCTCCTTTTTCAGCATATTGCACATCATCCTACACGTTGGTACTTGGCCAATATCCTGTGTGACGCTCGTATAATGTGTCTGGTAATTGGTACATCATTTTTTACGATCAATTGTGCTTTAATCACATCATAACATTTCATTGCATTTTACGATGTCTGCCACCGTATTGCGGCAAAAGTTTATGACTATAATATCTGTAAGTTTACTTTTGTCACATCGGTCATATCTAATAAATAAAGATGCGTTTTTTCTTTCTATTAAAAAGTTCTCCATGGCATGTACATCTAAAGTATTTAAAATACATCTTTCTCATCACATATTCTTAAATTTCAATTGATCAGTACTTATCAAAATACATTTTCGTAAAAGAGTATGAAACAAATTTTGCATCTTCACATTTATCATTGACATCATAAAATCTATTAACATTGAAACAGTAAACCTGTAAGAAAAGTAAACACAAAAAGAAAACCTACATACCTGTTTATGCATCTCCACATTCAATCCATACGACATCTCGTAGTACTGAAAAAATAACAGGAAGATTAACGACTCATCAAGGTTCATGAATATCTCTCTCCAGCAGAGTCTGTGACAAACTACTTGGCTCACGACATTATCACGTTAAGGACACTAAATATAGACGTAGTCGTTGATACACAGCATCCTTAGGCACGATGTCAACCAATATTGTGTGATTATCAGTCACATGATTATCCCTGGACAAAAGATATTACTTGGAATATTGACAAAGCAAAGGTTACTTTATCAAGATTGCAAAAAGAGTTTTTTTGTATCTTAAGAATAATTGAGTAAAAACTAAACATGGTAAAAATTACATAATGTTTGGTGAGCTTCCAAGATAACCTGACGTCCGGGCCCAAAACTGATTTAACCGACAAATTATTGCCTCCAATGATCACACACCTCCGCGATCAATAGTACTTCATTGATGGCACGACGAAGGCTAAAAACGAGGGACTATTTATTGAAGCGTAAGATTACTTCTGGCCCTATTGATTTCATGTATTGTTGAGCCCAGTGCACTATGTTGCCTCCTGTTTTAGCCCTTTCATCCTTGCTACATCAGGAAGAAGAAAAAACTGTTTAGTGCAGACTTGACCTATCAATAGCACATCCCTGAATACATCGTTGTACGGAATACATCATTGTACTGAGTTGACTGGCATGATTGCATGAACGACTGATGTAATTCCTAAGGGGAGCAATAGCAATTAAACTTTCATGCTGGACGAAACATCATCATGAAGTAAGAATTATTTACGAAAAGTCTTTAGTATACAATTCAACAACAACTTATTGTATCATAGCGTACTCATCTTTTCTGGGATATCATACACAATTATACAGGTTATACTAGGATATTTACATGTGAAACTTGCAAGCTTTCACCCACACTTAGGGATATGGGTGAATGCTAACTAGTTTCTCTTGTAAATATTCTTGCTTTAAACTAATTAACTGTATATTTGTGTAACAACGTAACATATTTTCTTAGGACAAGAAGCACAATATATTTCCCTCTTTACAGTGAAGTGGCAACAACTTAACAGCTCTCGATTTCCCAACACAACAGAACCCCGGTCAGCAGTGAGAGAGTTACTCATGATGAGCCCTATGAAACAGGGGGAGGTCAGCAGTGAAGGGGCTACAGCACTACTCACAACCCCCTATACTCCACCACCACCCTGTAATACACAGTGCTCAGCTGAGCACTGTGTATGATTAAACAGACAAACGTGGATGCCACGATGCCGGATTATCGCCTTACTAGTAGTGGATTAAATCATCTTCTGAACATTGGTTAACTTGAACAAGAAGAGGTTATAAGATATTCAGTGTGCTTTACTATATGGGTGCCTCTAAAACGTGATTGTGTGTTGCACACAGGAACAGAAGATATGGTTCAGTCTCACCTCTAACTCGGGTGTCAGAGTCTATTTTACCCTTTTTTTACCCACTGTACATTTGCCACAGGGCATTCACTATTGACATGAACTATCCCATTGGAAGGTTTATGGGCACTGTGGTCATTTGGGTTGTTACTTGTTTATTACATACAAAACTTCTCTACCTCCAAGTTTTAACTTTGAAGTCTTCACACTCTTTTTATAGTAAACTGCTTACCAAATTGTCACAGCCTTGACAATATAAACACAGCATGTGCATCAATATAATGCATCATGCCGACTAGAATGTAGTAGGTTCTGGCTGGTTGTGGGTTACAATGGAAAAGAAGTTTTGTATATAATGAATATGTAGCGGCCCACATGACCACAGTGCCCATAATAAACCGTTCCAACAGGACAGTTCATGTCACAGTGTACGTCCTGAGGCCAATGTACACTGGATTAAAAAAAAAAAAAAAAAAAAAAAGTAAAATAGACGCTCGGGTTAGAGGTAGGACTGGTGAAAAATGGTGGACACCGAGATGCCGGATTATGGCTGCCACCACCGAGGACATGTGGTTGTAACACAGGCTCAGGCCACCACCACCACCACCACGCACCGATCGATACTCTACACTACTACAACAGTGGCTCACAAGACCATCAATAGACAACAGCAACAACACCGTAGGGTCACTAAGTTTCTCCTGCTCCTGCTGTCTTATTATAGAAGTAGCAGTGGATTAGATCATCATGTGAACATTGGTCAACTTGAACAAGGCAAGGTTATAATTATTAACACTGTGCTGTACAGTTTCTGGGTAATTGTGTCACAGTGAGATTTGCCAAATCATGGAGGGATCCGCCTCTACAAGTTTGTTCTATCTAGCTAAAGAATGGCCAGGGACCAAGAAGAATCTGCTAATGATATAATCACACAGAGTGCAGGGCTCAAGATCAGACAACCGGTCAATATTTGTCTATTACATTAGACAAACTGCTCTGCTGTAGTTACAGACACTTTGGATAATCTTAGTTTGGCAGCAAACATGCGAATCAGGGTGTCAGTTACTATTTGTGAAAGTAGATTATACGTAATATGTAACAAGACCCTTGAATCATCAGTCAACGGTAAAGGTCTTGTACAAAAATCAAAAAGGTCTGGCATTATAACGCCCTGAATGACTCTGTATGGTCAAAAACATAATACATGTTTTACATGCCGGTGAACTTGAAAGTTAACATAAAACTTTGTGAATTAATCATGAAAAAATTTCACCCTCGCCGGTTGTAGCATATTGTTGAGCACAATGTAAGTAAAGTACAAACTGATGGAATACTATTTGCGCTGCCTGTTACATTGATTTCATATCCATGATGCATATTCAACGACGGTAACAGCATGATACGTGTAGAAGTAAATAACCCGAAGCTATAACTAGCAATTATGTGTCTTACTCTACTACACTAATTTGCTACGGATAGAAAGGTGTATAACCAAGCAAAAAGAGCACGTCTCATTCCCAGCTCCCTCTATTTTTTCAACCATAGCCTGTTGAAATGCGTATTCTTGACTGGCGATAACCTTCGTGAAGCTGTGGTAATCCCACGCCACTGATATATCGCTATCTGCGCTGTGCAAATAAATACCGTTTCCATGTTATTTGGACGAGATCAGACGTTAGTTACATTACATGGAATCAACGTGGCATAAAACAGACGCTTGCAGCTGCCAGGCTTTTAGACGTTATGCAGCTTTTTTAGGAGCTTCATTACAGCGAGGTGATATACACACAAATATGCCACATACAATACGCTAAAAAGACTACGTAAAAACATCGGCCACGATGGCCATACACATGTACTCAAAGTTCTGCGGAGTCGTAATTCGACCTGATAAAACAACTACGAACATGCCAATTACAAGGAGGTATTAAGTGTACGCCAGTTAACTTATTTACATTTTCCATTTTCATTTCAATTAACTAATTTACGGAAATTCAAACATTTTTTTTGATGGGTTAACATTGAAATAACATGGTTGAACTACGGGTGTACTTTACACTTTGGCATCACACTACAGAGCTCAATTTTAAGGGATTTTTGCAAAACAGACATGATTTAGTTATTTATGCAATAAGCCTAATGTAAATGCTGTGTATGATTACCATGACTACAAAATACATTGACATTAACAAGCTATCAAAATAAAATTGACAGTTCAATTATTTGGTTGCACAAACATCAGAATCACTGTCATATACGACAGGGTCTATAAATAATATTCAACCCTGGATATCTGCAGAACGACTTTCTTGCATTTAATATTTAACAAGAAGATTGGGCAATTATTGCAGTTCGATTTCAAGTACTGTGTGGCATTGCAATAGAACCTTACAGACCTTTGTAAGTAAGTAAGCAATGTGTACGTACCATGACGTAATGTCTCTGCATGTCCGTCTTCTCCTGAGCCAATTTCTCACACTCCATCTTCAGACTGAAAAACATGAAATACAAGAATTTTCTCAATTGTTGACATTTACCATTTAAAATCGGACATTTCACATCTTTTCATACCATTTGATACAATTTTCCGCCCCCGTTCAAAATATCTATAATAGTTATATATTATGTTCCTTCAGTTTGTCTTACCATGCCAAAAAAAAATGTCCAAAATATAGTCCAAAAACGTGATCCAAAATTTTATTTTATTGCTAACAGTTTTCAAACCCACAGGTTTCTTTTCAAACAACATGAAAACCTCAAAAATTCTATCGTAAGTAGTTATATCTTAGTTTTCACAAGAAACATAATAGCAGTTGATGTGATTATGAATAATATTATTGGAAATATTAACATGCATAATAAAGTATGTCAGATAATTTTTACAATTTCCTATTACAATAATTTTCCATACGTGACACACTGTTGGTAAATCCATGAGTCATAACATGTATAAGTAAGAGTACTGGATTTTTTAAAGTGCAAGTTAATACATAAATACAACCATAAACTATAATTAAATATACATTAAATTCCCATATTAAATCATGGTAATTTAATTTAGATTATCAAAAGTCAGAGCTTCATACAATCATGTTCAAGTTGAAATTAGGTTAAATTATCAGCATGAAGGACAAACTGTAATAATACTCTTGTAGACATTTAAAAAAATGACAATTCAGATTTATTACTTAATAGCTATGATTTTTTTTCAATTATTTACATTATATAATTATATCATTATCATCTAATTATCTTAACATCTAGTACTACTTGAGTACACATGTATTAGGATTCAAGGTAACAAATTAACCACAAAAAGGTCAGAGGGTACCCACAAAAGTCCCACCATTTTTCACAATGACCTAGTTTTAGGTTCAAGTCACATGCACTGACTGGATTTGATGTTAAAAATTAGTGGAATTCGAAAATTAATTCATTATATGAGTGATTTTAAAATTTAAATGTCCTGCCAGCATTTAAATACAATTTTGCTACAATGTTGCACAATATAATAACGTACGTCAATAACGTTACGTCAGACGTATTGACTAACCTGTGATATTGGGCTTGCAAAAAACTGAATTCTTCCTTGATCCTGTCACATGACTCAGCCACCGTAAATTTGAAAGGCTGCCCGGGCTGAGGCCCCTGAAAATACACGAGAAATACCTCAATCGAACCATCCTAATAATCCCAAAATATAGATATCCAAATAGCAGAAATGGCGCTAAAGTCAGACTAAAACACATGCAGTATCCGGTTACTAGAAGGCAGCTTTCAAACAATGGGCCAAAGCATTTTCACTCCTAAATGCGATACTTACGGGGTGTCGATTGGGATACATCTTGCTATCCTAGATCAGACACTATCCAACTATATATGCATCCAGTTTGGGTGTGAAATCCTGCGATAATGGGTGAATTATAGCCCACTTTCGAGCTAACGTTTTAAGAACTGGGCCGCGTTCACTCCCGCCTTGACAAACGGTGTGCGCGGCGGCGCAGACTCCTTTTCGAGGTCGATAAACAACAAGGCGGCGAGGGTCCGCCTCCAAAACACAACGATATCTCACAAAACAACTATCCAGGTTAGATCCGATGATTGCTTATTCCATAAACTGGCTTTGGTGCGTGTAATCCTAATGTTTTAGTCGTCAATTAATCAGACGTGAGTGTGTATTGCAAGAACAATGTGTATCCTCTGCCACCCACAACGACTGAGACTTGGTGCACGCGGTGATACTGGACTAACAAAAGCGCCTACTGCTGCAGTTGCCATATTTGGAACAGCGCCGATCAACAGGCTCCGCCCCCCGCGCACGTGCCTCATTACATATACACGCATTTCGCACCCTTCAGCCAATCGGCGAACGCGACATGTTCCAAATCGCTGTCAATCACCGACAATGTAGGTTATGCAAAGTACCAGCTGTCAATCAAGCACACCAGCGATAATGTTTCCACTCCCTCTTTTTCACTACGTTATGTTGATACCGTAAACCCTAAAAATAAATTTTTATGTGTAAAATGATATTTTGTAAAAGCCAGCAGAATTGTGGTAAAAAATGTAAATTGATATAGAATATTACACTGTAAAACAAACATCATTTTTTTCATTGTTGTAAAAAATGATGTAGACAAAATATATTACATCATAAACAGTAATTAATTGATCTATTATATATCATTAAATTTTACACATTATTGTGTTCCATATATGTGTGCACCTATTTTTTTTTCAAATAAGACTATCTAGACATAGGACTGATGGAACAATACTGCAGTGTCAATACACTAATCAAAGACACAAAATAAAGATGTACTGGATCAGTAAAATATACACATATGTATATAGTTTACATATGTTTGTAGTTTGTCATATTCAGTCAGCTACCATTGCTCATTTCAATGTCTACCATACTTAGATAATTGATGGACTTGGGTGTTAATATTGACCAAGTCTATGGGCCAGGACTCGAACCCAAGCCACAGTTGTAGCTCTCCAGGGTTTGAGTCCCACTAGTGGCTATGTGATGGACTTTGAGAAATATCTAAACTGCAGCCCCACATATAGTTCACAGTTGTCTGTGATACATAAATATCAATATATATGTTATAGATGAGAGAGATGGATTAGGAGAGGGAAAAAAGCTGTAAATACTTGCAAACAATCATGTAACATGAAAATACAAAAACGAATATTGCCTGCAATGGTACAAATTTGACAAACATTAAAAAACTCTTATATTTTATATTATCATAACATTAATAAGATATACAATGTCATATTATTAAATGTATAAGGAAATAGTTAAATGCAACTATAAAATATGAAGCTGCCATATTCATATTAATTGGCTTAACAAAAAAAACAAATGAAAAGAATATATCGTTTACATTTTAGATGATATTAAATTCAATTTTTGCATCTAAAACTATTTCTGACGGGTAATTTGCAGCTGTTTTTTGTTTATCTCATAAGGAAATTGAAAGTATCAAACTAAATGCAGGGCCGCATCCAGGATTGCAACAGATCGGAGGCAAAATATGTTGGGCAAAGATGCAGCCAAACAGCATATGCACACAGCTTTTCAAGGGGTGTTTGGGGGCGTGCTTGGGGATTGCTCCCCCAAGAAAAGTTTGGAATTTAGACACTTTCTTAACATCTGAGCCTATTTTAGCTGGAAACGTAACTTTAAAACAAACTAAAGCTCAGTTTCATCCATGGTTTGACCTAAATACAATATCCCTAAAAGAAGGCCATTGCTTCCCTTGCCTCATGTGTTGTTATGTCCCTGTAAAAGGCAGGGTGTGTGTCTGTCTGTGCGGCTGTCTGTGGGGCGCAATCGTTTAGTGGAACCAACTATTGTTGTTGCTACAAGTACATCATTTGTATATTGAATAGAAAAATAGCTTTAAATGAAAAAAGAATATCACAAGAATGTAAATCGATGTAGAAAAATGGACATCATTCAAAAATAGTAATTTGTTGGTCTATTACATCATTCATGATTGTGAGTGACTGTACATGTGGGCAAATGTTAAAAAAGCACAATAAAACTACAGTTATAGGATTGATATTACACAATACTGAAGTGCCACATTACTCAAACAAACATCATCTGAATCTGCAATATAGTCTAATATGTTAGTGCAGATCAAAATAGAAAATTGTTCTTAAGTGGCAGAGCAATCATCACTTGACAAATAAACCCTCAGTTGGGCGTATTCTTGAACTAGAAACTATATTAACTAAAGAAGGTAAGAAGTTAGATGAAGTGAACAATGTTCAATAAGTTCTGGTAGTAAATGGTTATAAACAATGAGAAATTAACAGATTTACAAGAAGAAAGAGAAGCTAAAAGATTCATACACGAAACAGGAGGCCAAGAAAAGAATGCTCGCGGTATGGTTGCTTTATGTTCACGTGACTTAACTATTTAGTCTTCAAGAAACATGGTGTATGTACAAGTATATTCAATTTCATTTGGATGCACATATTTTATTTGTTGAGATAGAGAATGGAGTCCATGCCATTAGAGTCCATGTTCGCAATCCACTGTGCACCCAAAATGGACGGTTTAGCATGCTCCAGGGAGTCATACTGAATGTGCCAAAAAGCTCTAGTCAAAAACTCTACAAGTTGACTGATCCATACATGTGCAAAGTTCATCAAATTTGAATTTACCTGACAGAAATATTGCAGCAATGGGGGGTGAAAATCTGTTTACTTTGGCTCTATACTAAGAATCCACCTTACACTCAATCTTCTACATGTACTAGTATAGTAGACCCTCAAAAAAGCCCTCCACGGAAAACAACTGTTGTCACAGACATTCTATGGAAGTTTTTGGTGTTGTCAGGTTGCTTTGAGTACTAGGATTAAAGACTCTTATCCCCATTGAATATGAAAAAAAAACTTCAATATTGTAGACAATCATATTTTATGAGAATATCTACAATTTATGTATTATGACCTTACTGATGTTTGAAGTGTTGATAAAAAAGGTCGTTAGTACATGTTTATGTTCCTTGTATAATATAACGACTAGCAAGAAACCAGGCTTTTATGAAGGTGGTCAACTCTTTGATGTACTCAGTAATGATATTGTCTTCATCAATAATATTGGATATGGGTGGAGAGTTTAAATAAAGACAGCATAGAAATGGTCATGCTGTGCAAAGGGACATTATTGCTTCACATTGACATGATCCTATGAATGTGTTTTACCCTACTACAGTGTATATGTCAAACATACAGTAACGTTCCAAAGACTACCTCTCAAACATGATCATATTATTAGGAAGAATGCTTTTTTTGACCATATTTTATCAAATAAATTCCTTTCACAGAACTATGTTTTTATCAGGTTTTACAGACGTTTTGCTGTAACGTCTCAACAGCATCAACCCCAGTGCTCCTGGCATTTGAATCTCAGATCATGTAGGTCACGTGATGCAAGTTGGACTGGTTCTCTACACATAAATTACTATTAAATGTAGAATATAAATGTGCTTATTTACAGTCACAATTAACAGTTTGTCGTGCTCTATCCACTTTACATCTACACCTTGTCATTGGCATCATCCTTGTGCACTATATCTTTCTCAACTCCCTGAGGAGCATACAACACATAGCTACCGGAGCACAGACGTGATCACTCACATTAGCTTTCACTCGCCTGACCTGTACATATTTAACATGTAGATACCATGGAGCAGTGTGCAACCTGCTAGAGGTAATTACAAAATGTTCTAGGTGCTGCTTGTACCATAATAAAATACAACACAAGTTTAAATAAAGTCAAAAAGGTACAAAAGATTTATTTTCTACAATGGTTACCTGAAGAAGCTCTGATGGAACGAAAATTTGTAGAAAATAAATATTTCGTACCTTTTTGACTTTATTTAAACTTGTGTTGTATATTGCTAGAGGTAAGTTTGCTCAACACCCACCACCTGACCCGACCAGGAATCGAACCCACGACCTTCTGGTCATGAGTCCAACTCCCTATCTACTCAGCCACGGAGGCACACATTTAAACTGTATCTAACTAAAATCATCACGTCTCTGTGACATTTGGGGCAATTCATACGGCAAGACGTAAAGCTTCACACATACTCATATTCGTACTGTGGCAGTGTCTGTTTTTTCTCTCTGCAGTACATTAGGTGACACGCGAAAAGGCTCCCTCTGGGGCACTAAAACTAGCATTTTGGGGGCACAGAGAATTGCAATGCCGCTCAAGTACCATAAATAGTTGCAGAAAACCAGCATAGATCAGCTTTTACCACCCAGACTGGAGGCGAGCACGGCATTCAGAGGTGGCAGTGTCTGTAATGGTTGTGTGCATAATGGCTAAATTCCTGTACTTCTGACCATAATAAGGTCATGGGTTCAATTACTGTTTTTGTCGAAGGTTGCTGTGACTGAGTACTGAGTAAACTGTTGCCGAACTCAAGGTTGCGCTGTTGGTACTTGAAAGTAATTTGGTACATATAAGGTGAGTGAAAAATAGTGTGAATGAAGCACTGAAATCATGCTTTATATTTTTCTTAATGGAATGCTCATCCGCGTTTGTAATCCACATACCCACAAATGTAAATGTAAATGTGATGCTTTATAGTCGTGATCCAAGTATTTTGCTCTCACAACTTTACATTTTACACCAGGTCATTGGTACACTTATTGATCATCAATTGATCCTTTTTCATATAGGCCTACTTACACTTGCAGCACATTCAGTGCACAATGCTAATCACTCACACAAGCACTTAAGCTTTCACGTGTAGGTGCCACGGAGCCATATGCAACTATTTTGGTATGAGTTTGGTCAACACCCACCACCAGATCCGACTGGGAATTGAACTCACAACCTTCTGGTCACGAGTCCAACTCCCTATCCCTATCCAGTCGGCCACAGAAGAACACACCACAAGCAGGTTTCAACAACAATAGCACAGAATCTCCCCAAGGACTAAGTTTGTGTTGTTGCCGAGTGGATAGGGAGTTGGAGTCATGACTTGAGCACTGTGAGTTCTATTCTCAGCCTCATCTGGTCAGTGTTGAGCAAACTCATCTCTAAACAGTTGCACACAGCTCCTTGGTACTTACACATTAAATAGGCACAGGATCGTCAGGCAAGTGAATGCTAGTTTTAGTAATGAACAATGGTAGCAATAACTGTATGCTCCCCATGGCGTTGAAAAAGGCAATATAGTGTGAGAAGGATGCTAATGACCTGGTGTTACTGTATAGTCACTAGAGCACAATAAGAGTGAATTGTGAATGTATATTTGCACACTGATATGGATAGTTTTTGGATACTACAGATACACAGTTGTAATGTACTGGACTTTGAAAATAGAAATAGACATGATTTATTGCAGTTATGTTACACGCATAGAAAAGAAAATGTATATACACTATTTACTACAAAGTTGAAAAGGTTATAAAAAGTACATTAGAATATCACAGTTATATGTGTGAATGTGGCCCATATTCAGTCTTATAAATACAAATTATTCATCCAGTTCACAAAAATCGACTTTATATATAGTGCACTGGTAGATCCAGGGCTTTGGAAAAGGGGGCGGCAGATTTCATGGGTTTCGTAAGCATGATCAATGGCATACATGCCAAAAACCCTACAAAAATGAAACATTTCAGCCCCCCAGCCCCCCGGATCTGCCTATGTAGTGACCAATACAGATTTAATGATAGCTTGAAACAGATTGAAAAATGAAAGCGAACATTAAACTTCAAACACATGTGGCAAAAAAAACATTGAGAAAGCTATGGATGTAAAGGGTTACGTGCATAATGTTAATTAATGGCTTCTGTCGTCACAAGAAACGGGGTTTGTCTTTCTCCTAATGAAAGTTGAGGCAGATGCAGAAGACGTGTTCTTACGTTTGCATTCAACATCATATTTTTTCTCATCAAAGCTATTGATTCTGAAGTCAATGAACGACTAAATCATACTTCTCATTATATCGGGTATAACATCGTGAAACAACTATTTATTTAATCATTGGAAACTCATTATTAGTGATGGCAACAACAAAACGTGAGACTTTTATGCAAAAAAAAATAACATGTCATTTTTTATAGATGATTTACACTTTATATTTCAGTAAAATCAATGAGATAGCAGCAAAAAATCATTGCGATTTTGTTTGATGAACCTTTATAGCGATATCTAGTTTGAAAGTGTGGATTCCATTATAAACCACATATGACCATTCACAGAGTCAAAGTGGGCTTTTACATGGGCTCACACACTCTTTCAACCCAATGATCTGTACCTAATTAATGTGTAAGTGCCACGGAGCTGTGTGCAACTATTTAGGGATGAGTTTGCTCAACACCCACAACAAGACCTGACCAGGATTCAAACCCACGACCTTCTGGTCATGAGTCCAACTGAGTTGGACCAGCTCCCTATCCACTCGGCCACAGAAGCATAAAACAGTCAGTTGTAAAATAACATAATATCAACATAATATTCCCACTGGGGGGAGGGGGAGGGAGCATGCTCCCATAAGAAAAGTTTGGAATTTAGACCTGTTTTCATGGCGTCTGAGGCTATTTCAGACAGAAAAGTAACCTAAAAACAAATATGTTAAAGCTCAATTTCATTCAGGGTTTGAGCTGAAAACATGCCCACTAAAAACATAAAGAGGCAGTTGCCGCCCTTGCCTCATATGTAGCTATGTGAGTATGTGAGAAATGATCAATTGATGATCAATAAGTGTGCCAATGACCAAGTGTAAAATGTAAAGTTACATTGAGAGCATGACTTGGATCACGACTATAAACCACCACACTTACATTTATATATATGTCGCTATGTCCGTGACATACTAGAAAAAACGAGGCTATTTTCCTGCATCTTGCCCCAAATCCCTTGCAATCCCCTCACACTTCAGTGCTCCCCTATCCGCGCTACAACACGACAAACCCGCGACACTCCGCCGCCTAATGCCCCTAATACGTGCCAAGACAGGCATCGAGTTTCTATGGTAACCAATTGGGGGCAAAGGAAATCGGGTAAATAAAATTGCATTTTGATACTAGCAGCAGCAGGGCTGTAAGAGTGAGGGAAAAGGTTTCTTGGCTCGTGTCCAGCTGAACAATTTGGCAGCACCGTGTAAGGTTTGTCTCGATGTCTGTAAATGGAAAGATCAAAATGGATGATTTTAGTCATTACTGCGGTATTTTTTGTATTGTCAGTTCTTCTTTTTTTTGAGACAGAATGGACATTTATGTACTTGAGGCTAATAATTGATGAGTTTTCTATGATGTTGATGTGTTTTATTGACCTAGTCTCACTAAATCTAGATCTTTCTCAACTCCCCAGGGAGCATATAGCACGTTGCTACCATAGTGCAGATGTACTTATCACTCACATTAGAGTTCAATCGCCTGCCCTGTACCTATTTAACGTGTAGGTACCACGGAGCAGTGTGCAACCTGTTAGAGGTAAGTTTGCTCAACATCCACCACCAGACCTGACCAGGAATCGAACCCACGACCTTCTGGTCACGAGCCCAACTCCATATCCACTCGGCAACAGACGCACAGTGAGACTGTTCCTTGCAGTCCCAAATTTCATTAAGTGACCAACATAACCCCCCAAAAAGAAACCACCTCTCTACTGAGATGTGGATCACACAATGGATGGTTTAACTCTATATACTCTACCAAATCTTCAAAAAAAACCTCGACAACTTGGTCCCAAATCCTTGTAAATGCATCATCGTGGCTCAGAATGCCGCTTCTACTGTGTGTGGAGCAGCTACAAAATCCTACCATACCCTCAGACACACAGGCTGGTATGATGTATACATTTTGGTAGGTGGCAACCGTACCAGATTCTGGATGATTGAGACTACCAAATCTGCCAGTAGATGTCACATGGCGACAGATCCCTGCACGGAATAGTGGCTACTACTGCAGGAGTCTGTCTCGCCATGTCAACACCATCCTAACTTACATCTATTGGCGGATTCGATAGCTTCTCCACATCTCAATGGAGAAGTGGTCTCTAATATTGCATGTTTGTGTTGATCAATTGATGTAAGTTTGGCACAGTAGAGGTGGTCTTAATAGAGAGATGGTCTTAATAGAGAGGTTGTCTCAATAGAGAGGTGGTTTCAATAGAGAGGTGGTCTCAGGAGGAGGTTCTACTGTACGGTATTCGTCGCTGTGTCACCATCGAAGGTCCTAACTTACATCTATTGGCGGATCTGCACGGAATAGAGGCAGCAGCCGCCGCCGCATCGCTGCTTTGTGCCTGATTTGATGGTGGAAAAATGTCGCGTGTAATCAGGCGGCGAGTGAATGGCCGGCGGCGTGGGTTTTACGCCGGGTTTACGATGTTATTGTTTCCTGCTCCGAGCTCATTGCTGTGGCATACACGGGGCGGAAATTACTTGATGCTGCGAAGGATAAAACCCATTTTTGTTACTCACTCATGCCCTAATCTAATCTGTCTTCATACGCAGCAGCAGCAGCGGTGCAGAGGCAGTGGCGGCTGTGGTGGTGGTGGAATAAGTGGAAAAGGCTGCAATGACATTGATGCTTTTAGTCGGCTGCTGCACGGCGACACTTCACCCAATATGGATTCGGCAACGAAAATAAAGCATTTGTTGTGGGCGTCGTCGTCTATTTGTAAAAGTGTAATTTTTCGCTGGTTTGCTTACACACAATGTGCAGCAGCTGTACACTTATAGAGAAGACGTATAGTTACTGCTGCTACTAACCATAAATACGGACTGATGCTAAACTACGGGATTCAAAACGCACTAACACAGATGCCATGTTTCTTCAGTGTGATGTCCTGTGATGACGTAATGACGTAACCCAAGATGGGCAAGGTTACTATACATATGTTGTTTGTTAGATATAAGTAGTTGATAATTCTCCGGCCAAAATAAAAATTCTGAATGACTGAGATGTCAAAGTAAACATCATGAGTTGAATTTATATACTTCAAATATATCAATCAATCAAATCCTACATTCAAGCAGACCATCATTCAGAGCATGTGTCCTGGCTGCCCAGTCTACATCTCAACAGTCCTCTCCCAAGCCTTTTGGTCAACAGGATCTATCAGACCCATGCCCGATCTTTCTGCACAACCGCATCCCAAGTTTGTTTTGGTCTTCCCTTTCCTTTCCTTCCTTCTATTTCAGTGAATGTTAAAGTCTATAGGCTTTTAACGCGTAAATATGGCACCATTATCGATACATAAATGACGCACAAGTTTCCTTGGCCGGCTTTCATACAAAGATGACACCTTCTTTTCCACATAAAAAATAAGGATAAAACCCCCATTTGAAGCAACAGCACAGCAAACATAAAAAAGCTTTATAACTGGTGCTAAAGCTTCTAATAAATACTAATAAGAAGAGAGAAATTACAGTTCTCAGTACAGGTGTCTGTCCTAATCATAGAGTGAGTGTGACCGTCTGTAATTACGCTGAGCACCTGTAATCTGTAGAGTGTGATTATTATGTTTACGATACTGCTTATGTTGTTCTTTATGTATGTCATTTTTATGCAATCGTAGAAAAATGTTATCTATACATTTTGACAACCATACCATTTACCTAAGTATGCATTTTGACTACCATACCATTTTAAAAAGTTTTGATATATGAGCACTTAATAAAAAAAAATCCTTATAAAGGAGGCTTACAAAGTCTATAACATGAGCACCGCTAATTATCACTCACACTTTTATCATTGGCTGCAAAAAATAACCGGAGCAATTGTTTAATTGTCTTCATATGCGAAATATTGAAGCCCAGAGGAGAAAAATCAAGGCTATTTGTAGTAAAAATAATTTCAGGTCTAAAGAAAAATGAAACTGTCCCTGACTACATGAGCATCCCAGCCACATAAATTCAATAACGGAGCAGAAGGAAGTGGGATGTGGTAAAAAAGACAAAAAAAGAGGGATGTGGGAAAAAAGGCTACAAAAATTAGAAATGTGAGATTTCTTGACCTTTTATAAACTGCCCCAATAATCTTCAAGAAAGTTAATATTAATAAATGTCCAGAGACCATGTAAAAGCATTCCTGTTCTATAAAAGTAAAGCAGGTGTCTATTTAGCCTACTGCCTCTCCTCTGTTCCTATGATATTAGCTGATTGGGCCACGCCCCCTTCAGCCTCCGTCCCAATTATGCCTAATATCTGTAATCTTGCATGTCTCTACATCATTGCCAGATGAGATGCTGCCATTTGATACTACAAAAATAGCAGCTCATGATAGAGCGATTGCTGTCTTTTTATGGAGTGATGCCTTGATCAAAATACACGCTTCGCCAGCAAAGTATAGGATGGTTTTGGAACAAAATTATATGTCTCATCTTATGACTTGAACTTCCATTTTGAGTGTGCTTAAAATGTTTATGGTTTAGACACAATTGATAGGAATTTCTGTGACATACAATCATCCAAATAGAAAGAATGTGATCTTTCAGTTGATTTATACAGGCACTTTAATGTAAGGAAGTTTATTGCTGACAGGGTAATTTTTTAGGTCCAGGGTTTCAGAATTTTGTTGTGGCTTATGATTATCTGCTATATAATTATATCTGCATGTGCAGTAGCAGTTTCTATTCACCATTCTCGTGACAATCGTGACTCAAAAGCTGATAAAACAAGACTGTTTTAGAAAAACATTTGCCAGATTGACGTCCCATTGGAATGTCGATTTGTGAAACTTTAATGATTCATTATCATTAATCTTCTACTTTAGGTTAGTCAATGAAATGTGTTCGTTTATACCATAGTTTTAAACGAACACATGAATCACTGACTTCCCATCGATGAAATCACTGTTCAATCTTCAAAATCTCTGATAAACACTCCTCACAACGAAACGCTCCCAACATCGACAAAAACTCTGATGCAAATCCGTGCATTTTAGGTCATATTGAGAACAGATCATCATCAGACAGCAGCGTATTTGACGTGTCTAGAAATCAACAAATCATTTTACCGATTGTGGGCGTGTTTTTAAAATCACGATCCGCAAATAACATGGGACTTTTTACTTGGCGTGTATGACGCTCTCTACAGCCCGAGAGTTGGTTTTAATTAAGCCGTGGCCTCCGAGCGGCGGCGGTAATCATGCAGGAAGCATGTCACCGCTTGATAATGTCACCCCCGCTATGGGGAAAGTGCGTGCGACGACGTCTGTGCTGCCATTGCCAGATTACGATTTATCTTGCAGCTTTTTAATGACCTTTTTTTTACTTCCCTTTTGTGCCTGTGGCGTTGCCGCCGACGACCTTGCGTCTGCTGTCGTCTGTTGCACAAAACACCAAAATGGCTGTTTTATAGCATCTAATAAAGCAGCATCTACAACGGAGCGAATGTGCTATTTGTAGCTACAGTAGAACCTCTCTATTAAGACCACCTTTGGGACTGGCCTTAGGTGGTCTCAATAGAGAGGTCTTATAATGGAGATTCAAATTTGTCTCTTACTAATGACTTGGGACTGCGAGAAACGGCCTTATTAGAGAGGTGGTCTCAATAGAGAGGTGGTCTTAATTGGAGGTTCTACTGTATATAACTATATATCACATGGTTGAATGATCACACTTGTCTCACATGGTGTAACATTTACACCTCATAGACCATATACATTTGTCTTTCTTATCTTCAAGCGCAAAACACTACCATAGTATTGACATTAGATTATTCTTTCTCCAAGTCTATGAGGGTCTATCACATAGCCTCTGCCCGGACTCGAACCCTGGACCACTACCACTGTGGCACCTATTCACCTCGCACTTAAGGCAGGCGCATCAGACCACTCCGCCATCCTGACACATCTAAAAGCTGTGCCTTCCTGTTCAACAGCTGCTAAATTCCTTCACCTGCGAAACCAGTACCCATTACACTGTTGCACATCAGCTTTAAAAATTTCTTGCACATCACATGCTGATAATAAAAGCACAGCACGAGACTTCATGACCTTACAAAAGGGGAAAAAAAGACAACAGCAAGATTAGGGTCCATAAAGGCCCCATCTAAGGGTATAAATGTGTCCACATTCTTCAAACAAATAGGCTAAAATGGCTTTGAATATGAAAGAGTTAGTGACATGAGGGGCTGAAGGAGTTATTGCCGAGTTATGGCTTGTTAGCCAAACCTTATGCATTTCAAAGTGAGGTGTATATCATGTTAATATACTGCTATAAACAACGTCTTTGTTTGTCTGTTGTTTGGATCATGCAAGGTTATACAGCTATTCACATATAAGGAAATAGTTGCAATGGAAACTTGCAAATATCACAAGCAGATCCAGGTTTTCAGAAAATGGGGGAGGGTGCATTTAAGGGATCGCATGGGTTTTGAGCATGCGATTGATAGCAAACATGCCAAGAAAAAATGAAAATAAGGTATTTTGGTAGGAAAAGGGGTGGGGGTGGGCGGTTGGTGGGTGCACCCCTTCATTTGCCAATAAACATAAATCAAATCCAATGTTTCCACAAAGCAAAATACAAATTCTGTATTTATTTGTGACTGTATTCAATGTATTGGATAAAATGTTTTCGTAATAGTTTTCAAAGTGACAACTGTGAAAGTCTCATTAGGATTAGACAATTATTGAGTATAATAGTTTCCTACAAGGCCATGTAATATATACCTACATTGTATTGTAAGATCAGTCATAAGATGTAAAAATACAGTGTACTCGAAGATAAGACAGGAAACTAAAAGAAAATCTTGAAAAGTATACAGAAAAAAAGTCTTATCACATCTAAACATTGAATAATTTGAGAAGTATGTTGCCAAATTAAGCTTACAAGAAGTCAGTTAGTGTGTAGGAAGATACTAGCATTGACGTAACTCATGTTCTCCATTATCTTTACACGTACACATCCGTACCGAATTGTGTAATAAACTTCTGCCGCATACTTTGAACAAACTGCATATACGACAATCCAAACTGTTACCGTTCACGGTCTGCATAAAACTGCACTCCATCACTTTTGCTTACATTTCCGCGATGACCATGTAAAAGGGCCAGTAAACATTAATGAGGTGCTTTCTGCGGCCCACTAAACCTCCTATTAACGCTCACTTGTGGCCCATTTGGCAGAGCTGCAAGGAACAATGCATCAGCGGCCACAACTTTCTCTTTCTTTTTCCCTCAGGTGTTTTAGCATGTAGTGGTCACTGAAACATTCATGTAACGGCCCAGTTTCGAATTTCACCCCAGCGTACTGTGTTATTCATCAATGTTAACAGAACTAAGTAATGTGACTACCTAGTTTTGCGTGGTGCCAAATATGATAATACTGAAATTCATTTGCCAAGAATCGTAGCATAAAGAGACAGTAACAATATTCTTTCTCATAGAAAAATTGCTTATTCTTTCTCATAGAAATATTGCTATGGTAGGTAGGTTCTCAATCCACTAATGTTCATTGATGTGTTGCGAAAACCAAGTCAAAATTCATTATTGTATATATACATTATATATATATATTTTTTTACCATGCAATATCGAATATATAGTCCAATTTTTTTTTCAAACATTTTATTGAAACTAGTTTCAAGCCAAACAGTCTTTTTCAATCTGTGTAATAACTTCTGTTCTTCAATTTATAGTATTTTATATTTTTATGGAATTTTTAAACAGATTTAAAACCTAGGCTTGAAACTTTGGGCTTTGATTTGCATGGATAGTCAAACCATGAATATGCAAATCGAAAATATAAACAAACTTGGCATTTTATATAGCCTGTCACTATTCCGATAGGTATGGTAAGAAAAAAATTGCATAGAAAAAAATATATATATATATTTTGATATATATATATATATAAAATGTAACTTCTGAACTTGTTGCCACAATATATATATATTTTTGGGCTATATATATATATATATATATATATATATATATATATATATATATATATATATATATATATATATATATATATATATATATATAATATATATGAGACCACATGCAGTTTACCATTTAAACTGTGTATTAAGTAGTAAAACTCATAGTATTCTCACGTTCCAAAAAACCCACTGAAATTGATGCTTCCTAACACGCAAACACAATTGCGGCATAGGAAAAAGCGTGCAGCGGATGTTATGATATTGATGGAGCAATCAGGGCTAGATAATGGGTACAATGGAGCGACATGACAGTAGTGCGGGGGCTTGTTTAGACAATCACTATACTATTTCACTCCACATTCACGGAAAAAAGTCAATTTTAGGACTTACGCATTTTGAAAGATGATGGGTTTCATTGACATTTTCAATAGTTCAGATAGTATATGCAAATGTGTGCTTCTGCGGCAGAGTGAATAGGGAGTTGGACTTGTGACCAGAAGGGGTTGGACTTGTGACCAAAAGGTCATGGGTTCGATGGCCGCTCTGGTCTGGTTGTGTGTGTTGAGCAAACTCATACCTAAACAGTTGCACACTGCTCCATGGTACCTACACTTTAAATAGTTACAGGTCAAGCGAGTGAACGCTAAAATGAGTGATAAGCATGTCTGTATTACGGCAGCAATGTGCTGTATGGTTCCCAGGGAGTTGAAGATATAGCGTGACAAGGATGCGATTGGCCTGGTCTAGATGTAAAGCCGCTAGAAAACGGCAAAACTGTTTATACCGACTGTAAATAAGCACGTTTACATTTACGATTTTACGTATAATTGATTCTCTCTTTGAATGATTAGCTGACATTTTCATGATAATTCTCAGCTGCTACTGCACATGATTGTACACTGTATTGACAGAGTATTCTTTCTCCAAGTCTATAGGGCTACATGTATATCACATAGCCTCTGCTGGGACTCGAACCCTGGACCAGCACCATTGTGGTCTAATGCGCCTGCCTTAAATGCTAGGTGAATAGGTGCCACAGTGGGACTTGTCCGTGGTTTGAGTCCCGGCAGATTATGTGATATAGCCCTATATACTTGTAGAAAGAATCCGCTAATGTCAATACTCACAACCCAGTTCACAATTCAAATATATATATATATATATATATATATATATATATATATATATATATATATATATATATATATATATATAAACATGTCCTTATATATAGTATATATATTTTATATATATATATGACCATACACATGTCCTTTTTTTTTAGTAGTTGACCCACGCACTTTTTAAAAGCTTCCAATTGATGTTGAATTACATTGAGGAAACTTTGTCAAATGTACGCACAAATCAACTTTGCCTGCTTTACCTTCTGAAACGGAAGTACACAAATTCTATTATCAAATCAGGTTTGCTGAGAATTGCATTAGAGTGGATCATGACAAAGGCTACATGTACGTCATATCCTGGGGCTCTGCAACTGTTGGTCCCCAACGATGGAGGGGGCTGGGGGGGGGCACTTCCATATATTGGTCGACGGCTATGCTCCCTCCGAATGATCCAACTTTTTCACCTTTGCTAGCAGTTATGAATACCTACTTTTCACTGTCCAGCAGCTATGAAATGGCATTTTGTGATGTCCAGCAGCTATGAAAACTCTGTTAGGACAGCAGCTATAAAGCACCTGCCTTTCGATCCCAGGCTTCTCATTTGCCATTTTCATGTGTTTTTTTCTCTCATTTCAACTGCTAGCTAGGGGAGTGCAATTCTAATGGCAGCTATGAAATACCTAATTTTTGTCATATCCAGCTAGGAAATAGGTTTTTCTGATGAAAGTTAGCTATGAAATTGCGCACTGAAAACTTTTGCTACACAATAGATTCCCTCTATTAGGAGCGGCCTGGGGGACTGACCTCAAGTGGTCTCAATAGGGAGATGGTCTTTGTATGGAGGTTCACGGGGTTCACTTTATGCAAGGTTGGCACTGTCAAAAGTGGTATTATCATAGAGGTGGTCTTAGTTGGATGTCAAATATAAAATATATGTGCCAAAGTTCAAATTCATACCCGTGATCTGAACCAATACTTTTATAATCATAGAGATACAATTCATATCTAAACTAAAACCATTCACATTACACCTACAATAAAACGTTGATTCGGTGTGTGAACGCGGTAGATCAAGACAGAATGAGCATTATTTGGCACAAAAATTGCTCATGATATACTCAAAGATGGAAGATAAATGAGCACACCGCCAACCTGACCTGGCCTTCTATTTAGCTCCCACCAACACATCCATACAAGTCTATGTAACCAGGTTTTGTGAATAAGAAATACGATCACGACTGGAAGCTTCATCTTTTATGTCGGTGTAACAATGCATTTCTGGCTGCTGCTGCTCAGAAGCTGCTTCAGCTATATTTTTCCATGTTTTACTGACGTTCCTCCTCCTCAAAGGATAGTTGTGGTGGTGGGTGTAGACACTTTTTTTTCATTGCTTTTTTAGAGGTTTTATGTAGAGTGCTACTAGCACTGTGTCTGCGTATTCTTAAAAAGTCTTAAAATGTCTTTTGGGGGAAAATACTAATTATTCCATGAGAAAGTCTTATTTTGCTGGATGTAGTCTTAAAATGTATTGATATCTCTTTTTCATTGTTCACAGTAATTGTAATTTTTCTTATTATTTCAAATTTATATTGCCTTTGATGAAAACTCTTATGACACAATAGGCATGTATTTTGAGCTGCAGGGTTTAATTTAATAAAAGGTCTTACTTTACTTCCAAGAAGGTCTTAAATAGGTTTTAAAAGATCTTTGTTTTGATTCCCTAAAAAACTTATGACACCCTGTACTAGTCATATGAAAGATTTTATGAGTGGAAAAGTTTAGGATCCTACAAAATAATGAACATATAATACTGTCGATGATGGGAGGTTCGATGAAAAGTGTCAATTAATAGGATAAAAAGCTAGGGTGTGATTACTGTGTAATGGTAGAACAGCTGTTGTAATGTATACTGTACCCACATACAGTATAACCTGCAATAAAGAAGACCTCTTAAAAACGACGACCTCTATAACAGACCATTTCTCACGACTCCGAATCTTAAGGAAAAGATCATCACAAAACTCCATAAAGAGACCACCTCTGTATTGAGACACTTACACTGGCTAATCCAGGTTTTTAGAAAAGGGGTGGTGGATTTCATTGGGTTTGTACCTATGATGGCGCTCGGAAATCCCCCAAAACCAATGAAAATGAAATATTTGGGGTGAAAAGAGAGAAGGCACCTATGACCTTGGGTCGTCTTAATAGACATGCTGCACTGGCTTTGCATACAGTGCTGAGCTCATTCTAGATGTGAAATTGTCACAATACTTCTTGTACTTACCCAGCAGCAACCATTAGAATTTTTCTCCTTTGCTTTCTTTTTTACATGGAGTCGTGCACTTTCTGTACAAGAAAAAATGCAATTTAATGTATATGACAATCAACACCTACGTCCATGATATGTATTTTATATATGCGTGCAAATATCATCTGCGGCGATGCGAATGCTAAAATGTTCGCGGAAAAAAGGAAAGCATGTGTTTCTAGGGTGACAGAAATATAACAGATTACATCCATAGAGGTGCACATCATAAATAGCATGAATAAAGAACAGATTCATCAGCAGGGATTCATCCATCTTTGGCGGCCATGACAGGTGTTGTCACGACGACCGATGCTTCCCACTCTCCAGGAAATGCGCTTCCATTTTGTCTTAAAAAAACCTCCAACCTTTATATTATGATGAAGGGAGATAGGCTGCTACAAAGAATTTTTTTGAGTGTAGATGAAGACTTCTTATAATAGAGACATCTATCAACTTGTAGATGAACTTCAACGAAAAATCTTGGAAATTGATTTTGACAAAATTGCGTCATGATTTTTATAACATATGAACAATAAGGAGAAGTTTACATATCTCTCACTGCACTTACTTACTTGCTTGCTTGCTGGCTGGCTGGCTGGCTGGCTGGCTGACTGACTGACTGACTGACTGACTGACTGACTGACTGACTGACTGACTGACTGACTGACTGACTGACTGACTGACTGACTGACTGACTGACTGACTGACTGAGTTCACAAATCATTGAAAATAAGCCCTCATACAACCCGCCCGTTTTACGTGGAACATTTCTAAAGGTCTCAGCAAATCAGATAATCATATAACTTAGATATTCAGCGACGTCAAACATACATGCCCAGATAAGACAAACAGGTATTGATTTTGCTTGCAGCGCATGTCTTCTCATCATTTTTATCAATATTAATGAAAACAAATATAAAATAGCCATAAACTTTGCACAATGTCGTGCACCAAAAATTTGCAAGCATGCAAAAGCTAATGTCAATTTGATGGCGTCAATTGTAACATTTAGTCGGAAATGACTATGAACTCTATACACTTACATCTTTGTTCTGTGTTGAACATTATCTATATAATTATTTGTGTTTATCCATTAGATCTTTTTCACATTACAGCCCAATCTCCAACTAAGACCACCTCTCTATTGATACCACCTCTATGATAAGACCATTGTTCATGGTCCCAAACCTTCATCTATAACTACCAATATGAACCACCTCTATATAGTGACCACCTCTCTATTCAGACCACCTGAGAACACTGCCTCCAAAGGTGGTCCTAATAGATAGGTTCTACTGTAACCATAGCGTAGCGTGATTTCTCAGTAAGTCATCGCGCTCTATGCCGGTGCTGCATCAATGTTCAATCCATCACCTCACAATCGGCACCGATCTTAATGGAGGTCAAATCGGTCGACAACTTTTTGGGTGGAGATTAGCGAAATTGCTGATGCATATCTCGAATCAAACACCAAATGCATCATTTCATTGACCCGTAGCGCAGCGGCCAAAAATGGAACAACGTACAAAAAGTTACTGCTGCTATTATATTGTACTTGATGACGATGGTTGATTGTTATGTTTTTTTAAATGTTGTATTTAGGAGAATATTAGATGTCAGATCTCTTGCACACTGCACATATTTGCTTTGTCAATCTTGTGAATTAAAGAATAAACCCAACATGTAAGAGGATGCATTAACATGGTGCTTCAACTGTCAGTCGATGTTGGGAAAGTTAAACCATGTTGGAAGTTGTGGATTTTGTGGACTAATTTGTGGACCAAAATTCATGTAAGAATGGTTTTAGATGTGGCAGGATGAAGAAGACAGTGTATTCTTTCTTACATTATCCCATATATTGTTTTGATAGACTATGTAAATAGAAGATGGAAATTTTGTGGACCAAAATAATGCATGTTATTACCTGCCATGCATGTTACAATTATTATTGTAACATCAACAACATATATATAATCCATCTAACAGTTCATGGCGCATAGGTCTGCGCAGTATATATCAGTGAAAACTATCGTTTATTTGAACTAAAATGCTCACAACATGGTGCTACTAGCTCCCAACACTGCTTTACCACACCCATGTTGAAGAGATTTCCCCAACACCGATTGCTAGTTGAAGCACTGTGATTAAGCAAATGTGAGAAAAACTTTTTATTGAACAAAGATGGTTTAGCACGTCGATATTGCTTATTTCCAATAAATAACTGATGAAAGAATTTTATTAGACAACATCTAAAATGGTAGTGTATAAAACTGACAGTCAATAGTCTGCTGCACTCAGTAAACATTGTGAAGTATGAAACTTGTCTTTTCGCACCATAAAATTGCACTTTACTGAGTGTTTCACATTGACCCATGATAAACGTTACACGCAAGCAAAAAATTAGATTCAACTCAGACCAGTCAAAACCCATAATAGTGATTTATGGCAAAAATTGATGCTATTTGAATGCGCCAGCAGTTATGGTAATAACAATAATGATATCACTGCTTTTTGTCGTGATTTATGGAAAAACGCTGCTAATTTTAAATATGACCATTAGATGGTGCAATGATCGATTCCCCCGGGGGCATTATTACTGCTGTTTTATGCGCAACGCACAACGGTTTAACACTGTGAGGATATTGCCTACATTATGTAAATCGTTGTATATGTGTTTTAACACTTAAATTATGCATGCGATTGAGACGATGCAGAATTGAAGTGGATTGGCCACTTATAAATTACGTATTCATGATGCTGAAGTTGCTTTGCCAGTGGTGAAAATAGTATTACATACTTATAGCTACAGACCCACCAGAATCATCTAAATGCATGGTCATCAGGAAAATTCCATAGACCACCAATCTTGGATATAAAATATAATTCACAGTAACACCTCGTTATCACCCCCCCCCTTTATTAATTAAACCTCACCCCTACCTCCCTCCATCTGAGGGACTTACCACAAGTTGTCTCAATAGATAGACAGAATGAGTCCTTATTATCATCCGATTACCATGTCGTGGCGCTAAAGTCCAGACACATTGCTCGCAAATATGAAAAAAATGTCAAAACAAACAAGACCTTTCCGCTTACTGTTTTAGCACACAGAAGGTGGCATCATGATTGTAAACACAATTCAACGCAACCTTGAGCATTTGCATCAGACGGACCAAATTGGACAGACATCAAAGTCCACAGCTAATTTGCATATGTGCTTCAAGCCTCATCAGACCTCGTTGGTTGTCGTGGTCATCATCCAAGGTTATTATTCTAGTTTCTCGTACAAAATGCTCAATCTCAATCCAGAAACATTAGGCAGACAATGGTACTACACTATTTTATTTTATTACTTTTGTATTACGAATATTCTATCTTGCATGCAACTTTATTTCTATTGACTCATGTAACTATTTAGTTAGTTATTTACAAACAATAAGGTCAGGGTTCACCATAACACTTATGGGTCAATGCCCAAACCTAACTGCTGTCTACTTGTTTATGATATGTTTTTTTAAATGTTTATTCTATTTTATGTAAAAGACAGAAATAAATTTCATTTAAATTAAACATGGAAAATAGTGATCCTCTTTCAATATGCTCACTTTCAATGGAGAAACATAGAAAAAGTGGTGCCACAGGTCAACATTTGGAAGTTTTATTGAGAGAAAAACACCAGCATGAGCATTAATTAAGCAATTACTGGTTTATTACTGGCCATGTAATCCACCAGCAGCTTTGTAATGACCATAGTAATGTGAAGTCTGAGCTCATGGAGTCATTCAACTTGTGAAAATGTCAGAAACTGGCCTTAAAATTCATCTATAAAGTGAGTAAAACATATGTAAAAAATATTTACAGTTTAATAATTTTACATCACTCTCAATATTGAAATATCACAACTGTAAACTTTCAATCTAAATTCTTCAAGTGCTTGAAAATAAGCCACATGAATATGATTTTGAGCATGTGTA
>CM032665.1:21784735-21841352 GCA_019095985.1 Streblospio benedicti
TTGCAGCAGCACTATAAACAGTGACAAGGGTGCAGCAGCAGCCACTTGTCTCTGTCAGGACAGTCATTGTGGCCAAGTGTGACCAAGTGAGTAGAAAAACTGGCTGTGACCACTCACGCACACAACAGCCGCCGCCATTGTGAAAAAAAGCCAGCGAGGCGTGAAGCCCTTGAAAAGGGGCTTTTCCAATTACGCACGGCCAGCAATATCTTGTTCCTTGATGCGTATGTCACACCGCGGGTTTTCAAGTGTCACGCGACAAGACGAGGAGGAGGACAATGGTAGAGGCTGCGGTGATGGGATTGTTTGTCAGCTTCATGAGATGAGCTGGACTTTGGTGGTCTTCTTTGCCTGCGTCGTTGTGGTTTCTTCAAAGATTCTTTTTTTTTTCTAGATCGATTGCAATGGAATTTTCCATTGACTTTACAGTTGACACCAAATAATTAACCAATATAACCTCCACCCCCACCCCATCCGCAGAAACTCACTACATGGTGACTTGTGAACGGTTTGATTCCGTCCATCACTGTAACAATGTTACACTCAAATCCTAAGACTATTGAATGATAAACAAATTACAAAATAATGTACAATTAAAATCAAATACACACATTTTACATATTATTTCACGTTTATACGAAGAAAAAAGTCATTATCATTATCATTGGTGAGAACAAATCATCACATGATGAGGTAAAACAAATAAGCCCATTATCCCATCAACTCACAGGAGGTGAACTATTGAGGATTGCTGGATCCACCACTAGGTGGCAGCACCAGCCAGTGAGTTTTATTACAGCCGGGAAATTTTCAAACTCCAGGTTGAGCACAAGAAACATTCATGAGATAAATTACTTGTACATGTATTTGATACAAATGAGTCTGGCAATGGTAAAAAATCTCATCATTGTTCATTTTCTGTGATATTTGTATGTGATAAACGAAATAGATCTATTCTATTCAATACTCAATCACTTTACCTTTTATTTATACTAAGTCATATTTACATGTATTCAAGTCACACTGTTTTTTTTTAAATACAGCTCATTGGAGAAGAAAACAGAATTTGGAGGTGTGTTTTTTATAACTATTAAGGAACTTCAAAGTTAATGAAAGGCACTTAAACTAAATGTATTGTTGGGGTTAAAATACACTGCTATACAGCTAAAAAGCATGTTTCATGAGTCAAGGTCTATTGGCCTCTACTACCTCATTCATGAATAGACCAAAGAAATTAGCGTGATACCGATCTTGCCACATGGGCTAAGATGCTTGTAAGTGGGGACTTTAATGCACCGGCATAATGGTCTGATCGAATGATAACTTAACACACCATATGGCTGCAAATCATGGCTTACAGCACGTTTGGACTTCTTAGTGTCTTCTTTACTGACAATTTGCAACTTTGCCATTAGATAAATCTATGTTTAGCACATTATAGGTAGATACAGTCGTACTTTTTTCTTCTTATGCACAATATGTTTTGAGTGGCCCAAGAGTTATTAACTGTACATGCATACTTTCTCCTTGCCTCCCCTTCCACGCCCTCATTAGGACACCAAATCACTGGCAGATCCAGGTTTTCAGAAATGGAGGGGGGTGGGGTCACACTTAAGGCATCTCATGGGTTTCATACACACGCTCCAGAGCAAACATGCCAAAAACCCTATTAAAACTATTAAAATAAGGTATTTTGGTGGAAATATAGGGGGGTTTGCATTGTGCACCTCCCTAGATCTGCCTTTGCCAAATGAAAAGCATGACACTAAATATGCTTGTTTTTTCTACCATGTGTCATAAAATTCAGATCATTTGTTCAGATAACGTTCCATACTATTCAAATTACATAACAATCATCAAATTCAGCGCTGCCATTTATGGTGTACTCCAGCATTACATTAACCTAATTTTGACACTTTTATAGCAATGGCCACAGGGCAAAATAGAACAGCAATACATACAACTAGACGGCGTGATGTCTTAGTGCTACAGGCGGCCAGCAGCATTGGCCACTTTTTAATGATCACAGCGGCATCTCTCCAGGTGACATGACTTACACTTACATAGCCTCAGGCTACATACACATGTATGAAAAATCATCACAAATTATATTCGCATATATAACACGCTCACGTATCAGTCAATCATTGTGTTAGCAGCAGCAACTTAACATGTGCGGTATGACGACCAGAATGCTACAAAATGAACACTTCTATTTTCTTGATGATGGACAAAAAGTAGGTTTACATAGATATATTGGAAATTAACTGAATGGTTGTAAGTATTGACATTGGAGGATTATTTCTACAAGTCTATAGCGCTATATCACATAGCCTCTGCTGGGACTCAAACCCTGGACCACTGACACTGTAGGACCTATTCACCTAGCACTAGACCACAGTGGTCCAGGGTTTGAGTCCCGTCAAAGGCTATGTGATATAGCCCTATAGACTTGGAGAAAGAATCGTCTAATGTCAAAAAGTAGGTTGTTATCAGCATGCTTATCAAAATTTCAAATAATAATAAGATATATGCCAATAACAAAACCACAATACGTGAATTAAGAATGTCAAGCACAACTTCTCGAATTGCCCGTACAAGCCGGCACCACTCTACCGCGAGAACCTGATCATACATCAGACACCCAACCACTCTATCGGCCGTGCTGTCCACAATCGCCTCGATCTGATATCAATTGAACAGTGCCACCGTATCATACCAGTCACATTCAAGTTCAACTAAACAAATTAATGCCCGTCTTTTGTTGAACAAACTTTGAAGAATGGCAGCTAAAATAGGTTTCTATTTGAAATTACATTACTAATTTTCAGATACATCCATTTTACTTATAAGGTCTTAACATTTTCAGATATTGTCAGTTATCAACCGAGCCTTCTGTCAGTGGCATGACTAGATGGCACCACGTGACAATATTATTTTTCAAATCTAGGTTTTTATTTTTCATATTCGAATAAAAGCAATGATTCTTGCAATAAACTCCAAACTGTACGTTTTGCAATTCAATTAGCATATTTTTCATTCAAATGTGCAAAACAGCAACTTTCAGAGAAAGCCTGTTGCGTACATGGTGTCACATTTTCATAATTATTGCCTTTTCAATCAAATAAACATGGTTCCATATGGTAAAAACACTATTAATCGTGTACATGGTAATAGTTCACTGTTGCTACATAAAGAAACTTGTATTGGACATGTACAGCAAAACTGGCGAAAGTAACCATCCCCAGATTGAAAGTCTGTGGGTTCAAACAAGTTTGTATATTTGTAGCTAACTTCATTACATTTGAAGATATAGAATTATGATTTGAGGCTGTAATTAATCGTATACAGTAGAAACTACCTAAAAACCAAAACCAGTCCAAGGCGGTCAACAAGTCATGAGTACAGTACTCCCTTCTTCAGTATACTTACTATGTACAGTGTTTTAATAACCTCATTCCTTATAATATACCATATGCAAAGATAGCATGAATCGGTCACTTGTCCAAAATCCTCAGAAAGACTATTTAGAGAGTCATTGTATATATATTTCTTTTTCTTACCATAAAATATCAAATATATATTGAAAAAAGTTTTTTCCAAATAAAGTTTTTATTAAAACTAGTTTTAAGCAAAAGCCTCCTTTTCAATCTTCGACTATTTAGAGAAGTTTTATTGCACAAAATACATAGAGGACAGAAACAATGATGAAATACGTCTGTACAAGACACACGGATCCACTATAACATGGTGGTGGGGACTGTCACAGGTAGTACGGATATTTCTCTAGTACGAGGTTTTAGCTTCATCGTATTTGGTAGCAGCAGCAGCTGGCGCTAATGTTAGCATTAATTCGATGGTGTAAACATGCTACAGCCTCTGGTACCATAAATGGTAGTGGACACAGGTCTACAATTAGCAGATTACATCTAAACGAATAATATCACAGTGTATGTTCATCACCGGAGATAATATTGACCATAATAAACAAATTGAGATACATGTACTGTAATTTTCCATATTTTTATTTTAACAATGTTTCAAACCTTTTTATTTGTTTTCCTTTTTTCAATAAGAAGGGATTCATTAACAAAAATTAAAACATCTACCGTACCGGGTATTTTAAAATATTTCAGCACACACATTTGAAACTTAAGAAACTTAACCAATGTTGTTAACAAGTGAATTGTTTTCATATATTTTGAGTTTCTTACTTTAAAGCACAGTCTAAAAAAGTTAACTTTTTAACAACAAAAAATAAAAATAAATCAAGCCTTTTTCAAATTCCTTTACATGACAAAATACTCAATTTACTTTTGGTCCATATTACATTTAAAATAAATGAGGTACAGACATTTTTCCTTATATTGATTTAATACTCCCATATATTTATACCGGGTATCTATTTTATCTACCATAACAACAGCCACAGTATGGCAATGGAAAATTTATATTCTATAAATGCTCAAATACAACTCCAACTATTTTTTAGCATTGTATTGTGTTATCTTACGTAACACGAACTTAAACTTACAATTACAGTTTGGCAATCTTCAGAATGCCTGTCTGCTCTAGCTCCAGTGACATATTTTAAAGATTGGCACAGACATACTTGTAGTTGAAACAGTTCAGTTTATTTGGTGCTGTACATAGACCCAAAATAAAAGATTCAAGAGAAAAAATGGCCTTTTCATATGTATTACGCTAGATGACACCATCTTGAAAGTGACCACAGGCAGTATCTAGGACGACCATCTTGCTGACTTCAGGTAGGTGTTCTGATTAGAGAGGTGGTCCATGTACAGAGGTTCCACTAAAGATACAGTAGAACCTCCAGCTCTATAATAAGACCACTTTTCACGGTCCCAAACCTTCATAAGCAAAATGAACCTCTGAATAGAGACCACCTCTCTATTGAGATCACCTAACACTGGTTCCAATGGAGGTTCTAATAGAGAGGTTCTACTGTAATGAATAATTTGTATGGCTAGTCCAGACCAAGAAGAGTGATCTCTGGTAAGTTGATCAGTACAAAGAGGCCACCTCCTTAGGAGGATTGCTGTACATAAATACAGTGCAATCTCCAATTAAGACCAACTCTGTATTGAGACCACCTCTGTAATAGGAGCATTTAATACAGTCCCAAAACTTGAAAAAGAGACCTGCATAAAAGGAGACCACCTCTCTAAGGAGACCACTTAAATGGAATCAGTCCCATTATGGGTGGTTCTACTTCCATACAGAACTCCTACAACTGTTGGGAAAATCTGTGTATTCTGTCGCTGTCTAAAGCCCACAAACGTGAGCCCCCATGAGGACGTGTGATGAATGATCCCCCGGCTCCATAATCACCCCGTCTGTGCCCCAAACTGCCAACGCTACTGAAGTGTGCTGCTTTGTAAGTGCCGCCACTGCCGACAGGTGTAAAGTAGTGAGTGCGGTGGCGGCCGTGGCACACATATTCAATTATCGTTACACGACAGGTGGAAAAATTCAATGCTTGAAAATTAGCTTCGTCTCCGAAGGCATGGGGAGGTTCACATGTACACACCCACAGGCCACACAGGAGCTGCTATCAGCGCATGGGCAGGGGAGCAGTGCTTCCATTGCTTAGATTAGAAATACAGTAGCACTTCTCTATTAGGACAAACTGTGAGACTGGCCTCAAGTGGTGTCAATAGAGGTGATCTTTATAGGGAGGTTCATTTTGGTTACTTAATGGACATTTCGGAGCATGAAAATTGGTTCTTTTAAATATAGAGATGGTCTCAATATAAATGTAGTCTTCATTGTAGGCTCTTCTGTAAATGTTTCCCTTTCAACACTTGCACTTTTAAGTCTTTACTCTTTATACCATTATTTGTTCAATAATATTTTTTTTTTGTTATATACTTAAACTAGCTGGATACCTGGCGCTGCTCGGGTTGAAACAGATGTGATCCGGAACACATTAAATGATCGTCCTTCCCCGTCCTTCTCTCCCATCAGCTGGTCAAGAACAACTCCATCATCTCCTTTCCATCGTCATATCTCACAGCCATATACACAGAATATGACAATGATTTAATCCCCTTAATACCCGTCCCCCCAGCTACACCAGGAAAACAGGTTTGGAACAAATTAAATGCCCCCACCCTCCCCCACCCTTCCATCCGCCTTTGCCTTCCTCTTTCATCCCAATCCCGGCCTCTCTCCCCCATCCCCATACAAACAGGTCCAGAACAGTGACACACACTAAATGAATATCCATCACATCCTTCCTACTGCTCAGGTTGAAACGGATGAGATCTGGAAATCCTCCCCCCCAACACACACACAATAGGCTGGAACAGATTAAATGCACCTCCATCACCACCTCCCTGCCTCCACCACACCAGCTCCCGTCAGAATACAGGTTTGTGACGGAAAATGTACACCTCCATCACCTTCCTCCTATTGTCATATGTCACAGATGTATATGTATATTGCAACGATAGATGCCTCTAATATCTCTACCACAGCTAATGCTACCCCTGGTAAACGCGTGCGGAACAGATTAAGTGTTCCACCCTCCCCTACCCTTCCTACTGCCACCACCCCTTCTTTTCTCCCCAACCCTCTCTACGCCATCCCCATCTAAACAGGTCCAGAACAGAATAAATGTATCTCCATCACCCTTTTCCTGCTGCTGCTCGGGTTGAAACGTATGAAATCTGGAACAGATTTAGATATAACCATTCCTGCCACTTTTTAGTCACATATTTCACGTACAAACTACTGTAATGTAGCAGCGTCATTAGTAGGTTTGGCGGGTGGGTCTGGAGAACTTTTTTGTGCAAATTAATGTCATTTTACGCACTATTTTCGGCTTTTTGCAAACCCTAGAAATCATGGCCCTGTATGAAACTCATCATCGGTCTACGGGAATCTCTTTTACACTGTACAACAACTACACATATTCATGAGTGAAACGGACGGATTACTGTGGTAGTAAAAGCACCGCTTTACAGGGGGTTAAAAAATCAATATCAGTTTATCAGTATTGAGTTCAAGGTTGTGGGACTTTCGATTTTGTGACCAGCTTCCACGAATATTAGGGGGTTTGAATCCGCATATATAGCCGTGAGATATGACGATGCATGATGCTATCATTGAACCCGACCACTTTTCATATGCTAGTCAGTCACTCCCTTGAACTAAGTGGTACAATTGGAATTTTCACATTAGTTGCTTTTTTTCTAGAGGTAAATGAGATCTATTGAGAAAAAGCATGAATCAGGTATAAAGTTCCCAGGGAAATGTCAGGTTCCCAGCACCTTTGTGACAGACAAACTGTGCCTAAGCAGCCGCGAACAAGTGAGAGTGTTTTTGTGCAATTTCCACAGACAATAACATATAATTTACGCAAACAATGCTACGTTCATCAGTATAAAGCTTTTTACAGGCAGTCCTTTTAATAGCATGGGTGGGTGCAAATGAATGTTATTAATCTAATTCTAAATATCAACTGGTTTTATACGGCCTCTCACTGCGGAGTTGTTATTTAGATTTTATGGCAAGTATTCATTATGTTTGGGGCAAAACATTCAATGAACACTTCACATTCAAATGATATTTAAAACATGATTATTTGAGGAAGGTTGCCAAAAGTTGCTATCTGAAAACTAAAAATGGACTATTTTTGTTAAAGTGACATTATAGAGATGAATCCAATGTCAAGCCACACATAATACATGAAACGTAGAAGGCTATCTCAAGTAACAAAGATGATAACGTAGCAGCAAAAACATTTCAATATGATACAATCTATTCTATTATGATAATAAATAATTTGGTAAATCTATATTTTAACAGGTGAAACAGGAATGAAATGGTGTTTACAAAAAAGAAAAAAGCTACAGTAGAACCTCCAATTAAGACCGCCTCTACTGAGACCACCTCTATATTGAGACCATTTTTCATTGTCCTAAGCATTCATATCAAACGAGACCACTATAAACCTTCATCCGAAGACTACGTACCTCTCTATTGAGACCACTTGAAGATGATCCATGAGGTGGTCTCAATAGAGAGGTTCTGCAGTATTTTGATGATGATGACTGTGACACTGCCCCACCTACTATCAAGAGCTCATGCAACCGCCTGCCATGCAAGGAACTTCAATCTCGGATTCTACAAGTTTGACAAAGGAAATTGAAACCTGGAAATGTTCAAGGGGGGAATTATAACTGGTCATCCACATTAGGCAGATGTTAAGAAAACTACAGAGGGTTAATCACATTAGCTGGTCACCAGCTGGGACAATAGAGACATCGGTCAACGTGGATTACACATAATGGGAGGATTTGAAGAGATTTTGGAACCCGTAATTGGTGTCTTAGTGATAGGGAAGACTGGCATTGGCATTTGCAATTTCTCTAATCAGACTTCTTAATGTGTTTTCCTCAAGCTTGCTCGTGAATTCAATTGTATTCTCTCAACCCAGGTCTCTCAATCTTGGAGTCATGAGTTCAAGTCCAGTCAGGGCCACTTGATGTAGTCAAATGGAAGTTTAGGGTTGTAAACCTGACTTCAGCTATGTCAATACAGTGGTAGGAGCTTGCCTGGTATAGATCACAGAGAGAGAGAGAGAAAGAATATAATCTAATAAGATTTATTAGCATATTTATTCTCCGTATTCAGGGCAAAAAGCATTAAAGCATTTATCAAACTTAGATCCGTTCAGCAATCAATTTCCACAGACATGACTTTAAAACTTAGCCTACTAATTTGATTAATTTGGATATTGATTAATTTATGACTAAAACACGTACACTATTCATAGCATGTTCTAAGCCAAATTAGACAAAAACGGTGATGTATTGACTGCAATACACATGTGACCAGCGCCAGAACTACATAACATTGCCAATGACGTGATGATGCATTCAAATTTACTACACTTGCCACCTGTTGTGAAAAGGGCCGTACAACGAATCAATCTCCAATATCTTTATAATATAGGATGAGATAGGCCCTCTTTAAGTGCCTCGAAGCAGATGTTGTCAAATATTGCACACCTTTTGGTAAAGTTTCACTTTTAAATGATGACGAATAGGTTTGTAATAAAATAAATCAATAATGAAAAGAGGAAACAAAAATTATGGTGGTGGGGCTAAGTCTGCTTGAAAGTTGAGTGCGCAGCTGAGTCAGTTAGATCTAGATACCTTTGGGAAAAGGGAGAAGCGTCAACAGGTGTCTAACAATGGCAGGTTCCACTGTATTGTCCTTGTCTCCATAGATACCTGATGGCAGGATCCAGTCTGCTCATAGTGACCATTACTGTCATTTTTCCTGGTCAATGCTAACTTGTGTCATAATGATTGACATTAAAACAAACTTTCAAATTATTCTGATCGTGACAATGTTCAATCTCACTATTGTGCATCAGAGAAAGATGGCCCATGTATCTAAAAAAAATCACACTAATACATTCTTGTTCTGAATGTTTGTTAAAGTGTGAACTTCTATGTCACCTCACATAGGTCTTGGGTTTGAATCCCACAAATTTAGTTAGAGTCCTGATAGCACATTCAAAAAACACACCTATTCTGAATGGGCCTTTTCAAATGAATCTTAATTAGATCAAAGCTTCAAGTTACTATCAAAGTCCATTTCCTAATATAATATAATTTAAATTAAAAACAACTAAAACTGAAAATAAGACAGAAAACATAGCTGAAATAACTATAAACAAATTAGACAGAACGTTGTCATACACAGCGTCATCATTCCAAAGAGTATTTTATAAAACCTTTAAAAACATTTGCAAGAGTTCTTACACATATCCGCTTAATGAGAGTTAGATAGTCTTAAAGGTATCTCTTTATACATTGAAATGTTTCTCTACTACATGTAGCCTACTTCATCCTTTAGTAAAACAAGATTTGAATAGATTAGAGGTAGAGTAAACACTTTATATGTAGCTGTAGCAAACATCCTAGTTAGGAAAATCAACATCTCGCAATTATTTGCGCCATAAAGATAGCAGATTTGAAGAGCTTGTGGAACAATTCTTTGTAGACACAGACATTCATTGAATGTGACAATATGAACCTCAACTCCTTTAGCACTGGCAGATCCAGGTTTTTGGGAAAGGGTTGGTGGGGGCACACTTACCATATGCACAATCCATGGCGAACATGGCAAAAACCGTATGAAAATAAAGTATTTTGGTGAAAAAAGTGCCCCCCAACCCCTCTGGATCTCCCTATGAATTAGAATATATCACAGAATATATATTAGTGATTTAGACAACCTATTTTCATGAAACATACTTATCATCCGCATCTTGACACAGCAAGGTATTATCTATCAAAATCTATAGATAGATGACCACCTTCTCAGGGGAAGATGATCGTCCCAAACAGCTGTTTGTTCTATCAGATATTGTCATTGTGGTGTGTGATTCTGTGACCAGAAGGTGGTCAGTTCAATCATTCATTATGTACAGATACTGACATACTGAGTCACTATATGCTCTATGGTTCGGTTTCTGACCATGTCTGGTGGTGGGTGAGAGCAAACTCATCCCTAACAGGTTGCACACTGCTCCATGGCACCTACACGTTATATAGGTACAGGTCATATCGAGTGAAGGTAGAATTTGACTGATGAACACCATGGTAGCAGAGAGTTAAGAAATAACAATATAGTGTGATCACAATACCAATGACTTGGTGTGAATGTTAAGTTGCTCGAGCATGATAACAATGAATTACAATCGTAAATAAGCAAATTTACATGTTCAAGTTTGCCCATCTTCCTAACCAAACGTCAACGGTCAGAAAGTCGATTCCCAGGCGGAGTCACTAGAAGGTTGCTGGTTCAATCCCTGGGGCCTGGTATGGGGCAAATGGCTGATGCAGAGCTTAGTCTTCTGTACTCAGCAGTGCAATTTTGCATGGCAATTACATGCTGAACAAGTCAGCCAGGTAAAAGGGTACTGATGTGAGGAATCAAGCAGAGTGTGTGCTAAAAGGCATGAAATACGATCAGTCTGTGATGGATGCTTATAATTGTAAAATATTCAAAATATATTATGTAAAATTGCCAATGGAAAATTTCAGCTTTCATATACCTTTGCCAAATGTCACCAGCAACAGAACACCTTTTGAAGAAAGCTCTGATGGTCAGGAAGCCAGTAACCTATAATCTGCCATACACACATCTCATGAACACAGGCATTTACTTATATAGCACCACTTCATCTTCTCTCACACTGCTTACTAACAAAGTAGCCCATAGCCACTATCACCTATAAAGGACAGTTATTTGATCAACAGCTAGAGGAATCTCACAACTATTTACACTATATTTATGTGTTGCAAAATGGGTTAACATCTCACCTAGTAAACTATCTGTGATTGAGAGGTGATGCTTGATCAGTCTAAATCGGGTTAAGTGCTGCACTTAATTTTAAGTGTAATAAATATACTGACAAATAGACTATAAACGGGCCAATTACCAATAAAATATATTTTTTCCTGCATCTTGTTATGACTATTGAATCACAGAAACTGTGTCACTTATCAGTCCAATTCCATCTTTATAGGAATCTGTTTCAAATCCTATAAAACAGCTTCTAAAAGCTTCATTGAGATTGGACTTGTGCTTTTAATTTAGCAAATACGTTGTCTACAGCATCAAGTTCAGTATACTTTGGAAATACATTGGCTTTCATCACATATAAAGTCACTTAGTTCGTCCACCTCTTAGAATCATAGGTGATTGAATACAAAATCATTATTTCACCGAAGATTTTTACTACACTCTTTGAAGTTTAAACATCTTGGCACCTAGAAAAATGCCTTCTGGGAGCAGAGAAAATCGGTTGAAACGAAATAAAGTTATTCTCATAAAATTATGTGCAGTAATCATAAAGAGAGGACATTTCTTTGGATGAAATCACGACGAAATTCTTTGAAGTTGAAGATTTTCACACTTTGGAAATGACATTCTAGAAGCTTAGAAAGTGTGTTATAACCTTATACTCGGTCAATGCTGCCCCACAGCAATGCTACCTCGTGTCATAATGACTGACATTAAAAACAAACTCCCATTTTATCCTGATCGTAAAGACATTGTCCAGAGGGCTGGGAAAATATTTGAAAACCAGGTGATATTCGGTGTGGAGACTGCCTTTTTTGGCGACATGACCTGCTATTATCACTGAAGCCTGTCAGTAGATGCTATCAATGGAGGACATATTTTTTTCTCTTAATAATAGTGAATATACAAACAGCCATTCTGATCCTATAACTCAAATGTGTGGCCTGCTGTTCTGTTCCATGTATGCAGAGTGATACTGTGCACAAGGTTGTATTCTGGTAGTTGTAGAAAATTGTATTTGTCTTTATTAAAGATAGTGTATAAAAATATATACCAATACAGATAAAAATGGCATTATTAAAATGGAGATACTGTTGAGATCAGAAGAAAATAATCATTATCAGGGCGGATTTACCAACATATATATGTACAGAATGCATTAAGTTAACATAATAAACTGAGCTTCGGCATTCTCGCCAATACCCATTTGAATAATGACAACTCATATGGGCTAATTGGGATTGGTCCATTACTTAATTAGTGTATCAATGATAATCATAACCTTAATAACATTTCATTTAACATATCATATGTCCTGAGAACAATATTTGCATTGCATTATAACACAATCAAGCAGTTTTTAAGCCACAAAAATGGAACTCTTCAATATACACAAAAGACCCTATTTACCATGACTAACCACATTCATGTCCACCACAAATCCTCTTACATTTACCTGCACTTCTAAAACATCTACCTATACGCCAAAATGTAGCACACACCCCAAATATGGTGATAAAAACACCCTATGCCTTTGACACCAAGATACTTTAACCCTCCCAACAAACCCCCCATTCCCAATACCTTTTACCAACCACTTCTTAGCTGCTACACAGAGCATTAGCACCTATCAATGGGTAAATTGTAATAAGCCCTGCAAGTGGTTCCAGTGGCTGGTCATGAAGATCACCTCCTAACAACCCTCCCTTATCCCCTCACCCTATAATTGCCACATTTATGCCTAATCAATTTACCTGGTGCTGCTTTCACCTTTTCAAATGGCATGACTCCACACCAGGTGCAAGCAATGCCAACAGAGGGTTGCAGCAGAAAGCAAATCACTTCTGCACACAAGGTTTTTGAAAATGCCTCATCCTTTGACATATTGCCATCCCATGCCATTCAGTACAGAACACATTTGGGATGTAGGCTAACTGAAATTTAAATCTACCTTTTCTGCTGTTTTGATTGGCTGTTTGTAATGGCCAATTGGAAGGTTTGCTTCCATGTGCTTGTGTTTGGGGGTGTTATTTAATATATATTTATTAGGGTGGCTGTTTTTTATTGCTTCATGTTTGGTTAACCTTGTGGAACACACTTCAATATGAATGCAGCTTTTAAAAGAAGGTTTAAGGTGAAAAATCTCCAAGCACCCCTTCACATTGGTGTGTTATGACTGGTGATTTCAATACACTTTTCAGGCTTAGATTTTGATGTCAATTTGACATTAGATGGGTTAAAAAAGTAATATATTCATGTCAAAAATGCACTTTTATCTAATAGCTTGCTAACTATTATTTGGTCATACATAGATGGTGCAGAGCAATTAAAGTGTGAGCTATTGAAATCAGACACTTTTATAATAGCGACCTCACTTCACAATGGCTCTCTTTGCATTTCAAATGATAGAGGACAGGAATCAGTTCAAAGGTACAAACTTTAGATAACTTTCTAATGATTTGGTTTTGAACAAAACATTTGGACTTCATTAAAATCTGATCAACTGGACCTCCCGTTGTTTCATATTATTAGACAAATGTCAATTCCAACAATAAGGGCAGCTGGTACCAGCACATAATGACCCCTAAGGGAGTCACAATGCCCCCATGCTGAGTAATAACAAACTGAATGGTCCACTTCATTGACTGTGCCTGCCCCAGTCCCTATGTCCATGTGGCCCTCTGATAAGGTCATTTTGCCATCCATGTTGACAATTGGAAGAGGGAATAGAATATCCCCTTTCAGGAAGGTAACAACAATGTCAGGATTTTACATGGAAAAATAATTACTTGTCCAATCTTTATGAAACTTTCACAGACGTCTTGAATTTTTAGAAACAGACTGACAAATCTAGTCTAAATAGATTCATATTTTTGGAGGGAATCCCCAAAATCCATTTATTACAAGAATCTGAAAATACCAATACCCATTATTAACTATTGTAATGCCATCTACTGAAAGATCTCGTATAGCAAGTTACAATTGTCATTTACAGAGAAGCCATTTAAATCCATCTACTGGTAAATACCAATGAATTCAAATTTTCTATTTTCTCTCTGTGTTTGTCTATGGCAAGCTCAGATAAGACCAATGAATTATTTAATCATGTGTTACTGTAATATCTAACATCTAAGTTTTAGTAGCTGGACATTGTATTTAGGCTTGCAAACTAAAATGAAGTAAAACTGGTATGCAATAAGGGAGCAGTAACACACACTACTGCATCTTTCTGCTGGTCCCCTGGGCAAAACACATAATTACATAGTAACACACCCTATTGAGGATGCTTCCTTTGCACTTCACACACTATGACCACTATTTATGCAAATGTGTTTTACATATATCATTAGGCTGACATATGATCACTGTCCTTGCCATCTCAAGATTTAAATGATGATCAGAGTCTTCACTGATAGTTATCGCCATTTGACAAGATGAAGGTATATTTTGCCTGAAACTATTTTCCATGTAACACCTTTGGTTGTAAACTGACCGGGTTTTTTCCATATTAATCTGAGCCGGTGGCGACTCTTTGAACTGAAAATGAGTAATAGTAATGATCATCTAAAGAACAGTATAAAACAGCCAGCTAAGACCGTATCTCTATAAATAGCGTATGGACCACCTCTATAATAAGACCAATGTTTATGGTTCCACTAAACCTTCATAAAGAGACCACAAGGTTCGCAATTTCAAACAAATGACATTCAAAGAGTAGTGTGTTGTATAGTTATCAGTGGAAAATCTTACACATTTGGTCAACATCTACATGTAAGCATCGTCATATCTCACGACTTTATACACAATGTGTGACTGTGATTCAACAGCCCTAATATCAGTCGAAGTTGCACACAAAATCCAACCAATCAAAAGTCCAACTGCCGAAATGTTCAGCCGCGATATCAAACATCATAAGTACAATCTACAGTACAAGTACTAGACCAAGTAAGAATTGATTTTGCCTTTGACGTAAGTCCAGCTTGGCGAATCGTGAAAGGAGGTTCTTAAGAAAAAAGAAAGAAATTGACAAAGGGCTGTAAGGCAAAACCTTCATAAAGCTACCAAAATGAACCTCTGTATAGAAACCACCCCTCTATTGAGACCAGCAAACTCAGGTCCCAAGGGTGGTCCTAATAGAGTTTCTACTGTAACAAGGATCAACTGGACTTATAAAGTGACCATTCTTTCCAATGTGACCACACAAGCCATAGAATGTCTGTAATAACATGCAATGGTACAAGTCTTTAATTATATATCAGCAAAGCTAGACAGTTGAATAATACACCAGCTTGTCGATCCAACACTTCTGTATTCATAGAGGCTTCTTAATCTGGCAATTATTTCTTCATTAATCATCATTTGTCACCGATGATTATTGTGGTTTTTTGTGACAGCTAACGATATTTCCTGATGTATACAGAGTAGGTCATCTTCAAGGTCACTTCCTTAACACATATTGTTCTGTATTTGTTCAAATTCTATACATGTATTTGCACTTCATTAAATCTTCCACAAGAATCTTAAAATTAACAACGAGTCATTGGTACAATACACACTCCGACATGAGCTTTCAGTTTCTGGAAGCAGCAATTTTCCTGCTCTTCACCAGAGAGTTCACGGATTTTGTCATTACCTTCAATTTCATTATTCAATTTGTAGGTGTGGTGAACAAATGTGCATTGATGCAAGATGTGATCGTCTCACGGTCACAAATAGTTTTATGGTGCTCACAGGTTCTCTTTCACCATAGGCAGATCCAGGGAGAGGGGTGCTGGGGTTGCCTCCCTCCCCCTCGCCCCTTTTCACACCAAAATACCCCATTTTCGATTTTGTCATGTCTGTGTTAATCCTCATACAAAACCCATGAGATCTCTTAAGTGCACCCCCCACCCTTTCCTGAAAACCTTGATCTGTCTGTGTTCACAGCACCCCCTCTCTACCAACTTGTTGGGGGTTCTGTTAAAATCATATGCTAGACTTTGTATAAGACTGTAAAGTCTCATGATGTACTTATAAGAAAACTCTCAATAGGAAAAGTTGAACGATTAAAGAAACTTATAAACAACACGTCTGGCCACTTGAATCATTATATTTTTACACAATGAAGGAGTGGTAGGTGCGATAAATGGGTAACTATTATACACGCATAAACCTATTGTTGACAAGCTCGTCCTTTCATTAAAATGCTGAAATCCTTCACAGGAGACATTCAAATAGAGAGTTGCAGATCAAGTCATTAGATACAATAGGAGGTTTATTACATGATTTATCAGCAAGTGGGGTTGTGAAAAGGCATTTATCAAGCATACACGACATGCACTGCTGGCCACCCTGCCCTATAGAAAGAGGGGGAAGGACATGATAACACAATGCTGCCCATTCTTAATTGAAACGTAAATCTGGTGCATTTGATGATACCCTTTACATACGTACTTGCATTAATCTTTATTTCTGTTGTCGTCGTTTTCATCATCATTGTCGTGTTATAAGTACACAAACATGTTTGGGATTCAGAAACTTACTTTTAACGTAGTATTCTGCTATATCTGTGCACTTAATAGTCGAACGTACCTAATTAACATGTAGGTGCCACGGAGCTGTGTGCAACTATCTAGGGATGCCATTATTCAATCACTTCAATTTATTACCTGCTTTTATTTCCAAATACACTCTAAAATCTAAATATTAAATAGGGATGAGTTTGCTCAGCACCCACAACCACACCCGACCAGGAACCGAACCCACAACCTTCTGGTCGCGAGTCCAAATCCCTATCAACTCGGCAACAGAAGCATAGCACCCCACCATCTTTTTCTTCTATTCAGCCACCTTATCCTTCAAATTTAAGGTGTCATGTTACCATTAATATCAGGTATATACTTAAAAATTTACACTATAATACAAAAACGAAAATAAGATATATACTAATATATACAATTTCATAGGTATGCGTGACGATAATCTAAACCGGTATTAGCAGAATTCTTAATCAAATAAACATTTCAGTCAAATAAGATAAAAAGTGTGCGTGTTGATAACCTAGTAATAATGTGAATGGTGCCGGTAGTTTGAACATTCAGACATACCTCGTGAAAGAAGATAAAAGCTCATACATTATAATTAATATACAGCCTGACAGCATCTCAACAATCTAAACACTATTACTACCATAATCGTATATAAGTAAGTCTATTTTTTTCTGTGGAATCATATAAAATCAAGCCAATTTCCTTGCCACCTGTATATTTAACTTAACAAAAACTTTTGATGAATGGCAAAGTAACATAAAACTGTCATCTTATAGATCTATGCATTATTTCTGGCCATTTTGTGGAAGTGAAAGTACGCATATCTTAAGATCGAATTTCTATCTTGATGAAATTCATGCTTCAAATTCACTCTATTCTCAAGAGCCAAATGAACAATAATATATTTCACTGAATCCTATCTTAAATATATAATTATGCGATAACGTTTCTAAATGTCAACGTAGAGATTGTATCTGACGTTTAGATTTCCATCATTGGAGATTTTAATTCTTAGCCACCAAACAGGCCAAGTCCAATGAACATAAAATATATCTAAGGTTATTACAAATCCAATGTTGAACAAAATGTTAATGTTATCTTATATCATCGAGTGGGCTTTACAACGATGTAAATAGCCATTCAAGCCTCCCTCGCACTATCTTCTGTCATCAAGTGCTCGTCAAAAACTACATGCATGATTTCCCCCAAACTTATTGAACACTTAACACTAGCCACTTCTAGATAGGAAAGGATTATCAATTGTATGCAGCCCGTGCACAGCTTTTTGTAAAGAGGCGTTATAATACCTACATTTTTCTGCTCACAGGCAATGGTCCAATGACATCTGTTACAAAGTTGCCTGAACATTTCATACTTAATCTTATCAGAAGGGGGGGGGGGGGGGTGTCAGAGGAACTCCTCGAGCCCCCCATGAATAGTTAGCTTTACTTAGAACTGTATGTTCTCTTCTCATCAAATCCATTTTGAGAGGCTTAGGCAAGTTTTCTGACGATTATGCAAGATTAAATCTTAGAATACATTAGATTTTCAAATTCCATTATGTACTGATATTTAATAATATTCAAAAATCTTATTTAACCCTATTAAAACCTAGTGGATACAGATTTAAGAAGAAAAGTTCACTGAGCCCATATTGCTATGACCAGACACATTCTCCAAGTCTTGCCTGACTCTCCGGGCCTGACTCACAGCTTCTTCCAGAGCTGGTACTGCCTCCTAGCTCCAGTAACTTCTACAAGTTGTGGGTTTGACCTCACCCATAAAGAATCTCGGCGACAAGTTGACCAATGTGAGTTTTAAGCCTTTTAAAGTTTTATAGGAGCGGATATAAAGAACATCATCTACTAGAAAGGCGCATTGTGTGCCAGGAAGCATGCACGGATCAAGGTGCATGTCCGTGGTCACCGTAGCGGACGCAGTATGGAGTCACTGAGATCCACACCTTAACATAAATCAAATCAATCAAATCCTGAGGTTATTTGAGCAGGCCCAAATTATTCCTCATCCAGAGGGTGTGGTCTGGCTGCCCAGTCTATTTCTTTACGGTCTTCTCCAAGCGTTTCGGTCACCAGGATCTATCTGACCCATGCCCAAGCGTGCCAATCTTTCTGCACATCTACATTTCCAAGTCTGTTTTGGTCTTCCCTTTCCTTTCCTTCCTTCTATTTCAAGTTTTCTTACTTTGCTAACCAAGCCAGATCTTGCCATCTGTCTTGCTTTACGAATGGCACAGAGACCATCAATATCTGTGATACACAATTTTTCTCCACAAGCCTTATAACATATGTTGGTGCATTACGTTGGTGTTTAATTTACATGCAAAAAATACGCATTATTTACAAAGGCATAATAACACAGTCACTGTGCGTAAAATCCATTATGGATAGTTGACAAGATAATTCATAGCTAAAATGTCAATAGAAGTAATTTCATAATATCTACGGGAGTATTATAGACCACAGACTTGTATATTTTTATATTCATCAAAACAGAAAAGCCCACAATATGAGAAACCTATTTCAATTGGAAAAATGCTAAGCTTGTCCATATATCAATGTTATCCTCTTCATCAGAGAATAACACAGTGGAACTTTATATCATTATTCTATGATTACAAAGTAACTTTATACAAAGACTTATTCAGTTCATGGGAAAATTGCGAATTACTTCAATGAAACAGCACATGAGAATGTGTTACAAATAATATAAGAAAATTAAATGGAAACAAAAGAGAAACATTAATACTTGGCACATAAGAAGAGATAAATTAAGTAAAACTAAACTTGTGAGCAACCAATGAGGTAAATCAAGACTTAGAAACATGAGATACTTGGGAAATTAGGAGTATCAGTGCAATTACCTTATGGTAAAAGTATATATTTCAAATACAAAAACCTGCGCTTAGTTGGATTTATCAGATTGTGTATGATTCAAAATAAAGGAACTCTACTAATCCAACTAAAATCATATCACATATATATGTATATATTTTTCAACAAAGGCACATTATTTGGGAAATACAAATGGGAAACATCAGACGAATATTATGGCGTGATAAAATCATACAAAGACTAATATATGTTATTATGGTTTTGTACGATGAAAGTTACAAAGCGCTTTTGTCAGAACTCTGAAAATGACAACATACAACATTTTTTCGACACAGCTATCTACTTCAATATACGGAAATTCAAGACCAATAAAACATGCGATTTAATGGTGCGATAACAAGAACGTTCGTTTCTTTCATGCCTTTATAATATGCGCCCGATTCTCGCGTAACCAGATAACCGCTTATTAAGGTGTGCGGTGGGAATTGACTCCTAGACGGTCTTTAATTTGAGGCCTGCACGCAATGAAAGGCCTTAAACATAGGATGTCACTGTCTAAGTAACCACAGCAATCACAGTATAATAGAGTAATAAAAACGTGCTTATTATTAGCGAGGCGACAAGCTGCCTCTGCACATGGGCCATTTTCACAGGTTTCCTTTACATCAAAGTCACCGAAGAGGAAACGGTTTTGTTTTTGTGTGCTTCAACCTTTAACTTGCTTCTTCAGCTAGTTTTCATCCAAATTAGGTGTATATTACACATGATACATAGGCCTACCCATGAAGCTGTTTCTGTGGTGTGCAGTGTGGCTCAGGAAGTGTACAAGAAGATCTGAATGTACAATTGGACACACCACAATTCATATGATCATCTTTTAGGACCATTGTCAGTGCCCCAACAACCTTTTAACCTTTTAACCGTACATTGCAAAAAAAGTCACTAATAGTCCTGCAATAATGTTACTCGATCTACATGTTCTACACCTTACGGCTTTGACAAAAGTTGGTAGTTTGGAGGAGGAGTACTGTAAAAGTAGAAATGCACGATTTAATTTGTGAATTTCGTGGGTAGATGCAAAAACGCAAGCTTAAATAATCAGCAAACATTAATAGCCTATGTAAAGTAGGTGCAGGATGGACCAAAATTGCAAAATTAAATAGTCACAAAATAATTTATGGATGAAAATCGCAAAATTTAAAAGCCACGTAATATTCTAGTTTTACAGTAAGCTAAAATTCTTTCTCGTCATGTTGGTTAAATACAAGTCCGCAACTTTTCGACGAGTGCTTATCTGAAGCACTATTTGTAATGGAGCGTGTCCTTCAGCACACTGTTGTAAAGCTTTGAGAAAGCAGTGACAGAGTTTTCAACTGATGAAAAAATTCTGCCATGGTGAATGTGCATCGCAAATGTTGCCATAAAACTTCTAACTCAACAGTGCCACAGTAGGAAACTCAAAATTTGTGCATTGTCCTTATATAAGTCATCTAAAGTCAAAACTTCAATTGCCTGAGTCATATTCACATAAAACAAAGGAACTTTAATAGCAATTGCTTTGATGGATACAGTCAAACCTCTCTATTAAGACCACCCTGAGGACTGGCCTGAAATGGTCTCAATAGACGTGGCCTCTTAATATACATGTAAGTTCACTTTCGTCACTGTGGTGGTCTCTTTATGGAGGTTCAAGACTGCAAGAAATGGTTTTACTAATAGAGGTGATCTCAATAGAGGTAGCATTTTAACGGAGGTTTGCTGTGGTCTCTTTATAGAGGTTGAGACTGCCAAGAAATGTTCTTACTACAGAGGTGGTCTTTTACTATAGAAGTGTGATACCTTCCACTTCTAATTGTGGGACTGTAGTAATGCTCTTACTATAGAGGTGGTCTCAATAGAGGTGTCTTACTATAGAGGTGGTCTCAATAGAATTGTCTTACAATGGAGGTGGTCTCAATATCGGTGTGTTGTACTATAGAGGTTGTCTCATTAGAGGTGTCTTACTATAGAGGTGGTCTCAATAAAGGTGTGTCTTACTATAGAGGTGGTCTCAATAAATGTATGTCTTACTGTTGAGGGGTCTCAATAGAGGTGTCTTACTATAGAGGGGGTCTCAATAAAGGTGTGTTTTACTATAGAGGTGGTCTCAATAGGAGTTGTTCTGTATGTACACAGCTCCCCACCTTTGCCGTGATGGTGTTGTATGTGTTGGTCACCGCGGCGGCTCCAGTGATCTGTGCCAGCTTGCCATGTTTTTGTTGCGCCCCCAGGCTCCTGCAGGAGGTGACTAAATGCTGAATTATGCATTATGTACAAAGTGTTAAATTGACAGTAATGACATCACCACTAGGTGCCAAAGTAAGAACGGACGCGTCATTCAGTGAAACATGTACATGTATGTATCTGTTGCTGGTGTTTGGGTATTACGTTTTCTCGTCTTTTATAAATCGTAAGGGCCCGTGAGGCTGGAAAATTTGAGCATAATGACCTGAAGCAACCGCATCAATTGATTACTGTAAAATTAGAATATTTCGTGGCTATAAAATTTTGCGATTTTCATCTATAAATTATTTTGTGACTACATTGTATTTAATTTTGCGATTTTGGTCCATCCTGTACCTCCTTTACATAGGCTGTTATTGTTTGCGGACTATTTAAGTTTGCGTTTTTGCACCTACTGTAAAACTAGAATATTTCGCGAATATTAAATTTTGCAATTTTCATCTATTAATTATTTTGTGACTATTTAATATGGCGATTTTGGTCCATCCTAGACCTTCTTTACATAGGCCATAAATGTTTACTGACTATTTAAGTTTGCGTTTTTGACAATGGCTTTTGAAAAGGCTTTAAGTTTGAAATTCTTTCATTAGTTTTAATTTTAGTCTAAATGTTCCAGTGGCTTTGAAAAGGCTTTTTAATTTGTTCTTTCATTACAAAACCAAAAAGCCACAATGTTCCATAACGCACATGTATTGATGCAGTTACTTTTTTTGATGACCAAAAGAAATGAAATACATTAATTCTGACGATTAAACTGTTCTGTTGTCTTTTTATCTGGTATAAGATTTTCATTGTATTCACTAAAGAAGAATTCACTGTCAAGACAAAAATTGGCAAGTATCCTTATTTGAAACAAAGTCGCTTCATTTGATACAGAAGAGTAATAACTACAAATCAATGTGAAGTGTAAAATATACGCATAGCTTTAATTGAACCTTACATGGACATTATAATTTAAAACTTCCTAAAAAGTTAATTATTCATATTAAATGAATCATGCGCAAAACTTTCACAGGCGACTTATCATTAGAAAGCTGAAGTGTTGACAATATGTTTCCAGCCTCTAGGCTGATGAAAAAAAGGTCTCATTGGCAATTAATGATGATAATTCTTTTTATTTAGTTCACATTGAAAATGATTAACGATCTGTATCAATATTGCGCATCTTTAATCAATTGAATATGTTGATTAGAACTAGAAAGTGGTTCAGCAGTTGGAAAAGATTAGTTTTGACCATGTATTGTTTATCAAGTTTGCTCAGATCTAGCACTGAATTGTCCATATTTGTAATTTACTGTGCACATTCACTTCATAATTATAATTAATTAGATAATTAGCCATCTCAAAAACAATGATTTATCGTTTAACCCGATAAAACTGCATGAAAATGTTAAGGTGACTACTAAATAAACTTTTCTTCTTTCAATAAAACATTTAATTATTAATATATAATTACTGAACTTGCTTCGAAAGCGGCGCCCCCGTAGTGAATCTCGGAATTTCGGACATTTTGGGCTCACCAGTGCCGTTTTGCGCTTCAAACCTACACGCTTCCCTACCTTACTACTATTTCATGTGTATAATTTTGCAATAAAACTAGTGATTACAGATGGATACAAATGGTATAATTATCAAAAGATATTCATATATATCAAATTATGAACGTCGTTAAAATGGTTAGACATGAAATTTGAAAAAATCTGATTGGCATATGGTGAATAATTAATGTGTTAGTAAGAAATTGCCCAATGCTTCTTAAAAAGATGCATTACCGTATTTTGCGTTTTGTAGCCTCTCCCCAAATTGTAGCCTCCCCTCAACTACAGTTTTAAATCAATAAACGCCTCTCTCGTATTAATGCCTACTCATAGCTGGCGCCTATCAAAGAGAATACCGCCGGTTTCAAGTTGATTCACATGTTTATTACTTATGATGTGGTTTTTTGCTTGTAACTTCCTTTTTCCCGATCGGATTTTGACAGTGAAATATATCATTTTAGAGCTAAGAATATTGTAGATATGACTATCTACATAATAATATGGTTATATTTATAGTGACCAAAAGGAAATAATGTTTATTTTGTTAGAGTGGGATCACACACTAATCCCAGTAATCACACACTTAGGAGCAAGTGGCAGTATTTATTTGAAGTCACTTGAGTGAGGTACAGTGGCTTCCTCAAGTGTGTCTAACTTGAGTTGATGAAACCAATTTGCTTTAATTAATGCCTCCTTCAAATAGACTCCCTCATTTAAACGCTGATGCCAGACATGTTTTGAAAACAATAGATAGATAGGCTACAAAACATTGAAATACAGTAATGCACGTTAATCGTTGTGGAGGACAATAGAGGAAGAGGTCATCCTAGCAAGAACTGGACATAGTAGAGAAAGATCTACGTCTGGCACCGAACCGTGGTCATAGCGGAGGACAGGGAGGCAGGGAGAGAGAACCTACGGGGAGCAACTAGACGGGCAAACTTCCTTGTAGCGGCCAACAGGTATTAAACATATTGATGATAATGAAGTGTCAGATTTATGGTAACAATAAGACAAGATTTAAACAAACATATTTATTAATAACTTGGCAAATACCTTGTAAATACAAAACAAACAAACGAATTTACAGATTTTGTCTCAATAAAAATATTTTGAAAACACACAAAGATCCAAATGTTATCAAGTTCTAATTGAAGTTCTTTCAAGTGAGATAAATGTTTAGTTAATAGTATTATATAAAAAATTTCAAATTGGCACTTATTCAAAATTACAGCTACAATAATTAAGAACACTGTGCATTATAAGATTTTCACTTCAGACTTCTACAACATGGGCATTTGCATCTAAATGGTCTTGCATAGAACATGGAACCACAAAACATAACAGGCGTCTTTCACATCTTGCACTTCCATAAAAGGGTGAATATAATTTTACGGTGAAGTTTTCCGTAATTAAATCAGATGTCAAAGTTTTAAGATAAAAATGTCCGGAAACTGAACAAAAGATGTGTTAGTAAAAGTCAATTTAAAAAAAAAAAAATTATTGGAAAATCTACACACCACATATATTTTTACAAACAATATATTCATAAGTGCAATTTTGTATTTACCAATATAGTAAACAGCATCTCAATAGGTAATCTATTTTTTTCAGTGAACAAATGGTGTGTAGATGTTTCTGAACGAAAGAAGATGGTGTACATAATGCATAACACAAAGCTTCTTTTTGTAGTCTAAAATGCACAATGCTGATTCAATCTATTATAATTCAAACAAAAATTCTTAACTATTTCTTTTCAGACGTCATAAAATTTCAAACACAAGTAACAATTTACAATTATTACACAAACAACTGATGATTCACATCCTACAAAAGCATCACTTTTGCTAAACACTAATCACTACTTTTAAAGTAAAAAAAGATTCTTTGATTTTGGTGTTTGATTTTTTTTTAAGTTCTTTTTTTTTCTTTATTAAAAAGTTTATCTTTGGTGGCTTAGGTGCACCAACCCTCTGATTGTTTCTGTGTACAGCACATAATCCAATCAGGTGCCACGTTGCAGCCAAAGCATCTAGTACGGACGCTCTGATTGGCCCATCAGGTTTTGTTGTTCCAGACTTCCTTCCATTTCTCAAAGAACTTGTGCGTATTTTGAATGGAGATTCCTGCAAAATGAAGTTTGATCTTAACTACCATGCAACATGTAGTAATATGAAAAAATTAATAGTAACCATTATTAGTTCAAACATATTGGCAATTCACCTTAGTAAAATCTTATGAACTTAATTAAGGAGCAGTGTAATGTTAGTAAATGAGAAAATGCTGAAGATGAAGTATTTTATAGGTACTAAAGATGTACATTTTAACATATTTTTAAGGAAGTATTTCTTGTACATTACTAAAGGTGTGCATTTCAACACCATTCGCAAAGTATTACTTGTACTTCCTACATCCTGTACTACAATTTGACATCCATAACAAACAATAGGTAGTACTTCAATGGTGCGCTCAAGTGGCTCAAGTGTTTTGTCACAATAATGACCTATTTGAGCACACTTACAGTATTTATGACGATTTGCTCCATTTTTGATAGACTACAAGCTTCCATAGAATGTTAACCAGTCTGATTTATAATGAAGTTGTGTTTGGTATGTACAGTACAATTTTCAATAAAGACCACCTTTATAAAGAGAGCACCTTTGTAATAAGACCAATCATCACAGCCCCAAACCTTTATAAAAAGACCACTCTACCAATCATCACGGCCAGCTCAGCCTCGAATGCCATGCCACCTGATTTTTACACTTAGTGGCCCTGACATGTCTCCTGCCTTATCAATCCATAAGTCAAAGCCTGTACGCATGGCTGGTGATACATATGAGGCAAGGGAGGCAACTGCCTCCTATGTTTTTTTTTGTTTTTTTTGGGGGGGGTGGGGTGGGGGGGATTGTTTTTCTAAAGGCCATTCCCTTGATGAAACTTAGCTTTAATATATTTGTTTTAAGCTTACTTTTCTGTTTGAAATAGCCTCAGATGCTATGAAAAAGGGTCTAAATTCCAAAAATTTCTTGGGGGAGCAACATGTCCCCAAATGCCCCCTACAAAAACTGCACAGGTGGCGTTAGTCTGCATCCTTGCCCAGCATATTTTGCCTTTTACAATCCCAGTTATCGTCCTGCTGTTCAGTTATATAAGAGAAAAGTGTGTTACCGTCGGTCTCGCCTGCGACGATGGCCTGTTTGACGCGCAGCGACAGCTCCTGCGTGTGCACGTCGTTGCTGGTGAGGATGCAGCTGAGGGAGGACGTCGTGTCCCCGGCAGCCGGCACCGGCGGCGGGGGCTCACACTTCTGCTGGTTGAAGTACTTACAGCAGTCCACCACCTGAGGTAATGCACGCAAACCATGAAATACACCTCAAATGTTAGTCTGACTGGACTATACAGCTACATCAGGAATACATAAAGAGACTCATGTATTCCTGGCTACATGTATGTCCTATTTGCACTTGCATGGTATTCTATATATATTGAGAAGTTTGTGTTGCTCGTCTGCTGGTCCACCACCTGGTGTAAGAGGTAACCATAGGCAGATCCAGGTTTTCGGAAAACGGGGGGGCGCACTTAAGGAAAAGATGGGGCGCACTTACGGGATTTCATGAAAAGCCCTACGAAAATGAAGTATTTTGGTGAGAAAAGGGGGCGTGTGCCCCCTGCGCCCTCCCCCCTGGATCTGCCTATGGTAACACACGCAAACCTTTATATACACCTCTCGTTTTAGTCTGGCTTGTTTTTCGATGATGTTGCATCATCTTCATCAGGCCAAATAAAGAAACAAAAAAATCAACGATCAAGACTGCCACCATACAGTTGGTCATGTGACCAACTGAGGATTTTTTCACTTAGTCTAATGAATATGATGCAACATCATCGAAAGTCCAGCTTGACTAAAATGACAGGTAGCAAAAAAGGTATCAAACCACCTTCTCATTATCAAGAATTATCACTAATCCGGGTCATAATTTACACATTTCTCCATGTAACACACCAGCAACAACTTTTATTTAATATTTTCCTTAGAAATAAAATTGCGAACAAAACTTTGAACCATTGATTGGTAAATGTCAAAGAAATATTCAGTATACCTCACAAAATCAATCTATGCACAGTAAAACATCTAATTAAGATAACCTCTGTAATAAGACCGTTGATCACGGTCCAAGCTTTAATAAACTGAACCATTGCAAACCTTCATTAAGAGGCCACCTCTCTATTGAGACCAGTTGGCTTTGTTCGTGTAAGTGACTTGAGTGTAGAGTTTTTCAAGGTGTCCACCGAGAGTGGAAAACTTGTGTCATCTAACTAGGTCAAAAGCATACTTTCGGTTTCATCGAGAGTAAAATGCTAGAATAAAGATGACACTCTGGGATTTAGTGTCGCCATTCGTGAAGACAAGAAGAATTTGATCATGACATATGCACAAACTCAGCCCTTGTGTCCCCTACATGAACGCAGCTTGAGATCCACTGAGTGGTCCACATAGAGGTTGTACTGTACCTGTGTGAACCTCCACGCATCGCGGTCCTTCTTTTTGAGGTTCTTCAGCGGCAGCACGGCAGACTTCTCGTGGCTCTTCTGGGCGCGGATGTACGCATGTACCAATGTACCTAACATAGACATACACACAATGTACCTAACATAGACATACACACAATCATGTAATTGCATATTTGATAGTATCATATAATGCTTAATTGCGTATCTAAAAAAAGAATCCACAAATTCTGGGGAAGCAACTTATCCGTTCGCCATTTACTGAAACATAACACACTATTTCTCATCTAAGGTAGTCCATGCGTAAATAATATAGACGATTTATAATACCGTAATTTTTGTTGTTGATTATGTTGTGTACAAATAAAAGTCATATGATCAAAATGAAAGCGTCATAAAAAATTTCTGACGATTGAAATTCTTAAAAGATATCTAATTTCTTGCAAAATTTTGTAATGTTATTTCAATTTTTTTTTTGAAAATCAACTGAACATGACAAAAGTATTGACTTTAGCATTTAATTTAAAGATAATGCTCAGTCAAAAATATATGTGTTCTGTAAAATCCAGGATCAATAAACGATGTCTTTTCCATTGGAAGTGTGGGAAAAATAAGACTTATATTTTTCATGTTTAGCATTTATCACACCTATAAAAATACCATTATATATTGTCGGCTAAAACGCAAGGTCACGTGATATTGCATAATCGAATGATTTTCGCCAGACGTACCGTGGATTTCCGACGGCAGACGTCACATTTAACATGGGGGAGATAGGCGACTTCTTACGTGCACCGTACGAGTTACGTCTGACGAAAATCATTCGGTTTACATTTATTGCCTAAGCGTGTTTTGATGGGTTTCTAGCCGATTGTTTATGATGTGGATGTAAATTGCTATAGATATTCTAATACACTGTTTAAATGGAAGAAACTTTCAGAATGCACAGAACACATCATATTGTTTCTCTACAAGCATACTTGTTCAGCCACTGAGCATAACCTTTAATAATTTCTTGCAAAATTTTGTAATGTTATTTCAATTTTTTTTTTGAAAATCAACTGAACATGACAAAAGTATTGACTTTAGCATTTAATTTAATCATCATTTAATGCATTTGACAGGAATAATATATCAAGCTAAACTGTTTGAACTTTAGATGACCTCGTATGACCTTCATTTTAAACAATGCAAGGAAAAAAGTCGAACTAGTTAGGGAGGCCCGAATCTGTTGTGGCCTGGCTTTCGGTATTATACATGGACTGCCTAAGTAAGACAACTACCCCATTCTGGGCTGTGACTTACCTGTTGCCCTTCTTGAACTCTGCCTCCAGCCAGCGAATAGCATCACGCGCCCCCGACGTGTCCTTTTTCTGGTGGTCCAGCTGGTCAATCACTGCAACAGCCAAACAAAACCAGGTGATTTTTTTTTTACATTATTTTACGTCAAAGATTTATTGGATATATTGCGTGTCATGGACACATCCTCAGCATAAATGAAAAAATTATTACATGTAATAAGTACAACCATGGTAGTACTATAATGTACAAATACATTTATATCTATCGCACAATTAAAACTGCTTTTATAGTCAGCATACAATGATGCAAAAGCAGAGATTACATATTATACAATATTCAATAACAAGATTATACAGAGATCATAGTCATATGATTACAACCAACCAACGAATCTAAATGGAAAAAAGTCATGTTACATAACATTACAAACATTGTTTTGTATTTATCATTCTTTTCTAAAACAATCATAACACTGTTTTTAAAGTATACTGGCTTCAAATAAGTAATAAATACTATTGTCAACAAATCATTGTCGTAAACTTTCAGTTTCATACAAGTATATAGGTAGTGTGGAACCAATTGCGGTTTGTAAAGCAATGGACGGACTATGGCATACATGCAAGAGTGATGCAGTTAAAAAAAATACTTCTCACACCTCTGTGGTACGCATTACGTTAAAAAGAATGATAAACATTTTAGTCATTCTTCTTCATGTTATTTTGCTGGTTGTCATGATTTAGAAGTATCCGATAACCCAGAGACTATCACTCCTATTTGAACAGGGATGATACTATATGGTTATCATGCTTTTACTTAGCCGGACTACTTTTTCACATTTATTAAAACAGTGTTGTAATTGTTTAGAAAAGAATGATAAATAAAAAACCTATGACGTATTCGTACGCACTTGGTAATCTATATATTGAGAAGTTTGTGTTAGTATTATAGAATATCTGATTTTGTGTATGGCAATGTCACTTGTATCACATTCATGTGAAAAATTTCTATGAGTTATGTTACAGTGGCGTGGGAGGAGTGTTGCGTCTTGGTGGTCTGGTTACCTGCGGCGGGATGATGACGATGAACCTGGCGCTGTGTGCAAGCTGGCGGATCACCGTGTAAGCCTCCATCAGCGCAGACGCGTCCGGCACCTGAAACACACCGCACTGCAGAATTAGAGGCTGAAATATACAGCAGAACCTATCTAGTAAGACCACTTGTGCGACATACAAAGTGGTCTCAATGGAGAGGTGGTCTTTATATAGAGGTTCCCATTGCAAACATTTTGAAGGATTGGGACTTAGAAAAAAGTGGTCCTATTATAGAGGTGGTCTTAATTAGAGGTTCTACTGTACTATTACTACTACAGTACTAATACTACATCCGAGGATACATTCCTACATCGAGGATACATTCGTCAACTGCTGCGGGAGTCCCAGTTTCTGGGTTAGCAGGCAGCAGGCGGCTGTCTCACACCAGCTCTCCACGCGTCTCTCTCTATCTAGCGGGTCGGTATTATTGATTGATATTCTTCAGGAACTAATGTTCCTAGGATAGCACATGAAAGCGTACATATATATGTAATGCTTATTTCCAATGTGGTCCTTGTTTGTTTGGCAGGTTAGGTAACCAACTGAGCCAAGGGTGTAATGGAGGGATCACACTAGCTATAGTTTTCAAACTAGGTGAGTTCTTTTACGTGCAGAGGGATGACTGTCCTCTACATGGGACACGCCTTTTAACGAGGCTTCCGAACCTCGGGCTTGGTGTCGCAACCGTCTTGTATGATATACTCGACAGCAGCGACACGCTGTGTGGAAATCGGCAGTACAGTGGCAGACGCACGGCGTAACTCTTTGGCGCCATGAAGTCTGCCCAGGCCGGAGCGCGAACTTGCGACGCAGGAATCTCCTGTTTGTTGGTCGTACGCGCTAACCACTGTACTAACGAGGACCACAAATTATTAAGGAGGTTACAGTCCTTCATAGCAGACGTTTTTAGAAATTTGTGTTTGCTTTCTTCACCGCTCATGGACTCATGTCACAGGGACGTCATCATGAATCCAGATAAGTGTAATTACCCTGTGACCACAAAAATGGGCACAAACCAGGAGCTGTACCTGTATTTAGCAATGACAAATGCTACTTTTCCTATATTTTGTCAATTACTTCACATGTTCAACTCATTGTTTAGAAAAGAGGCACAAAGGTCCATACTTTGTCTACCTTTTGTTATGACCATTTCCTCAGCAGTCGGTTCTCCGATATAGCCAGGGTAATGAACTCATGAGAATTCGTTCCAGCATCACACGGCGACTGGGAACTTTTGAAAACCAGTAGACACAGGACCATAGTACAGGCCAAAGTTATTTCGGGCCTTGGTATAACATGAGTTGTTGCTTGCTGACAAAGTTGTTTTTAGCCAAAATTTGCACCTTAGATTAAAGATAATTAAATTTTTTAAATGAGTTACTATAGATAGTTTTGTTGGTGGATAATATGATTATCTATTCAATAAGCAATCATGCTTCAATAATAAGGGATCAGCTTAGGACTGCATGCCAAATATGATCGACAGATTGCGGCTATCACGGACATTTTCACCAATCTTTCCCAAGGCATTCAATTTACATTATCTTCTTCAGCTATTTGTGATTTGATTATCAATTATCTTTTCTTTTAATTGATTTGAAGCATTATTAGCATCTATCTTACATAAATTATTGTATCATATTTTATGGAGCCTTGGAATAGGCATGTGGGTAGATTACTAATAATCTCATGATCTTCTTTTGATGAGATAACTTTATTATTATCTGCTAAATTAATACTGTAGAACCATATTATTTAATTTTATTGGCAATTTCTGTTTTATCTTGTCACATCTACAAATTCAAAACTAGAATCCAAATATTTTTTTTGGATTGCTATTTAATTTACAAAATACCTCACAACAGTTAGTTAGAAACAGGAAAGTATATTCAAATATATCAGCAAACATTTGTGTAAAGTTTTTATTTTCATAAATTTTCATAGAAGAAAAAAAGGCATTTGTCGTGAAAGTAAAAATTTATGCAATGTCCTTTTCCACTTATGATCTCTTTAATAATGTTATCTTTAATTAAAATTAAAAAATATTCTGTGATGTTTAATGCATATTATAATAATTTCTATGGCAAATGTTTTCATCTGAAATAAAATCCATTATCATTCATTATCTTACATCATAAATTTTCTTGTTATTATGAACCATTTTTATACACTTTGACCTATATTGTGGTTTTATAGTGTATAGAATCAGCTTATATTCCACGCTTGTAATCGAGCGTGTAAAAGAAGAAATGAGTAGATTTAATTTAGTCCAATCTAATCAGTGACTCTTTTAATCCGATCTTATCTGATCAAGATATTTCAAATTATTCTATTATCTTATCGAATCTAATCAACATTCTCGAAAATTAATCCTGATCTTATCTCCCCATATTTAGTCTAGCCAAGTCTGAATGATGCGCAAAAATTTTGCTTTTAAGCGTGTTCTTTGCAGAAATAAAAACTTCATGATGACAGATGTGGGAAACTTCAGAAAATTGCAAAGGAGTTTTTACATGTTTGTTTGGCGTTTACCAACCGGTTATACAGAAAAACTGAGTGTCAAGTGAGGTTTTGAAGCAGTGTTTTGGCTAACCCCCTGTCATTATGTCATATTAACCCTCACGTTGTGGCTACCGTCTTTTCCACTTTTTGGAAAAGATGGTAGCCACAGCATGAGAAGAGCCACCTACAACGAAATAATACAACTTAGTTATATTAAATCTAATTTCAAAAACTAATTCTGCAATCCCTAGATGACTTAGATGTATAACATGACGATAAGCTTTGTGCCAGCTATTGGGTCATCAACCCTACAATAATGTACAGTTTGAGAAATCAAGTACAATGTAGTTTATCATTCAATAGAAAGCAAGAAAATTGGCTGAAACAACACACTTTGTGTCCATCTGTTGTTTTTGTTTGAAAGAAGATTTGTGATATTTTTCATAAAATCTACACACCATTGGATATTTAAAAGAGCTGTCCCTTTGCCATAGCTGCACTCACTATCACGAAGCCCAGAAGACAGCCACTCGCACAACCACTCATACATACACAAACTACATACTGATTGACGAGGCTCGTCTAAGCAAAGTAAAAAAGCAAGGGCTTATAATAAAGATGCTAATTGAAAGGGCTTACAAAGTGCATACTGGTACAGTAGAACCTCCAACATATACGCTAGGGGCGTTGGGGGGCATGCCCCCCAAGGATTATTATTTGTGAGGGTGTCATTTGGTGCTATCTGAGGCATGTTAAAATGGGTTACAACTCTGAAAAGAAAGGACACAAACAGATGATTTTGCCTGAAAAGGGGAAATATGGGCCCCGTGCCGTATGATACTGACCAGGTAGGGCGGAAAGCGCTGGGCGGGCGTGGTGGTGGTGCGGCCGCCCTCCTTCTCCAGTGCCTTCACCTCGGCCTGCAGTCTGAGCTGCGCCATGTCCCGCATCAGCTGGTTCCGCCGCGTCTCCTGCTCAAGCTGCAAGCACAAGCAGTTAGTGTTACTTGTTTGAGCTTGTCATGATCATTACAATAAGACAATAATTGATATTCTATTTTGGGTATGTAGTTATGTACACTTTACCCTTTCATGCATTCTATTTCTAGAAAACAAATGTATAAGACGATATGAATTACATAGTCTCAAATGTATTAACAAAGACAGAGTTCTTTTCCTGTTTTCATTCTGCTAATGCAAAGTGATGATCTATTCAAAAGCATCTCAAGAAAAATCCACTATGTACGTTTGTTAATAAAATTCATTTCTTCAAACACAGTGTTAGCAGGGCTATCACCCAATTCACAGATGCAATGATCAGAAGAAAAGAAGACTTTATATTTTTGCCCAATGACGAGGCATTGTTCCAGACTGTTCAACATTATTGATTTAGATAAAATAAATACATATTTTGGCACAATATCAATGCTTATATGGCTTCCATACAGTAACAAACCGTCTCTATCACATATCTCTTGTTCTCCCACTCCTGACTGTGTTTATGAATGGCAAGGCCGTAGGATATTTTCTGATCTCTTCATAATTTCATACGCCAATCTTTGCATAAATTATGATAATCATAATGTAAAGGGGACTGCTTTACTACACTTTACTACAGATTCATTCATAAAATTCTTTTAGGGTGAAAAAACCCTTGACGTCAAAGTAATTGCAACATAATGTTTAACGAATGATATGTTTTTCAAAACCTGTCTTCTGTAACATACTAAAAGTCTCCAAAAATCAACCCTCTGTAGGTATTAGTAATTTGCTGGTTTCCATGGCAACGTCATGGAAAATACTGCGAAAAGTAAGAATATAAAACATTTCATATAATTTAAACTATCTTAGCAACATATATGTATGATACCTCATTTGAAAGCTCTTGTACTCATCTATCAGACACACATAACAAATATGTAAATTTTTTAATTAGTATTCATCTAATTTGTATAAATGTGATTTTTTTTCCGAATTTTAATAAAATCAACTTACGAAGTTTTTTTTTGAAAAGCTACTCTTCATGAAATTGAGATTTTTATTATTTCATATCGTTGCCTAATTATTTGGACATGTGCACAACAAATTTGGGATGGATTGAAAAAAAACTTTGGATTTTACAAGTGATTTATGATAACATAACGACATTCAGTTTTGAACCAAAAATGACAGATTATGGAATGAGGAGTTTATATTGATCATATTTTTTTTATCATTTTAGTGTCAATTTCATCAAAATGAAAATATATGTACATGTACATTGCTTTATTATATTAGTCTTCTTCATTGTCAACATCATCATAATCATCATCACCATCAAGTGTCATCTCTACATGCTGGCCATTGGTGCAGCTAACGCCTCTACACTCTCCACAGGCAGAACTACATTCCAATCCATGTCGCCTACATGTACATCTTCCGCTACCACAACCTCTGCAACTGTGCCTAATATGTATTTATGTGTACCAATCTGAAGATTTTACAGACTCATCAATGGATCCCTTTCAACCACTCAAATTCAAAGTGAATTTTGACGTAAACCTCAATGTATAGAACTGAAACTTTATTCACATTGTATCAGGACCACTAAAATAAGAAATTAGTTATCACATACCATTGTACTGATTACAATCTAACCTTTACAACAGCGTATGATATCATTGCATAATAAGTAGCTTTACATGAGAAAAATAAACGTAAAAAAATGTCTTTCTAGTGTGAGCAAAGCTAGAGTAGATCAGCACGGATGGGTGGATTTGTAGAATCGACCCCAATAGAATTAGGTCAATTAAACTCTTAATTGACCTGGGCTTAAGCTAGGTACGTCTCACGCTCGGATTCTCCTACATTTGTTACGTCATTTATGTCCATTACGAAGATGTGTATATCCTGTACGCATAAACAAGTCCATGAAGCGGAACAGCCCACAGAACAGTATAAGTGGTTGAAGCAACAACAAGTAGGAACCAGCAACACTATTATTGATCTCACATCATATTAAGGTGAATATGGCCTTGTGCACTCCTGTCTATGGGTATGTTACTCTTGGGAGGACACAATTCGGCTTGTGCCGTGTTCTGAAAGCCATCACCACCAGCACCAGTGTGAGTTCCACCTGGTAGCCATCAACCTGGTACCTGGAGGACTCAGTGGAGGAGACCCCATAGTCTCAGGTACATATTAATAATGAGGATAAAGCATTGAGAGTGTCTCAACCCTGAACGTTGGCTGACTCTATTCTAACTGATGCTATTGTGCTCACCACAGGGTGAGAGACAAGGCGTTTGTGAAATGCAAACCGCCAATGAACAGGAAACATTGGATTATAAACCAGTGAGCCACGGAGATGATGCTTTGTTGGATTCAAACAGGCAAATCAGTGTACAACAAGGCTACCGTACTGTAACAGTCAGCTCTGACAGGTCCTCGCCAGTCCCACCTAGCCGGAGTGCTCTGACTCCATCATCTTCCCCTCAAGGCAGACGTATTGCCCTAAGGGATCGCCCTATCCATGTTACACCGAGCCCGGTAGGTTTTGACTGGACCCACTAAACCTTGCCATAAACAAACGTTTTGAAGGACCACTCAGCAAGCAGTAAATTGGGATTAATTATTAAGACCCCCTGCAAGTGCTGGAGTAACCCCTGGGCTACCTCTGGTTAACTTGCTGGATTGCCATGAACCAATAACTATTTCTAGTAATGAGCAGATGACCCAAGAGTAACCTGACATACATCGAGCTACTCTTGTGGACCTGTCTGACATGGATGGGGCTTGCAACTTAAGTGTACTTTCCTCATCTGTCAGGGTACGGCACTAAAACCAGACCTCCGGTAGTAGTATGCTGGCAACAGCACCTTCTGAAACGGCTTGTCTCTGGGATGTCTTGGGACTGCTACATTTGTTAGATTCCGGAGCTTCAAATCTCACAAACAGTGCACTCCAACATGTTGATTCCAGAGCTGCAGATTCCCGGAACCCTGTTCAAACTTCATCTTTCAGAGCCACTGGTCTCCACAGCAATTTTGGATTGTCACCTTCGAGAGCTTTAATGCTCAGGACCAGTACAATTCACTCAGCTGATCCCGAGTACCCTTTACAGGTACAGAACTGTAATTATGGAACACCTTTCACTACTCAACAAGAGGCATGGTGCTGGTGATGTGGTCGGTACTTCCCTGAAATGCGTACCCTGGATCGATCCACCACTGTACACGTTGCATTGACTGATTCCCAGCAACATTGCAGGGCAATCAGTCACTAAGAAAACATCTGAGGCCGTGAACCGGCCACTGCTGTGCCCCTGGTACCCACTACTATTACACCCAGAGTTAGACATAAGTGGTAGACCTATAGCCCTGGTCTAACTAAAAACTAGCTGGTCTACCAACATTTACCAGTAGATAGACTTATGGTCTACCTGGTTTTGGCAGGTGCATCATGTAGAAATTTAATTAAAAAAATTACTCTTGTCTAACAATCATTTGAATCGTCATGCTTATTTCAACAAACACAGAGAATTATGTCATTATTTATTGTCAGTGTAAATGTGTTTTTTTATCAAACTATCCACCTCCCTTTCATGGCAGTCATCTAAATGCCGGGCTACCTGATTTTGAGCAGGTCTACCTGATATCTAAACTTGGTAGACCTATGTCTACTGCCTTAACAGTCCTCATGTCCAACTCTGCTACGCATGTTCTAGATGTTGAAGGTTGTATGGCACTCGATGTCACCCAGACCCCCACACGTCCAGCCACACCTGGTACCCTATTCAATGTGCTGATCTGCTGCTGATCAGGAATGCTGATCAGGACACATAGGCCCAAGCTAGGTTTCTTCACTCCCCCACTATGCGCTACCTTGGCAGTATAGCAGGGTTTGAACCTGGTACCTTGGATGAGCTGTCATGTGTCTAGGTTGGACACCAGGGTCCTCGGGCGTGAGTGTTGTCAGTGCACACTGTACAACAACTCATGCTAGAAGAGCTTAAGACACATAAGGTTGACCTTCAACACAGTTGTTCTACTGCACATAGCTGCGAGGTTGTGCTGTATGCAACATATTTATAGACATGGAAGGACGAAGTCCTGCCACCCGCAAGTGACGTCATGGACACCTATGATGATGAGCCCAATAGGCTTCCAGATCAGACAATAGCTCCCCCATGGTTTTGGTTTTATTCTTGAGTGTTTGGGACCCCATATACAAGATGTGTTTGATGATATATGCAATGTGTAACATACCATTTAAAAAGGATAGATTATTCTCTTTACAGTGATGCATATAGAATATTTCTAACTCTTATTAATATAGGGAAATCGTTAATTATACAATTGTGTCTTACAGGCACTCGTCATTTAAAAAACAATGAAATAATACTCTCTAATTTTCAGCTTACATTTAATCCCAGAGACATAGATCTTCCATTTGGGCAATGTATTATATTATATATACCAGACAAATGCTTAAGATTGTGAGATGAACCAAAGAAACAACGAACAAATGCCACAGAGAGAATACCAAAAAGAAAGCTATAGATGCTTATATGTTGTAATGCATATTGCATCTGAGTCTTGTCACGTTAAATAAACTTCTAATAGATATGCATACAGTTTTGCTTTTTAGCTTCAAAATACCACTATTGAGAACATCAATTATCTTTACATCTGTCTGACAGTGGAATCCATTATATTTTATGTTGTTTCTATATCTTTATTACATTATTTCTTATTCAATTGGTTAAAATACCATAATAAAAATAAAATGTAGATACAAATTTAATTTGTAACATGTCCAACTATACATAATTTAAATGGGCATTGCGACAAACAAATGCCACAGAGAGAATACCAAAGAAAGCTATAGATGCTTATATGTTGTAATGCATATTGCATCTGAGTCTTGTCACGTTAAATAAACTTCTAATAGATATGCATACAGTTTTGCTTTTGCTTCAAAATACCACTATGAGAACATCAATTATCTTTACATCTGTCTGACAGTGGAATCCATTATATTTTATGTTGTTTCTATATCTTTATTACATTATTTCTTATTCAATTGGTTAAAATACCATAATAAAAAAATAAAATGTAGATACAAATTTTTTTGTAACAATCAACTATACATAATTGAATAAATGATTACATAACAAAAATATATTTGTTTTATACATAACGTTTTTTGCCACTGGAGACCATTGAAGGCAACTGTATGCTGTTACTTATGTACAAATATCATATTTCTTTTTAATTACTGTAGTTCATCTATCTGAGGGGTGATTTTTTGGAGACTTTTAGAAATGAGTAGCTGTGCTATGCATCTATCCATTAAAACATTAAAACCTTATGTTGCAATTACTTTGACGTCATTTTTCTTCTACTCTGTTGCCGAGTATATACGTGGGAGAAAAGGTAATTATACTCATGGAGTGGAGATATCAGCCACTATATCACCTCGTGGTTTTGATAACACACTGTTCGGTTCCGCTCACTGTACTGTTATCAAAGCCACTCAGTGATTTATTGGCTGATATCCCCACTCCACTCGTATAATAACCTATTACTATCAAGGATATTTATGTCTATATCAATCAACTAAACAAATTCTTCCTATTGTAATAATCACAGTTATCCTCACGTGTTCGTAGTCATCCACACGTGAATAATGTTTTTATCAGTAATGATACATCGTAAGCTTACGGCGGACACATTTGAGTACTCACATATCATTGCCAGTATTCCATATTGTTGTTTAGATATATTTCTAACATTTGTTTTAGTCTCATATGTGAGTAATGATGATTTTTGTACATTTTATGAGGATAATTATTTATGTCAAACATACTACTTCCGGCTGTGGTTGCTAGGGAAGTAGTACCGTTGTATCTTTGTACAAATGTAGTGACTGTGGGAAGAAAGGCCTTCGGTTGGACATTTTAGTTCGTCATGGACGACAAGTCCACCAATGGAACAAACAACAAGAGGAAGAAAAAAAGAAAACAATACAAACATGTGTCAAGATGGTACCAAATAAGAAATACATAAGTAAGGAAAATAAAGAAAATGAGACTCAGGTAGCTGATCAGAGTAATGATGTGAATGAGGAATGTTTATTTCCGGGGGAAAATATACCCAGTGGTTTTTTTGAGGAAATCGATCAGAATGTCCATCCCACAATGGCAGAAACTCCAGAAGAGTATGAGATAGCGCCGGCAGCTCCACGCGACGAGCTATGGAGGGAAAAAGAACTTAGGATCATGGAGAAAAAACTAATGGATAAGAAGATGATGAGAGACACTGTGATCAAGCAATGTGATGAACTGGAAGCTAAAACCAAGGAAATGAGAGTGCTTCATGCAAGATGTGAAGAATCAAGAGAACTACAAGCCGCAAGAAAAAGAATATCAGAACTGGAAGCAGAGAATGCCGCCTTGAGAATAATGGCTGGCAAGTGGCTGGCTAGCCAACTTCATCAGTAATTCTTTTTCTTGGATAAGAACATTTGGACTTATTTCTTTTTATCTTGTTCATTTTAATATGTGATTAATGACTGTGATAATATACATTTAATACATGTGTTCAATTTTCTATATCATTAGTTGACGTTGCTCAATTGCAGTTAATACATGTGTTCAATTTTCTATATCATTAGTTGACGTTGCTCAATTGCAGTAATGCATGTGTTCAATTTTCTATATCATTAGTTGACGTTGATCAATTGCAGTTAATGCATGTGTTCAATTTTCTACATCATTAGTTGACGTCGCTCAATTTTCTATGTCAATTTGTTTTTATAGTATACATAGTTTTTTTTTTTTATAATGAGATGATTATTACAGGGTTTTGTGTGATGATTATTTTGTTAATACAAGTCATGAGGTCATGACATTTTTTTATTAAGTGGGGGTGTAATGTAATAATCACAGTATCCTCAAGTATCCTCACGTGTTCGACACGTGAATATTGTTTTTATCAGTAATGATACATCGTACGCTTACGGCGGACACATTTGAGTACTCACATATCATTGCCAGTATTCCATATTGTTGTTTAGATATATTTTTAACATTTGTTTTAGTCTCATATGTGAGTAATGATGATTTTTGTACATTTTATAAGGATATTTATTTACGTCAGACATACTACTTCCGGCTGTGGTTGCTAGCGAAGTAGTACCGTTGTCAAGGACAACTATAAAAGCAACCTATAAAAGGAGGTCTGTTTATACAGTGCGGATACTCTGATAGGACTTTGTCCTTAGCATTTTGGTAATTATCTATGTTTTATTATATAGATAGTCAATTTGAGTTACGCCATTTGTTAAAGTATTTATAACCGAACACTCGTTCATTAAGATTATATATTGTAGTATACCTTGTATAATAGATATTTAGTAGTTTATATTTTGTTTACCATCACTGTCAAGTCACTAATGTAAATATTTGAATGTTTATATTATTAAAAATTATATATTTCAACATCTTTCGTTCGTGTCATCATCACTGATAGATATAAAGAACCTTAAAATAACTGTCTCGTAAAACACAACACAAATAGAGAAGTACTATTAGATTAATTAACTTAGAGATATTATAAATAAATAAACAGTCTCAAAACCACCGAGAAAATCAAATCAAACAACGTTTTGGCCAGAATAATGCTTATTAAAATTTTGAATCTGATTTATTTCAAAAGCAAGTTCAGTTTTCCTATTCGGCTAAATCGTGACACCGGTGAGATAAAACATTGTGATAAAAATTACACAATATAATTCAAGCTCATAGTAGTAAGATAATCATAAAATAAATTAAAATTTTGTATGGAGGCTTTTTAACAGTATAGCATCAGAAAGGTTTCACACCAAACCGATTGAAGATTTGGCACTGAAAATAGACTAAGCATGATGTATGACCATCAGCATTGGAAGCTTTAAATCCATTATGCAACTGCACTGTAGACCATCGTAGTCGAATCACAAACTGAGGCAACAAAAGGCATTAAACATCTGCTGTTAGCATCCACACTTAAATGACGTATTTTAAAATTCAAAGATAAGAAGATTTAAAAGACTACTATTCATGGTGTTAATCCAGAATTAGAACACAAATTGGCAAGGGCCGACATTGATAATAGATAAATACAGAATGTCAAATTGCAAAGGGAACTATTTGGTGGGTAAAATAAAAGTTTTTATTTCATATAAAAATAAAGATCATGATGACACTAATCATGGTTAAATAATGATAAATACACTGACACCGTGATTATTTGATCTAAAAAAATGGGTATGAAAAATTTTCTATATAATATTTACATCAAGTTTATGACTTGGCTTTTACAATAAAAAAATAAACAATTAAGCATTTTTTGCAGCAACGTAAATCAGAATATTTCATATTTTTAATGACTATGAACAATGACAGATATTTATGATTATTTGGATTACAAAAATGGAAGCATATGAAGTGGAATTTTGAGCATTTATAGATGCATTTTTAAATTGTGAAAAGAGAAGTTTATAAACTGAATGATTTAAAATTTTTTGTGTTTTTTCCAGAAATGAGCATGAACAAGACGGTTGTTTGATGATCTAATTTTCAGATTCAGTAGGAGAATGTTAAATCATAATCCAACACATGCAGGTTGTGAGGGCAACTAGATTCATCCCAAAATTTGTATTAATGTACTTGTAGTGACTGTCAAGAAAGGCACAGAATTTAAATGGTATAAAAATCTTCCACCAATTGAACACAGGCTCAAGTGAAGAGAAGAAAATGACCAAACATGTGTCAAGATGACTGTAAAAGAAGTACATAAATGTGGAAAATTGTTAAATGAACTCAGGTATAGGAGACAATGAAGAATGTTTATTACGGGGAAAATATACCCAGAACTTTTTTGAGGAAATGGATCAGAAATGCATTCCCACAATGGCAGAAACTGGAGAAACTTAAGCGCTTGCAGCTCCATGGTGTTGCTATGGACTCAGAAAAAGAACTTAAGATCATGGAGATGATGACTAATGGATAAGAAGATAAAACTATTTTAGGTTCTGACACAACGGCAAAAGATGAATGAAGCTGGAAAGCTTGGTCGGCTGAACAGATCTCGAGATAGAGATATTGAATGACAGAACTACAATCCAGCAAGAAGGACAATGTAGAGTTAAGGAGAATGCCACTGAGCTTCCTGATAATGGCTGGCCGGCAAGAGAACCAAATGTCCCTCCAATAACTGACAAAGAGAGAAGACAGAGGTTGGACTTATTATCTTGTCCTATTTTTAATAAGTGAGTCCCTTTAATCAGATTGAGGTTGATATACTTTCACTTTCGCTATGCAGTTGATCTAGCAAATTAAAACAGGCTTTAGCTGGTTAAATATTTAGAATTATTTAATTTTTATAACACATATAAACACCTAATACAAAATCTTAAATATGTTTCATTAGACAAATATATTTTAATTGTAGAAAATTGCTGCAATGTTTTCATCCGTATATAAAGATAAGCACCAATCCAAAAGCTTATGCTCCATTAGACAAATGACATGTATATTTGGCAAAAAAATTGGGTAAGTATTGTTTTTGTATACTATTTACATCAAGTTTTGAATATGCACATTTTACAACTCAAAATAAACATCAACTTTTGTAGTACTTAGTCTGCCATTTCATATTTTTGCTATGCATATGAACAAAATATCCAAGGTCTATGATTTAGGAGGAAAAAAGAACTGAGGAACATGGAGAAAAAACTAATGGATAAGAAGATGATGAGAGACACTGTTTATCAAACAATGCAAGGAACTAGAAGTTAAAACCAAAATCACTGAGGCTTCATGCAAGATGCTTAAGAATCCAGAGAACATGCAATTAAAGAAAAAAAATAACAGAGCTGGAAACAGAGAATGCCGCCTTGAGAATAATGGCTGGCATACTGGCTGGCTAGCCAATAAGCAGTAATTTTTTTGTGTGATAAGAACATTTTGACTTATTTATTTATTTATTTTTATCTATTTATTTATGAGGTATTCATTTTATGGTTCAGGGATGAAACAGGGTTATGTATTCTTTTTTAACATATGAATATTTGATATGTGGCTATTGCCAAATGCCTTCTTCAATTTATTAAATATGTTCAATTTTAATATGTGATTAATGACTGTGATAATATACATTTAATACATGTTTCAATTTTCTATATCATTAGGGACGCCGTCAATTTTTTCATGTCAATTTGTTTTTATAGTATACATAAGCACTTTTTTTTTTTTTTATAATGAGATGATTATTACAGGGTTTTGTGTGATGATTTTTTTCAGTTAATACAAGTCATGAGGTCATGACATTTTTTTTTATTAAGTGGGGGTGTAATGAATAATCACAGTTATCCTCACGTGTTCGTGCTTATCCACACGTGAATATTGTTTTTTCAGTAATGATACATCGGGTGCTTACGGCGGACACATTTGAGTACTCACATATCATTGTACATATTCCATATTGTTGTTTAGATATATTTTTAACATTTGTTTTAGTCTCATATGTGAGTAATGATGATTTTTGTACATTTTATGAGGATAATTATTTATGTCAAACATACTACTTCCGGCTGTGGTTGCTAGGGAAGTAGTACCGTTGTCAAGGACAGACTATAAAAGCAGGTCAAGTCTGTTTTGGCTCGGGATACTTGATAGACTTTGTCCTTAACACTTTGGTAATTATCTATGGTTTATTATATAGATAGTCAAATTGAGTTACGCCATTTGTTAAAGTATTTATAACTGAACACTCGTTCATTGAATATTGCAGTATACCCTGTATAATAGATATTTAGTACTTTATAATTTGTTTTTACCATCACTGTCAAGTCACGAATGTAAACATTTGATTATTTATGTTATTAAAAGTTATATATTTCAACATCTTTCGTTCGTGTCATCATCACTGATAGATAAAAGAACCTTAAAATAACTGTCTCGTAAAACACAACACAACAAAGAGAAGTACTACTAGATTAATTAACTTAGAGATATTATAAATAAATAAACAGGCTCAACCACCCACTCTGAGTCTGTTACACTATCAAGCATATTTATGTCAATATCAACCAACTAATCAAATTCAAGTGATGAGATACATTCAAATTTTATTCACAGAGGCACATAAAAATCAATATAAGACAACAAAAGCCAACAGAATAAACAGATTATTTCAAAATGTGTTATCTTAATTTTTTTAATAGATAAATTGAAATAAATGAACCAATAGACGAGATAAGGAAGTATAGGACGCAGATTTGGACCAACAATAGAAGAAGTTTAAAGACCATCTTTTGCACCAACAATCTTTTATCATGGGGAGAGACATGGGAGATCTTTGTGAGTATTTTGATTTTAAATGGTGCAATAAGATCTACAGTAACTTTTGACAGATTGTTGATCGTATATAACTTCAAACTTAATTTATAATTTTTTCGAAGAATGTCTGGAGTATTAGAAATAAAAACCACCGGAGAAAATCAAATCAAGCAACGTTTTTGGCCAGAATAATGCTTATTATAATATTGCAAAAAATATATTTCAAAAGCAAGTTCAGTTTTTCCTTTCCCTTTATACTTTTGAGATAAAACATTGTGATAAAATTACACAATATAATTCAAGAAATAGTGTACTTGTTCATACAATAAATAAAACCGTTCTATCAGCTTTGCAAAGATAGCATCTTGAAAGATAAGCCAACTTGAAGATTTGTCAGAAATCCGAAAGCATGATCAATTGCCCATCAGCATAAAGCTTTTAAATCTATTATCAACTGCAGTGTAGACCATCGTAGTCGAATCATTCTGAGGCAACAAATCTATTAATGCTTCTGCTGTTAGCATCCACACTTAAAATGATCAATTTTAAAGTTCTAATAAGTAATAAAACAGACTACTATTCATGCATAATCCATTAGAACACAAATTGCACAATTCGTCATATACAGAATTTCAAATTGTATTTGTCTATAAAAATGGGTAAGTATTGTTTTTATTTCATCCGTATATAAAGATAAGCACTAATCCAGGCTTATGCTCCATTCACTGACATGTATATTTGACCAAAAAAATGGGTAAGTATTGTTTTCATATAATATTTACATCAAGTTTTGAGCAAATTTTACAACACAAAATAAACAATCAACTTTTTTGTAGCACTTAGTCTGCCATTTCATATTTTACAATGACTATGAACAACCCAGGTCTATGATTTGGAGGAAAAGTGCTATGATAGAAAGTACTTTTTCATTCCGCATTTTAGAATTCCAAGAGATAAGCCGGCCCCCAAAGTTTATAAAACTGACAAAGAGAAGACAGAGGTTAAAAGTTTTTGGCTGGAATGTTTTTGAGGTTGATATACTTTCACTTTCTATGTGCAGTTGATTAGCAAAACCTTAGCTGTCTTTCATCTTTAGATCTACAATACAATCCGTATATATAAACACAAATCCAAATACTTCACACTGAATGAAGGTAAATATTGTTTTTCATTTAAAGATTTCATGCCACAGACATGTAATTTGTCAAATGGTATAAAATCTTATATAAAAGATAAGCAATCAGGCTTATGCTCCATTCACTGACATGTATATTTGACCAAGAAAATGGGTAAGTATTGTTTTCATATAATATTTGTCAAGTTTTGTAGTTTTTTTATTTTGAACACATTATAGAATTCAAAGTTGGGATAATTAAAAAACACAAACTCTAGTATGACATCTTCCGATTTGATCAGAGCATTAGATGGGCGTCAATATGGAGAAATTTATCGTTTGGAGTGATGATGCTGTGGCTCAATACAAATGTAGTTTCGGAGTGCCCATGATGACTCTGTGATCCCCATTTGTTGAAACTATTTAGGTTCTGACAACAGCAAAAGCGAATGCGATGGAGAGCTTGGTCGGCTGAACAGATCTCTAGATAGAGCTATTGCTGACAGGCCGTGTTATCCAGCACCAAGGACACTGTAGAGTTAAGGAATTCGTCACTGAGCCTTGATAAGCCGGCCTCCAAGAGAACCTTTATTAATGTCCCTCCAATAACTGACAAAGAGAGAAGACAAAGGTTGAGAGTTGAAGTTGATGTCCTGGCTGGAATATGCAGTCCCCATCAGATTGAGGTTGATATACTTTCACTTTCTATGTGCAGTTGATCTAGCAAAACGAAACAGGCTTAGCTGTCTTTGATATTTAGATCTACAATACAATCTGTATATATAAACACTAATACAGTCTTATGGTATGCCATTCACTGACATGTATATTTGTCAAAGAAAATGGGTAAGTATTGTTTTCATCCATATATAAAGATAAGCACTAATCCAGGCATATGCTCCATTCACTGACATGTATATTTGGTCACAAAAAAAATGGGTAAGTATTGTTTTTGTATAATATTTACATAAAGTTTTGAGCACATTTTACAACTCAAAATAAACATCAACTTTTTGTAGTGCTTAGTCTGCCATTTCATATTTTGCAATGAATATGAACAACCCAGGTCTATGATTTAGGAGGAAAAGTCCTATGATTGAAAGTACTTTTTTATTGCGCATTATAGAATTGCAGAGAAGTTTGGATACTTAAAGAATTCCAGAGAAGCATATAAACTGACTTTTATTGTATCCATTTTTTTAGATCTCTCTAGTGATGTTTGAACCTATTTTTCATGAGTAGGAAATCTTAAATCATAAACCAACCACAGCACGTTGTGAGGGCAACTAGACTCAAACCGATTATGATTTTAATTCACCACAGAATTTAAATGGTATAAAAATCTTATATTGAACAAAGGCTCTAGTGACAGAATGAGCTATGATTATCAGTCAGATAACTTTTGTTTTCTGTTTAGTTTAGCTGAACACCCTATGGGAGACAAAGTCGGCAACAAGAAACAGAACTTGGTGAACGTGACTAGTATGACATCTTCCGATTTGATCAGAGAATTAGATGGGCGTCAATATGGAGAAACTTATTTGTTTGGAGTGACGTTGCTGTGGCTCAATACAAATGTAGTTTCCGAGTGCCCATGTCAACTTTGAGATCCCCATTTGTTGAAACTATTTTGGTTCTGACCACAACAAAAGCGAATGCGACAGAGAGGTTTGGTCGGCTGAACAGATCTCTAGACAGAGCTATTGCTGACAGGCCGTGTTATCCAGCACCAAGGACACTGTAGAGTTAAGGAATTCATCACTGAGCCTTGATAAGCCGGCCTCCAAGAGAACCTTTATTAATGTCCCTCCAATAACTGACAAAGAGAGAAGACAGAGGTCGAGAGTTGAAGTTGATGTCCTGGCTGGAATAAGCAGTCCCCATCAGATTGAGGTTGATATACTTTCACTTTCTATGTGCAGTTGATCTAGCAAAACGAAACAGGCTTAGCTGTCTTTAATCTTTAGATCTACAATACAATCCGTATATAATAAACACTAATCCCGGCTTATGCTCCATTCACTGACATGTATATTTGTCAAAGAAAATGGGTAAGTATTGTTTTCATCCATGTATAAAGATAAGCACTGATGCAGTCTTATGCTCCATTCACTGACATGTGTATTTGTCTAAGAAAATGGGTAAGTATTGTTTTCATCCGTATATAAAGATAAGCACTAATCCAGGCTTATGCTCCATTCACTGACATGTATATTTGACCAAGAAAATGGGTAAGTATTGTTTTCATATAATATTTACATCAAGTTTGAGATAGTGCTTTTTTTATTCCGCATTATAGAATTCCAGAGAAGTTTGGATAATTAAAGTACAAACTCTAGTATGACATCTTCCGATTTGATCAGAGCATTAGATGGGCGTCAATATGGAGAAACTTATTGTTTGGAGTGACGGCGCTATGGCTCAATACAAATGAAGTTTCGGAGTGCCCATAATATTTAATGCAATTCAGTCAACAGGAAGAAGAAAGACCTAGGAAGCGAGTCCGCCCAGTCCACCCAGCCGCCCGACGATATATGATGGGCCTGGCCATGGGCAATCCTACCACGGTGAGCCGCGATCGTAGCCCGGGAGAAGACGAACCAGGACCCAGTGAAGTGTACATGCCTGGACTGGACAATACCATCGATATGTAGTGCGGAATTTTCAATTCTAAGACATCCAGGTGTAGGACATAGGCAACTTACCAAACATAGAAACAATTAGGAATAATCTTTAGCCACGGTTTTATTATTTTAGAGCATGGATGAATGTATGCTTTTTTTACTGCCATATAAAATTCATGTTGAAGTCTTTAATAGTTGTGTTCATTGCAAGTTTTACAATATTGCAGTATTGCAATTTTTTCAGCAAACATCATCTTGCCACAGCAAGGTATCATCTATCAAATTTTATAGATATATGCATCTTGCCACAGCAAGGTATCAGTCTTATGCTCCATTCACTGACATGTGTATTTGTCTGAGAAAATGGGTAAGTATTGGTTTTTCATCCGTATATAAAATTTTTTATTCGGCAAGCACTAATCCAGGCTTATGCTCCATTCACTGACATGTGTATTTGTCTGAGAAAATGGGTAAGTATTGGTTTCATATAATATTTACATCAAGTTTGAGATAGTACTTTTTTTATTCCGCATTATAGAATTCCAGAGAAGTTTGGATAATTAAAGTACAAACTCTAGTATGACATCTTGCGATTTGCTCAGAGCATTAGATGGGCGTCAATATGGAGAAACTTATTGTTTGGAGTGACGGCGCTAGGGCTCAATACAAATGTAGTTTCGGAGTGCCCATGTTGACTCTGAGATCCCCATTTGTTGAAACTATTTAGGTTCTGATGACGGCAAAAGCGAATGCGATGGAGAGCTTGGTCGGCTGAACAGATCTCTAGACAGAGCTATTGCTGACAGGCCGTGTTATCCAGGACCAAGGACATTGTAGAGGTAAGGAATTCGTCGCTGAGCCTTGATAAGCCGGCCTCTAAGAGAAGCTTTATTAATGTTCCTCCAATAACTGACAAGAGAGAAGACAGAGGTCGAGAGTTGAAGTTGATGTCCTGGCTGGAATATGCAGTCCCCATCAGATTGAGGTTGATATACTTTTATTTTCTATGTGCAGTTGATCTAGCAAAACGAAACAGGCTTAGCTGTCTTTAATATTTAGATCTACAACACAATCTGTATATATAAACACTAATCCAGGCTTATGCTCCATTCACTGACATGTATATTTGTCCAAGAAAATGGGTAATTATTGTTTTCATATAATATTTACATCAAGTTTTGTGCAAATTTTACAACACAAAATAAACAATCAACTATTTGTACTACATGGCTATATTTTCAAATTGGATGTGCCAGCATTATTACTTTGTTTGAAATTAAATTGTTTATTGTGGAGAAAATATGATTTAGAAAATTTGAAAAAAAAAATCAGATCGAGACTATGGAGCTTACAGTTTATGTAAGAAGATATTGAGCTGCTTTTTGCTCATCCTATGTGTATGGCAAAGGGACATGCCCAAATGAGGCTTATACATGGAAAGCTATAATTTTTCTTAATTACAATTCGACCGACCCTATATTAGTAGATTTAGGTGGGATACAAACCCACGCACAGTAAGGACACCTGGTGTTAATAAAATTTAAGCAAATTAAACAAAATAATAAATCATGAATATTACTTATAAAAATATTTTTCCTCTAGGAGTAAAAGAAAAATCTTACTTATTTTCAAACCGAGGCTCGAAAACATCAATTACTAATTAGCTGAAAATGTTGGAGGCACAACAGTCAGCAAGAGTGGCACACTTACAAATGTTCTTCGTGTAACCATAATCATTAATTTTACATTTGGCACAACATCATAGCTTAGCAATGCTTAGTTAGCGGTCCACTTGAACATGGCTTTTTGGCACTGACGTAAGCCATTTTTCATAACATTTACCCCCAATTAAGTATAGAACATCGGTACAATATGTAAGTATATATCGCCTCTAAGGTATGAATATTTAGTATTTGAGCTACCATGTGGATACCTTTATTATATAAGATGGCAACACTGATAATTTACATAAATATGTTTGCTTGCGAATGAATACAGAGCTGGATGTGTGTGTGTGAGAGAGAGAGAATATGATAAAGATGATAATTTTCTTTGGATACTAATTTGGTAAGAGATTTATAGAAGTTATAACACAATTTTACTGGTTTTTGCTGACAAGTATCTGGAAAAAAAGTCTTTGATAGCAAAGGGCTAAGCTCATCCCCAGTGATTTAAAAACTATGGCAATGGAACCATAAAATATTTCAGCTTTGTTTCAGAGCTGACCGAACAACAACAAATCATCGTTTTTTTTTACTATCCAACATTTGGCTGTAGGTCTGCTTCACTATGCAGCTGGCATCAGATCAGACCAGTCCTATGTCCTTATGATAAAAAAGACACTGACACATGTAAATGTGTTTATAATGACGCTACTTAACTGCAGAACCAACAATACAATAGTAATATTTTGTGAATTTAATGACTTGGCACATGTACCCACTTAAATGCTTAAACTAAAATAATTATATTTAGGTGAATAATGAATGCTTCAGGCTATATTGATGTTCATAATTCAATATACACATATACTCTATTAAATAAATATATTGGAAATTAACTGACTGGATGTAAGTATTGACATTAGAGGTTTCTTTCTCAGTTGTGTCAGGATGGCCGAGTGGTCTAATGTGCCTGCTTTATGCATAGGTAGCACGGTGGTAGCGGTCGAGGATTCGAGTCCCAGCAGAGGCTATGTGATATGGACCTATAGACTTGGAGAATGACCCATGTGAATACTCTATTGGGCACAGTGAGGAGGCAGCAATGGGTGCTAATGACCAGGGTTTGTCTGCGGAGCGTGATCCTGGCTAAAGTGGCACAAGCCAGTCACAGTGGATGGCAGCAGATAGATGACCACAAAAACAATTTCAGGAAAATTATTGGAAAATGATCTTCCGTTCAACATAAGCCTTGTTCAAAGGTAGTAAAAAAGAAAGCCATAGCACATGAAAGGTAAGTCAGTCATAGCACAACGTCTTGAGTCAGTTGGAAGTCAGGCATGTGGGCGAAAATTTGAACTATAAGAAATTAGCAAAAATAAATGTTTGAGCTTGCAGTCTCAGGATGTCACTGCCCGGCCAGTCTGGAGCATTGGAGGGAGATCCCGACCTTGGGTCCAGAGGGATACGGACAAGACATAGTACTCTATGTAGAATGCATAGGGATATAGGTAAGTTGTATTGTATGTAGATAGACTGTACTGTACTTATTTCGATTTAATGAAAGAATCAAGTTGTAAAAATATGTAGAAAAATACCATTCACACCATTTATCAAAGGGTGCGCAAGGTACATTACGCTTCGGCGTTGCAGCACAAAGCTGTTCCGCGAGTTCCTTATGATGAGGAGTGCCTTGTAGTCGCATGGACCATGATTCACTCCCTGCAGCCTGCAAGACCCACTATGATCTTTCCCTGTCAGGGGCCATTTCTCATCTGGAGAAGGCCCATGAGGTGGAGGTCAAAGGTGTGGTGGCGCCGGCAAGGGGAATCCTTGTATCCAAAGCCAAGACCTTACACAAACGCAAGGATACGGGTCGTGAGAATGATGATGGTCAAGAAGGGACAGATTTGATCCACAATCATTTTTAACAATGCATTAACAGCAATACAGATTAAGCAATAGACAGGGACCTGGTAAGTTTCATAAGCATTTCAAAATACAAAATAATTGGCTGGAGGTGCTGAACTCCAATCAAAGTCTCTGTTTTGACTTAGCTGCTTGCCTGTACTTATAGTAATTATGATATGCAATATGTTATCATATTTAGATTTTTTCTTACAAGCTTCAAGGGACTTCCAAATACGAATGGGTTAATAACAAATTCAAATTAGAAATATCTTATTATTTGTATTGAACAAGTGGATCCAGTCTGGTAGCCTCTGATGACAGATTGTACCTTGTGGGTGGCTGGGACAAAATCGTTCTAATAAGCTGACCGATGCATGGACCTTGCTCACTCTGCCGAATATCAAACATAGCTGGGGTTTTGGTGCCCTGCACAATGGAAAGATTTATCTGATACATAAGGACATGAAACTTCCAATCAACGCGAAGTTGCATATTACTTGCATGTTAAATACGTACAGGTACAATGAGTGAATGCTAAAGTGAGTGATTAGCATGAGACTATAAACATTTAATATTCCACAAATGAAATAGATTATACAGTAATATGAATAGGCAATGCCTAAGACAAGTGGGCCAGCCAAATTGACGTTTTAAATTTTATGTTTTAAAATTCAAATTTCAGCAATATTTCAAAATCTAAATTTTGATAGAGTATCGATTCATTAGGCAAAATTCACAATTATTTAAAAATGAATGAATAAAATTTGCAGTTTCTCACAAGAAAGAGTTCAAGCCTACTTCGAAAGCAGAAACCGTTTTGCAACTCTTCTCTCAGAATCACCTCTCCTCACATAATTACTACGCTGGTACCAACATTGAGAAAAATTATAAGATCATTACTAAAGACCTGAAGCATGACATCAAGGCTTCAAGAGACATACCCGATTTAACTCTTATCGGGTAGGTGTTAATGATTTTACTATATTACTGCGTAGATCTAACCATAATTATCGGAGTGTGTGATTAATGAGGATCTGACAATTCACCGATTAAGAGACCTAATAGATACACTAGATAGAGCCACTCAAGAACTTGGCAGTCGTGCTCTATGGTGTACTATTGCACCAATGTCTTTCAACATGCATAACCATTTCTTGCTTAGCAAGAAAAAGACTAATTACTTGGTGAAAGAAAAAGACTAAGACAATATGCAAAGTGAACTTGAACGGTTCGTTATGGAGTTTAATTCTCTGTTAATCAATAAGAACGGAGAAAGTGGAGTCACACCTGTATTTTTACAGAGAGATGTGTTCATTCATCGACGGAAAAAGACCCATACTGACTATGACAAATGGTTCTAAGATGGATTACATCCAAATCGATACTTGTTAGACAAGTGGGCCATCCAAATTGACGTTTTAAATTTTATGTTTTAAAATTGAAACTTCAGCAATATTTTAAAATCTAAATTTTGATAAAGTATCGATTCATTAGGCAAAAATTCACAATTATTTAAAAATGAATGAATTTAATTTGCAGTTTCTCACAAGAAAGAGTTCAAACCTACTTCGAAAGCAGAAACTGTTTTGCAATTCTTCTCTCAGAATCACCTCTTCTCACATAATTACTACGCTGGTACCAACATTGAGAAAATTTCTAAGATCATTTCTAAAGACCGGAAGAATGACATCAAGGCTTCAAGAGACATACCCGATTTAACTCTTATTGGGTAGGTGTTAATGATTTTACTACATTACTGCATAAACCAAACCATTTATTATCGAGAGTGTGTGATTAATGAGGATCTGACAATTCACCGATTAAGAGACCTAATAGATACACTAGATGGAGCCATCCAGGAACTTGGCAGTCGCGCTATCTGGTGTACTATTGCACCAATGTCTTTCAACATGCATAACCAGTTCTTGCTTAGCAAGAAAAAGACTTGTTACTTGGTGAAAGAAAAAGACGAAGACAATATGCAAAGTGAACTTGAACGGTTCAGCATGGAGTTTAATTCTCTGTTAATCAATAAGAACGGAGAAAGTGGAGTCACACCTGTATTTTTACAGAGAGATGTGTTCATTTGTCGACGGAAAATGACCCATACTGACAATGACACTTGGTTCTACGATGGATTACATCCAAATCGATACTTGTTAGACAAGTGGGCCATCCAAATTGACGTTTTAAATTTTATGTTTTAAAATTCAAACTTCAGCAATATTTTAAAATCTATATTTTGATAGAGTATTGATTCATTAATCAAATCTCACAACTATTTAAAAAATTCATAAATTCAATTTGCAGTTTCGCATCACGAAGAGTTTAAACCTTCTTCGAAAGCAGAAGAAACGGTTTGCAATTCTTTGAGAATCACCTCTTCTCAAATAATTACTACGCTGGTACCAACATCGAGAAAATTTCTAAGATCATTACCAAAGACTTGAAGCATGACGATTCAAGGCTTCAAGAGACATGGTAATCACAAAACTCGAGTCACGCTAAGAATGTATTATAATGGGTTGGGTATGTCGTCATTTGTGATGATTCTAATACTGGTAATTCCTAATATATTCACCAATATAGGATGTGAGAAAAAGGAAAAAATGACACAAGTTATGAATGAGCTTGAAAAAGATTGCAACTAGCTTTTGAAGCAGTGAAGTTTGGAGGACACATGAAACATTCCAAGCATGAAAATGCATGACAAACCACAAAGAAATAGCCCTGCCCGCATTATCACACAGTTGTAACAAGGTCTATCTGCTATTAATAATGAACAACAGATGGAAAATCATAATTGTAAGGTAATAATTTAAGAAAGACAGACACTCATTTGTATTGACAGAAATAATATGAATTTAGCTTGAACATTGAACTGAGAGTGATAGCTAGGCTGCAGTAGCTTGTTGCTAGGCATGCGACTTCAAAGTAGGTCAAATTCTGCACAGCAGATACTGATAATGTGGGGAACATTATTTCTGTGTGATTTGTAGCAAACATTTGATTACATAAGTAGTGTTTGATGTGCTTGCTACACAGCTGACATTGTATTAACTAGTACTATAGCATCCATGAAGCCTAGCCATGACAAATCAGAGACACATGTCACTGAAGTCAGTGAATGGATGTATGTGTGCTGAAGATTTATATCTTGTGTTACTGTGACTTACATTACATACTGCATCTTGTGTAACAGATAGCAAGATGGTGCACTGTGCTTGGGGATTATGTACAAAATGATGATAAATATAATAAATCAACTTCTAAAAGACCAGCACCTGAATATCTTCATACCAAATGGATACGTTGGCCAAAAAGATCCAGCTAAGCTCAAAATTTGGTGGAACTAAGAACCTGACAGAAGCATCACAGGTAAAGAGACTGTTAAAAGATAATGTGTGTGTGTGTTTTTTTTCATTTGTACATCTACCTAGCTGTATTCATTAGTCTATTAGCTTGGTTTGGTTTCAAAATAATGACATTTGGGATGGCAAATAAAAATTTTCGACAAAACTTATGGAAATCACATGAAAAAAGTTTGGGAAGAAAATTAAAAAATACAAAAAACACCTCTTTGGAACATTATGTATGCTCACTCATTTGAAGGCAACCAATTTAAGAAAGTGACGTTAGTCATTTGGAAATCCAAAACAGTAACCAGAAAACTTTGGTAGGAAAAATTTGTTTATGGCAAAGCAAATTTACATTAACTTCATAAGGGAAGGTTGATTTGTGTTATCATTTTAAATTTTTTCCCAAAAATTCCAATGTTTTAAAAAAATTTGGAGAAAGGTTCTTCGTCAATTTGACAACAAAAATATTTTTTCAATTTTGAAAAAAAGTATTATTGGAATAATCAAAATCAATGGTTTGAAGGGTTTTTTTTTGGGAAAAAATTTTAATTGTAAAAAGCAAAAATGGAAAAAAATCAAAAAAAAATGGCTTGGAAGGAATTAATTGGAAAAGAAAGCAATTTTTTAG
>CM032665.1:21841452-21880070 GCA_019095985.1 Streblospio benedicti
ACAAGGTCTATCTGCTATTAATAATGAACAACAGATGGAAAATCATAATTGTAAGGTAATAATTTAAGAAAGACAGACACTCATTTGTATTGACAGAAATAATATGAATTTAGCTTGAACATTGAACTGAGAGTGATAGCTAGGCTGCAGTAGCTTGTTGCTAGGCATGCGACTTCAAAGTAGGTCAAATTCTGCACAGCAGATACTGATAATGTGGGGAACATTATTTCTGTGTGATTTGTAGCAAACATTTGATTACATAAGTAGTGTTTGATGTGGCTTGCTACACAGCTGACATTGTATTAACTAGTACTATAGCATCCATGAAGCCTAGCCATGACAAATCAGAGACACATGTCACTGAAGTCAGTGAATGGATGTATGTGTACTGAAGATTTGTATCTTGTGTTACTGTGACTTACATTACATACTGCATCTTGTGTAACAGATAGCAAGATGGTGCACTGTGCTTGGGGATTATGTACAAATGATGATAAATATAATAAATCAACTTCTAAAAGACCAGCACCTGAATATCTTCATACCAAATGGATACGTTGGCCAAAAGATCCAGCTAAGCTCAAAATTTGGTGGAACTAAGAACCTGACAGAAGCATCACAGGTAAAGAGACTGTTAAAAGATAATGTGCGTGTGTGTCTTTTTTCCATTTGTACATCTACCTAGCTGTATTCATTATAGTCTATTAGCTATTGATTGGTTTCAAAATAATGACAAAAAAGAATGTTACAAACCTGAATAGTTAAATTTAATACCTATGTGTCAGGATAAAGTTGTGTAACAATCACCCTGAATATCAAGGGCTCAATTATTGCTCAATGAGCATCTACTATATGAACATCTATTAGTTTTCTCATGTCATGTCAAACTATATTTTTAACGTCACATACCGAGTAAATAATGTATGTTGTAAACATTATGTGAAATCCTATGAATTAAGAAAACCAACCACTTTTTTCAGATCACAAGAAGCAAGCGTATATGCAGTCTGCATTTTGTTGGTGGCAAAGGCCCTACCAAAGATTTTCCTGATCCAATACCATTTATGGAAAGTCACACTGAAAGAGCACATTGGATGAGCAAATCTAAAAAATACAAGGCACCTCTGGAACATTCATGTAGTGACTCACAAAATCATCCGGTATTGAAGAAAAACAGCACATATACAGTGACAAGTTCAGATACATTTAGTGACAATCCATGTTACAGTACACCAGAATAACATTGAGTAGACACAATTTTTTTCGTTAAATGTTCATTTGACAGTTGCGGGCAAAGCTAGAGCATTTCTCATATAGTTAGCATTTGGCTACACATGATTATTCAAGTTTAGATTTTGAATGAAAATGATATCCCAGGAGCAAAAATTGTGCTACTCTGTTGTTACTTAAAAAGAACATCAATATTTTTACTCAAGTACAAATGCAGTTTTTAAATGGTGTGATTTTGTTGTGTTCTAGCAAGGGTTGTTGTGTTGAAAGGGTACCCTTTGTGGTGAATTTTGGATGAAAACCAACCTTTTTAAGATTTCATCATAATGAATTGTGTCCAAATATATTTGAAATGAAAGTGCTATTTGATCTTTATCACATATAATTTTTAATGATTCACCATGATGCATTTATCATTTACAAATGGTTTCACCAAATGGTCTCTAACCTATTTTATTCTCCAAAACAATAACATTAACTACTAGTATCTTCCAACTTATTTTACAAGTGTTTTTTAAAAGCATATACATGTAGTAGATGAGTAGTATTGTAAATTAAGTATACATGAACCAATGAAATACATGTGTTGGTTTTTATATGTACATGTATATTTGTATAACAGTTGGTGATTTGGTATAATTAGATTTTTCAGATCACTTATTGGTGTTAAATATATCCATGTGTTCACGTAATAAAGATATAAATTTAGACATGGCTCGTTATTCTTCAAACATTGATTCTAATACTGGTCAGCAAAGTGATTCAATAATGCTACTTTGTCGGTTTGGCTGAATATAACAGGATTCATATTTTAGCATTTTACTTTACTAGAGGTTGCTATTGACAGATTAAAGTGGCAAGCATTAACCCATCTTTTGCATTTATCAATATTATGTGTTGGATTCTTAAAATTTAACAAAACTCACACCATTCATACAATCTTTATGTGCATATCTACTGTCACCGCAACATTGACCCCAAGAACAATATTTATATTTATGTATCAAAAGATAAAATTCACTTATAAGAATTTTGTACATGAGAAGACAGATTTGGAAGTATGAGAAAGAAAGTATACAAAAAATACAATTAAAAGTTGATTTTAATGACAACATTTGTAACTTTTGTAAACAACATACATTTGGTATCTGTAATGCAGGCAGAGCTTTGTTTGCCCGCATTGAAAAAGGTAAACAAACAGTTGGCCAGATACTATTTTTTGACAATAATTGGGGAACCGCAATATTGTTCATGGTTCACCTGTTCATTTGACAGTGTTAATCTTCACTAAGAATTATTGGTTAGATTTGCTGTTATCAGTTTAGATTTTACACAGATAATTCCAACCTTAGCTAGATAAAAAGTTCTCAGAGAGCACAACGTCGTCGTCGCTAGAACAATGTTGACTCATGGGCAATAAATATATTTACTTCGCAATTAAAGCATTCATTAGAGCGGAAGAAAGTCGTATTATGTGTGTGATTCACCCTACATCTTAGCAATGATCTATGTTCTTGGGATTGGATTGTGGATTGTTATAGTGATACTGTGCTATTTGAGTACTTTTAATCCAATATAATCATTATGTCAATTTGGTGATCATGTTTCAAAAAGTATTGAAATGGAAAAATAAATCAAAATCAAAAATGGCTCTCTGAAGGTAGACTTCAATTGGCAGTGCCAAAAATGGACACTGTTGATCTTTAGTAGGCATGTAAGAGTTGTACAAAGTTTGAATGTTTTTGTTGAAGTATTATCAAAGCTATTGCAGAATAAGATGAAAATGGCCCAAAAATAGCATTATCAAAAGCACACTTCAATTGGTAAAGTGGCCAAAATTGAATCACTTCAGAGTCACGTCATACCACATAATTGTGTAAAGTTTGATGAACAAAATTGGTACATTGGTAAACGCTCTAGTGTCCGTAGACATACATACATAGATACATACAAACAAAACGAACACAATCCTTTCGTTTCAGCGACGGCCGCAGTTAAATATCAAAAGATATTGTTTACAGAAATGAATATTTTGTAATAACTTTGAATTAGAGTTCAAGATAAATGTGACAAATAAAACTAAGAGAAGCCTGTGGTGAAACTGTAACGGTAGAGGTTTCGATTTATAAATAAAGAAAAGCAAATATTCCAACCCCTAAAATAATGATTAGGAATGTTCCCACACTTGTGCTTAGATAAAACAAAACTTTAGGAGTGTTGAATAAAAACAATGACAGGCTTGTGGTTGAAGGACAGTAGCCAAAGAAACAACACACGTTGTGGTTATCATTTTTTTCTTCTTTTTTTTAACTTTAAGGAATAGACAAGAAAGAGATATGCACTTGGATAAGCAATAAACTTTTCCCTTTTTATTCTTTGCTGTCAATATAATTTCCAAATACCAACAGAAACAGTAATACAGTCGATATTAAAATATTTGAATAAATATCTATGGCATTCTTTCAATTTTGATGGCCATCTTTTAATATTTCTTCTTTGATCATCAATATCTAATAAATAATTTTGTAGGATTTCTTTAATGATAATGTTTACAGTTACAAAAAAAAGTGAAGAAATTAATATATAGAAAAAAAAAGGTTCCAAAACACACTCCATAACCACAAAACTGACAACTGAGATTGTGGCCACGTAATGCATTGGCTAGTCATAAAGAACAGTGTGGTTAACCACACCATCTGATATTCGTCCAAAAACACTTTTTGTCCCCTTCTCCAGTTTCAGTGTGACTATACACAGCAAGAATTTTAATAATCTATCCACAGATATCCATCACATGGACCATTTGTCATATAACAGCCCAATATCAGATTATTTTTATTAGGGATTGTAGTCCTGCTTGAGACGCACAAATAAGATTTACAAGTCCATTCCAATTTGGTTTACTGTATTTTTTTTTACTTCTTGTGGATCTTTCATTATCAAATATGGGATACACCTTTGGATTTGGTAATAAAGACACAATTGAAAAGGGAAATTGAAAAGGGTCAAATTGTATAAGTAAGATGTAAATCAAAGTATCTAAAAAACACGCCAGGTTCATGGTCTAGAAAAAAATGTTTTATATTTCGTATATCCTGTATTGTGGTATTTTCACTTATATATGATTGTGACTGACTGACCACACCCATAGACGAGATTAAAAAGAAAATTGTGCATATATTGAGAATTCAAAAGCTTTTCACACATTTTGTATGAAATTCATAAGATCCATTTTCATATCACTGAAGATTGAAAATATTATGGACGAAAACATATTAAAATACTATTATTGCTGTCCATTCCTATTATAACTGTGTCAATCAAGCTTTTCGTAAAACTGCGGATACCTTCCAAACATTAAGTGTGGCCTGGAGATGTTGTGGGTAACCACAAGCTGCCAAGCCCATGTCACAAAGTCCACAAAGAACATACGCAGGATAATCTCTTGAAGGTTAAAGTTGACTACTTAAAAAACGTTCTCCAATTTGAAGCTTTTTTCAACTAGAATTTTTTCTTGCCTAAAACAGTTCTTCCTTTTAGAGGTCATAGAACTTTTGCCAAGTATGGGTTTATAACTGTTGGGACTTCACTGTAATCAAAATGGCTGTGTGGGCCTGTGTGCATTGACAGCTTCATCCCTGATCACAGTTGAAGGCCTGTGTTGAAACCTGTAGAGCTCACTAGACGTTTAAAAGACTAAGAGACTGAGAATGAACCTCTTTTCCAGCACACGGTACAACCAAAATTGTTACCACAATAAAAAGATTATGTGTAGTACACTAGTAGGATATACTGGTAGTGTTAAGCTTGACATATATACATTTTGAAGCCAACCAGCTATAAATGTGAATGCTGTGGTGAACCACAACATGACTGTGGTCACATTTATCCATCAGAGCAACTGGGTGTTGTGCTGTGTTGGGCTAAAACCACATATTCTCAGCGCATGTCTGCATGACATTGCCTGGAGCTCAGTGATGACTATTTCTGGAGGTGAACTAATATTATGTAGCGGTCAGGGATCTACGTTAAGGATTGTCCTGTTGTCGTGGACAACCATTTTTAAAATAAGGACAACCAGAAGTTGGAGGGTGGTTGTCCTGTGGGACAACCAATTTCTAATTTCAAAATAAAAGTAATGCAAGATGTGCATTTCAAAACCCGGTGTCACCTAAATTGAATCAAGAATTTTTTTCATTCCCCAACACATCAAGTAACATTTGCATTTCCATATCTTTCCAAAATTATCTGTGACATTCTATGTAGTTTCAAAGCTTTCAACTCTCCTATGGTATGGTATTCTATTTACAAAAATTCATTAAAATACTTAAATTTTCATTCCTACAAATATTATAGGGCTTTTTTTGAAGGTTGGAGGAGTTTCTAAAATAAATTGTGTGAAAATATTACAACATAACTTGAGCTTTTGAGATGACAAAATTTTGAACCGTACAATAGACATGAGGATAAAAAAACACAAAAAACTTGAATATTTAATGAATGCGATGCAATTTTTTATTTTTGTATAAAGTTTGTTCACGAGAAAAGATACATTTTGTGTACAAATAATTTTGTTTGTTTTTTCTTAACATTATGATTGATATAATAATAAAATAAGCTGTATAATTTAAGACGCTATATCTGTATAGCATAAAATTGAGCGCAAAAACAAGGACAACCTCATGGCAAGTTAGGACAACCAAAAATTGGATGCCTGTTGTCCTGTGAGCAACGTCTCGCCAAAGTTAACGTAGAGCCCTGAGCAGCCAATTAATGGTTAACCAAAACCTAACCAACTAAATGCAATGCTTTACCATATTATTTTCACTTTGAAGATTATACATTTAAATTGAATCTGTCATGAATGTGTCGCATGTGCAACTATGCTGTGATTTTATATGTATGCAATCTTAAAGCTTTACACCAACTCATGAATAAAAGTTATAAACTATAAAAGAAGTAACAGCCTCTTAAAAGACCATATTTACTATACGACTGTAACTTGTCATATGGTATAATCTGTTTTTCTAACTATCAGAAACAGGACAGAGAACCATAGCAATGTACTGGATGGTGTTCCCCTTGGCCACAATTATTCGAGATCCTTATATAAGATGAAATAAAACATTCATTTATAGAAAAAATATTTTTTTTCTGATTTGATATTCAGAGGCAATACCCTGGTAAATATCAGTGAAAACATCTTGAGGTCATCTTATGGAAGGATTCAGGTTAATACCACGAATATTTTCCATGAATAGGTTTGTTTTAACCAAGGAGGAACTAGAGGTACTTTGGACACACTTTTAAAAAAAATAAGTTGATAAGTTTCTCTTATGTCACTCAGGGCTCCCAATCAAGGTTTTTTTCACGTATTCCCCACATTTTCCCTGATGATTTTTATGCATTATTTTTTATTATTGATGCTTTAAATGTAGATGTGTGTCTTTTTATATGATATACCAGTGATTGTTGTGAACAAAAATGAAAAAAAAAAAAAAAAAAAAAAAAAAAACACGTTAGATTGTCATCTACACATTGAATGTCAGTGTAAGCATTAGGAATTTTTACCGGTTGTCCAAAGTTTAAAACAGTTTGATGTAAAAGTCACTTCCAGAACACACAACAAATTTCTTTTTTACAATGGCCTTCCCTACTCTTTTCCCACATGGCATGGCAGATTTCAGGATGAACCGACCTCTGACATGCAGCACGGCTGACTGGGCAGACCACCTGCTGTGGTATGAAGATGGCCCCTTTGCCCGACATCAGTACTTCTTCATTGTACGTAGAACTCTGGAGAAGAGCAAGTTCATAGTCGAACAAAAACTTGGAGATGAGCATTTGACAATTGAAGAACTGAAAGAAATGATAACTCAATTGCCCAGAAGATCCTCCTTTTTAGCCATACACTTCGAGGATTACCTCAGTACTGTCAGCAGAGATCATTGAAGTAGAGGAACTGCGGTGCTCTCCATCCTTCAACTGCAAAGTCTCCATTGTCATTTCTATTATATATTTAGTCCTCATACTTAGTCCTCTGCTTTTCATCATGGTCCTAGAAGCCCTGTCTCATGAGTTCCGCACTGGGTCCCCTTGGGAACTACTGTACGCTGATGACCTCGTCATTATGGCCAACTCAGTTGAAGAGTTATCAGAAAAGGTGCACACCTGGAAGATGGGGATGGAAGCGAATAGACTGCGTGTTAATATGGGTAAAACTAAATGTCTGGTCTCTGGGTCACACCTAGACAAATTGCTCAAAAGTGGAGAATACCCATGTGCTGTATGCCTGCGGGGGGTAGCAAGAAACTCCATCTACTGTGGCAAATGTCTATGGTGGGTGCACAAACGGTGTAGTGGAATTGAGGGTGTTCTCAAACCTGATCCGGACTACATATGCCCAGGACTACATATGCAAAGGTACCGCCAGGCCAATCGATGGCAGGCCAATCAAGGAGATCCCAGTTGGCGAACACATGTTAGAGGTTGTGACAGAGTTTTGTTACTTAGGTGACATGTTGTCCAGTGGTGGAGGCTGTGATTTGCTGCAACTGTCAGATACAAAACTGCATGGGGCAAATTCCGTGAACTACTGCCAGTCCTCACCAACAGGCACACACCTTTATCTTCGAGAGGTAGAGTGTATTCCACCTGTGTACGAATTGCTATGCTTCATGGGTCTGAGACATGGGCAGCATCCTCTAGTACTATAAACCGCCTGAGAAGAAATGACAGAGCTATGATCCGCTGGATGTGTGGTGTGAAGCCTAATGATGATACCAGTTCAGAGAGCCTTTTGGAGGAACTGAGTATTACAGATATTGATAGTGTGCTTCGTAAAGGGAGACTAAGATGGCTAGGCCATGTTGAGCGCAGTTCTGGCTGGATTAGCCAAGTAAGAAAGCTTGAGATAGAAGGAAGAAAAGGAAAGGGAAGACCGAAACAGACTTGGGATGCAGTCTTGCAGAAAGATCGTGAAAGTTTGGGCATGAGTTTGGTAGATCCAAATGACCGAAAGGCTTGGAGGGGACGGTTGAGATCCAGACTGGGGAGCCAAGCCACACCCTCTGAATGAGGAATAATTAGGGCCTGTTTAAAATAAATTTAGGATTTGGTTGATTGATTGACTTAAAAGGAGGATTTACTTCAGTCAAGAATTAAAGGCAATGAAAATATTGTAATAGGCAAGACGAACAACGACTTTGAGCCATGGACTGATCTACAGATCATCATCCTGTGACATATGGATTTTTCAAATTTTGAAATAAATTACTTATGACTTATGACTATATTCATTGTTCTTAGAGTGAGGTCATCTGTCTGAGAGGTGAGGTAGGTTTCTCTAAAAAACTAACTCATTCTTTTGGAGTTATGCAAATTCAAACCAAAAATCAAAAACCAAAAATCACTTACTGCCTTGGCCCAGCTAAATCTTCATCTATCACATTTGATATTGCTATGTTGAAGACCTCTTGTCAACGTTTAAACTGATGTCCATATTCCAGTATAGTATGTGTTAAACGTTGTTTAAACTGATGTCCATTTTCCAGTATAGTATGTGTTAAACATTGAATGTTTTTTTTATGTTCTAGACAATCTTGTCACTATGAGTGAAAATAACTCAAAGAAATCAAAGGTAACATTTCCCATTGGCAGAAAAAGATTTTTAAATACAATACAATGCGGAGGAGTAATCAGACACATTTCGGTAGTTTAATCTACGAAAAAAAATGAAAAACTGCGGAAATGTGAGCAGTATTCAGATACATTTACAGTTTAAATTTTTTTTCAGCGGATTAAATTGTTTCAGACATTTTACAGCCGGATGCTGATCCGGCATTGATGCCCAAACAACTTCTCTCTTTTTAACGATCGCAATGGAGTTGGTTCAGTTTTTCTCTCTCACTGTTCTCGCCTAGACCAAGATGCCGATATTCAGTTCTGTCTAATGCATAAACTTGACCTGTGTTGTCGAGTGCCACAGTGTGATGGCTGCCTCCTCACAACTTCACCCAGCCCGTGAACGAAGGAAACGCCTTCGACTGCTGTGGCACAAAGGCGATCACAGAGCAGTTCAAAGCATAGTGTGGGGATGTATGGTGTATCACAATGAAACAAACAGGGCTAACTTTTTTTATACTTAATCATTGTCATTTCATCAGTGTTTTAAAAAATCAAAAGTACCTGTAAGCTTTCATTGCAAACTAGAGACTTCATCAGACTAACATGAATTGAAGCTCATGGCAGTCTAGAATATGAGTCAGGCATTGAGTTTGATAGCAACGTGGTCCAAATAGTCAGCATCCCTGTATTGAAGACATCTTGAATGAGGTCGTCCAGTATTACCCACTAACAGGTTGAGGGTCACGACAGTGAGTTCACCAACAAGAGCAGGATGTCCTTCTCCACAGGTGTCTGCTCATAACACTGTAATAGGAGCTCACATAGAAAATGGAATGTTGTGATGTCAAATGCCAGTCTATCAGCAGTTTACATTCCCAGCTTATTGTTCATCACAGGGAGTAAAACCATATGGTTGTAGCTGTTGTTTTATTACAAATGATCATAAGACTGCATTACCAAGTTGCCATTACTAACCAGCAGTTCAACAGGCAACTTGAAACTCATAAAAAATGTGAAGACGCTACAAATGGGAAAGCACTATTAAATATCCCAGAATCTTTCCATTTCTTGGGCCATTTCCCTAAAACATTAAGATTCCTTCCTGAATGTTACTTTCATGTTGAAAAATACTTTCACTTTGCTTATCAACATTTCACCTGTATAATGCAACTAAATAGCAATGAGTCAGACAGTCATATATACAGTGAGACTCAGCTCTCTTAGAGGACTATTTCTCGACGCTGGCTTTCCTTCGAACAGGTAGTTTATTATTGTACAAACATTATGATAATATGAAATCTCTGCTGTGGACGCGCACAAGTCTCCATAGTGGTCCTAAGAGTTCTGTACTATAGACCCTCTATTAAACAAACCAAGGGACTGACTTCAAGTGGTCTCAACAGAGAGATGATCTGTTATCAAAATATTTCAATTGTCTTTTTATGAAGGTTTGAGACAGCGAGAAATGATATTAAACAGATGGTCTCAATACAGAGGTGGTCTTAATTGGAGGTCTTACTGTGCTGTAGAGCAGTCTGCTGAGTTAGCAGGGCGGTTTACATCCCCCACTGTTGGCAGGTAATCACGACTCAGCAGTGGAGTGGCAGGCCAGTGTATCTCATGCCATGGACAGGACACCAGAACCTAATCAAAATGACCTCATCTGAGATCATGATGCCATTTCAGCATGTGATTGATGTCAACACAGCCAGAGATCATATAGAGGCAACACTTATAAAAGAGCTCATCTCCACAATGTGGTTGTCTACACAGTAATACACGACCACTGAAGTGGCCACCTTGGTAACGTCTTTTTCTCTACACAGTTGATATCAGTAACAAAAATCAATCATGATGGTAAAAACTTTGTAGGCAAAAAAAGATTATAACTCCACCATAAACGTAAAGGCTACAGCTTCCAAAGCATTTTAATGACACCAATTTTGACCCATACAGTACAACATCCAATGAAGCCATGTAGTTACAATGGCGAAACGTCATGTTTCATCAAATCTAAATTAATGGAGAAAGTTATATATAATATTATTATGCCACCAATGTAGTTAGACCATAAATCTATATATCTATTTCTCATGCTTTCATCACTATCGTGTCAGCATTATCTTGCACTACATAAATCTTTGAAGATCACATGTATGATACACCAGTCAACAAACAGTTCCTCTTGATTTTTGGCCAAAAACTCAAAAAAAGGAGAAATAAATGTCAATGAAATGAAGCGTGAAATCTGTACAATCTGCTACCTGCTGTGTGACATGGGATCGGAGGCAGCTGGGGCAAACTCAGCATACAGAGGAGCCTTTGATTGTCCACCAAACTCAGCATACAGGGGAACCTTTAAATGTTCACCAAACACAGCATACATATATCATTGCTAAGCTAAGCAGTGATTTTATTTAATGAAGCAGTTTCTTCTAAATGCAACAATTTGGTACAGGTTCCCAAGGTTCTATTTTTAGAGTTATCAAATAAAAATTAAAAGAAAGTGATGTTAGATATTTTTCTTTATCTTATCTATCTGCCAACGCTAAAAAGATGTCTAGAACAAACAAAAAACATTTCTAAAACATTTTGAGTAACAAAAAATCAGATCTCTGCAGAGCCCTATCCTTTTACGGTTCAATGTTGATGTAAGATCAGTGACTGAATCATACAACATCTGATATCATGTAAGAGCTGTAACAAAACGGTTCAAAGCATGAATAATTTCAAAGGAAAACAATCTTTACCTAGTACACAAGCTGTTTTTTACCCTTCTGTTGAACATAATGAACATAAAATATGAGGACATACTAATAACATTCAGCACAAATTAGATCTGAGCAGATTACATGCATGAAATTAGATTAGATTAGGATTAATTTTCTAAAATGTTGATGCGATCAGATTAGATTACTGAGCAATTTAAAATATATCTGGATCAGATTGTATTAAATGACTTTCTGATTAGATTATTAAACTAAATTAAATTCATCTATTACTAGTGCTTACACAAAAACTCTCTATCAGTAGTATCTAGGTGTCAAATGACGATTATCGATTTTGACAGGTGTATTTTGTTACAAGCAATAATCACTGATTTTAGCGATACAGATCGACTATCAGATAGAAGGCTGACATTAATCTTCAATAACATGAGGTTTTTTAATGATGAGTTTTATCCTGCCACTGAATGTGGTTAAATATTACTGAATAGTCCAAAACACTCCAAAAGAGCTTGAATACTGGGGGTACAAAAGAACTGAATTACAATTTTGAGATCAATACTAACATCTAAGATGTCCAATGAAACAACTCCTTTTCACATATATGGATCATAGTTTTTCTTGATTTTTCCTTTTGATGGTCAATCGTCACAGATGAAAGTTTCAATGACAGTTTTCAAAAAGATAGGTCAATTCTTTTTATACTTTCCAACGTTTTAATTTACATTAATTGAATGGTAAGTGACATTTGATAAAATAGTAGAATAGTAAAAGATTTAGATTGCATACTAAATTCAACATAATGCATTTCAAATAACTTTTCAATAAAAATGATCAAAGAGAAAACAACCTCACTGACACACGTGAATGGCTAGGTGGCTGCCAATCAGCTTGGTTTACCCAGTGCACTTTAATAGCATTAACGGTGCATTTCTTTTCACTCGATTTATCAGTCTTCTGACAAAATCCGATATGACAATGATCATTTTGATATCAAATTTAAGATACTACTAATGAATAAAAATACACTATAATTACAGTCCACTTGCCTGGTGCAGTAACTTTGACTTTACAATTAATTGTCTACTGTAAATTCAAAGCCCTTGCAAAAATTGACGATAAGATCAGATAAATACTTTGTAAAGATAATTCAACTTGCTTTGAATAAAAATAACATTAATCTAATATCTAATCCATGATCAATCGATTAAAATGTTAACTGGCCCTAAGTGTGGGACAAATGGACATTTCAGTATGTTTCATCTTCTTGCCGATCAAATTTACTTGTTTCACAGTGTACAAGGCAGTCCAGGCCTCCACCTCCAAGGAAGAATTAATTCTGGCATATTAACTCTGGTTTAGCCAAGATTGACACCAGTACCAAAGGAAATAAAACTTCCCTGTGATTGTAGAAACCAATTCCTAATTGCTGTAATTGATACAAAATGTCTACCCATTAGACTTTGGATAAATACCAATACAAGTTATTCCAATCTAGATTAAGCATACAACATATTTAAAGAAATAATCAAAATTATGTGGAGTCCAGAAATGTCTACACAGTACAATGCTGACAAGATAATACCAATTTGGTCTTACCATGGACATTACAATAAATATATGCTGGCTTTTTTTTAATTGTCTGATCAAATTAGTCTCCCCACCTCCCCTCCCCCGCCCCAGCTCACGTGTACTTGTTCAAGTGTTGTACACTGATTGTACACTGTTTCATTTGTTGTGGTTTCCTCTTGAATTTTGTTGTATACATGCAAAACGAAAGAAAACAGGTGTTTCTTAAAAAGCACTAATTGAATAGAAAAGTACATGTATACACAGCAGGGAAAAAAGAATAAGACCAATCGCCAACAGTTTTCAGTCCCATATTGTGGAAGGTGTGTGAGATAGGAATGTGAGAAGTCAGTGTTGTTACTAGCGTATAAAAGTGTAATACACTCATTTTCTCTATTACTGATATCATATCTAGAATCAATGAACTCCCCCACTACACCTCATCCAAACCCTTCCAACCACTATCCATCCAAACCCAGAAAACAAAGATTTATAAAAAACAAATTTGCAGTCAAACTTCACAGCAGGCTTACACAGGGTCCCATCTCTACCTCTAACCTAAAAACTTAAGGTGGAGCGCTCAGCGCATCAATCAGGTGACACTTATCTATAGGTAATGCATGAAACCATTTTCCATTATTCAGTTTTTCATGCAGTTCAGTATTCCGTTGTGTTGTTGAAGATATTCACTGTAATGTATTTGCTTATATTAGAATATTACACATCCAACCGTTATATGTACTATTGATGGCTCTGTTTCCTGTGATATATGCAGTGATTGACATTTGAAGCAATCTACACCCTGCTAAGCAAGCACATGTATTGACATTACAGACATACTCTTTATGTTTCATAACTGGAAAAGCTATCTATCTGCACATTAGCATAAAAAAAATTCTTTTGTGATTTTTTACTCATCAAAGCAGTACAATCATATTTTGAATTCTTTGCAAAAAACTACCAGTACCTACTAATAAATAATATGCTCATACATACACTTATACATTTACCATAAAACTAAAGTTCAAGTCAATTGCAGCCAATAACATCACACAATAGATGTCAATAGCTGAGTGAAAGGTTACAAAAAACAAACTGTTGTTATCACCACACATTGGTATTGACTTCAGGCCTGAGCAGTAGTAATCTTATCTAGTGATCACAGCTAATTCACTGGCATGGAGTGGCGCTCGTCTCAGGGGGCCCAGCACCACGCTAGGCCAAAAGGCTGGTCCCTGGGGACAAAGGAGGATGCCATCTCATCCTTGATCTGTTTCCCATCCACCGATTTGCTCATCTTTGATTTTCAATGCCAACTGCTGCATTTGTTTGTGGTATTTCTGCTCCAATGCTCTGATGCACTCGCCAGATTATTTCAAGAGCAACACCACGATACTTAAGATGCTGAGAATCAACACTTTCGTATCAACACACTTGGATCTAGTACAACTGCGAAGTTTTGTTTTTGTATAAACTCCTCTGGTAGCGTCAATATTTCTAATATATAATTTGACACTACCAACTAGATCTGGAAAGGTTAAAAATGATTACTTTAGTAAAAGGACTTCACCAAGGCACCATCCATATTTTGTGAAAAGTTGAAAACGCTATCATTCATGTCAAGCTTATCATAAAATATAAATGTAAACTATGAAGTATAAATAATAACTTGAAAATAATAATAATGTGCACATCTGACTATTGGCAACGAGAAAAAAACAGCAGTAAATATCAACTACATGATGTGCCATTTCGTATGTTATAACTAACTCGCCACATGTATTTATCTTGCCTGGTATAAATTACCCACCTCAACATAACTACTACACACTGCTGCAGCAATCTAGTGCCAAATAGTTAACCCTCTATCTCTAAGGCCTCAATCACCACCTTTCATCAAAGACATCTGTTTCACCAAGCAAAGTGTTAACTTTCTGTTGATCTAGACACAGTGTGTACAGTGATAAACATAAACACACATTTTACCCACAGTGGAGATCTTGGCTAGGCACCTCCCACCCAGTCCATTGGTTAACCTAGTTACATAGCGGATCCGCCTACAGATTATACAGTAAACTGCAACCTGCTGGTTTATTCTTTACCAAAGCGTTGTGGGCTGAAGAGGGAAGAACAATTGTACATATCCTGCTATTTGCAGTACAATTTAAAAGCCATTACTGACATAATTTTTTGCTTCACACTCTGTGGGAAGAAATTCAGTCATATGCAACTATCATTTTACTTTTCCGCATCAGGGGTTCACAATCACATCGATGTATTCCACAAGCACTCAGATTTCAAAGTGTACAAGTGTGTGTGGTGTGTGTGTGTGTGGAGGGGGGGGGGGGGGGTCAGATTTGGAAGTGCTGGTCACTGGTTCCTGGAAATCTGGACTGCCACTGTAGTACTCGCTCCCATCTGCGATGATCAGAAATGTAATTCACCACGCTCGTGTAGAGCAAAGACAAGTATCTTATAAAACCGTCCAAGAGCTCACCCTCACATCAAGGCCCACTACCTAACCTGGACTACACTACTAATTGACAAATTTTCAACTTAAAATCCCATGCTTGTTGTGATGGTTGTATACTGTGTATTCACCAAGCTATTAGCTGCTACAACTTTACATATTATATAAAAGAAATCACACATACACTTAATAAGTGATTGGAAAAATAATCATTCTATATTCAATTGCTACTACAGATCTTCTGCTGCTATTATTACCTGAGTACAATAATAGTGATTATACAAGACTCTGACATTATGGTCGCCAAACACACTTGTTATCAAAACAGTCTATACAGTCTACAATGCATTGTATTCTTGAATGTAAAACTATTATGTCGACAAGATATAGATAGGTGTTAGGAAAAGCTGGCTTTCAGCTGTCAATATTTGACTAAGATTAGTGACGTTTGTTTGCGCCTTTATTCAGCCTGGGACTTGACAGCATTTGGCAGCAATTTGTGTATCAAATTGCAAATATTGGCTAATTTACTTCTAATCTACATATGCTATGCTAAATTATTAAACATACACCTGATTAGGCGTTATGGACCTTATTTAAGCGAGTGTTTTTTTCATAAAACCGCCCCTATTAGCAGACTATGTTTTAAATGTGTAAATGTGTAAAATGATTTTTTTTCCATTAGCATTTGGTTACCAAGAAAGTGTCACAACAATAAATATGAGTATCAAGAATGAACAGCGAAGTGGGGAGAAACACCGCCGCTCAACACCCAATATGAAATCTAAACTTTCTATTACAGTTACTGCTAAGTTTGCAGAACGCAAAAAGACAAAATGAAGACTGCGTTAGATATACCAGAAAGATACCAGGTCAGTTTGTAATCATAGATATTTTAGTTTTAATTAAGTGTAGTATACTATATAAAAAAATATTCTATTTAAATCTATTATTTATATTTCTAGTTCATTTTAACTGAAACATACAATACTATAGATGATAAAATATATCAGTATACAGACATAATATGTAAGTAAATCAGCCAAGGGGGACAATCCCCCAAACAACAAATCCATGCGGCACATGGTGGTACACCAGTAACTTGGCTTTGATGTCAAGTGCTATGTCTCTCATATGTCTGAAAACACATCAGGGACTACATGTGGCTCTGTGGAGTCATAACCGATGCACTCCTGTATGGCATGTGGGTGAATGGTGAGTGGAAGTTATTCCTGTACTCCGGCGACTCCCGGACTGTTGATGGTTGCAGAGTATTCACACGAACAAACAAAAACAAAGACGTCAGGTTTTTATCCCTTGAGAAGACTGACATTGTCACTGTGCGTCCACGCCAGTGTGACCCCATTCAGTCCACTCCAATGGTCAGTTCACCGTCACTGTATGTTGAACTGCTAACAGGCATTCTGCAATGGCACCTTCAAAGTTGAGGCATGTAGCCTGGTGCCACCATGTGCCGTGAGAACCATACGATGTGGATAGTCTCAATGGTGCAGACACCAGTGGCTGTACGAAAAATGGCTGCCGCCCGGCAGCCCGAGGCTGGCAAGTTTTCTATTGGGCCTGCTAGTCTTCAGACTTGTCTGCCCTGTTGTCTGGTAGCTATTTGACCCAGTAGTTTAATGTAATTTTGTCACAACATCTAAAATAATGGATCTATTGTGAAAATCTTTGTCAAATCTGCATAGTAAGTTCAACATGGATGTCTAACCTTCATCAACGTATGAGGAAGATAAGACATGTATTTGAAAATAGAAACATCGGAACAAGACTAACCAAGTGTTTACCAGAAAAATGAATTTTTGTATTAGTGTGCGACTAATTTCTTGGAAAGTGAGGCCATTTACATTGTATGAGAAAAAACTAAAATATGTAGCTGAAAAGGAAGGTAGGTAAGTCTGACTACAATTCAGATTGTTTCTCTGATTTGGATGGGGACTTCTTGACTAATGAAGATCTATGAGGCTAAGCTGAGGAAATAATGTGGACAGTCAAGATCAAAATGAAGAAATGGTGCAAGCTGATATGGACAGTAATGATTCTGATGATGATTCAGATTGTTTTTTCTGATTTGAATGGGGACTTAGTCAGTGATGAAGATCTTAGACTTAGCGACATGTCATTGATGAGCTAAATGATGTCTATTTGTTATTGAAATAATCTGATTAAAATTGTGCTGTATAAAAGTTGTTATTAAAGTTTGAAAAATAATGTCTTAAAGGCCTATTAAACAGTGACGTAGGCACTCATTGCCAGGGCTGGTTGGTTTTCACCAGGGCCTGCAAGTTTTTCAACTTGCCAGCCCTGGTGTTTAGTACCTATTTTGGAGAAGTTTCCCACACTGCAAGTGGGAGTGAGGAAAACCAAATAGGTGATGAGTTTGTTTTTGCAGGACCAGGCTCCGCTAAGAGGGGAAAAAAAAGGACTAGATAAAACAAGATTGTGGCTGGTGCAGATGAATGCTACACGCAAAAACATTGCGATGATACAGGAGACGGGAAAGAGCTAGATTTCACGTGGGAGGACATGGACATCTGACGAGATTGAGAAGATAGCAGATGATGAAAGTTCAGGGGAAGAGGAGACTGGATTCCCTCATCACCAGACCCTCATACCTCAGAAGGGTAATTTCAGGAACCTATCCAAGCTTACCACTTACATAAAAAACACTTACTTCAAAATCAGAAATTGCCACGTTGACATGTATCTAATTTTGTATGTGTTCAATCAAAGCGCAATAGTTAAACCAGACCCACAATAACATTGCAGCTTGCTTCTCTGCACAATATCGATATATAAAAAACACACACAGGCGTTATGCAAAGGAAGCAAACATGTAACTCTTGTTTTGATTACGAACACTGAAAAAGGGCTAAAAACAGTGAAGAACGTCACATGTTTCCTGAATAAACAGTCGCGCATTTTCTGATATTTGCACTGTGACCGAGTGTGCAAATTTACATGGCCGCGGAATCTATAAAATAAGGGGGGTAAATATGTGACGGGAAAACACGCCAATGTTGTCCAAGGCAATATTTGCTCGTGCGAAACATCCGTTTACCAAATGTGATCAGATGAAATTACTCCTTTTATGCACTATCTTTGTTCAAACAAGCATGCAGCTCGTTTACACCATCTATACACTGAACCCAACGATCTTTATGCAGGACTGATAGATAATTGCAGCACTATATTCTTTTTCTTTTTCTTTAATGACTATTACTCAATTGATTTTAAACCGCGTGTCTGATCTAATACTACACCAAGTAATTGACAATTTGTTAACTAAAAGATAAAACGTATATTTAGTTGTTCTCTGACTATATTTTATAGGATCAGGTACTACAGCTGCAGGATTGACCAAAACAGAACCTACAGCCACCAAAGCAGCGCCTCCGACCACAGGAGCACCTACAGCAGCTATTACAGGCAGCGATTACAGCAGAGGTAGATCCTGAAGTTAAAGACCCTGCGGTCAGTAGCGCGGTAAGAGTGAGTTTTTGTTTGCTTAAGATTAATTTATGTGATAATTAATTTTTTTAAAATAATTTGCCATCCATGCAATATGCCATAATGACCATCCGCACCCTAAGTTCCTTATGTGTAGTCATTCATTCTGTCCACTATGCCAAAAACAGTCGTTCAGTTGCCCTGTATGTAAGAATCCACAGAAGCTGACAAATGGAGGAATCGCATATAACAGTCTGTAGCACCATACAAAAAAAAATTAATTGACTTTAAGAACAAAATAGGATCATTGAAGTTGGTAAGATAAAACAAAAACAGGCAAAACTGTCTCTCTACTCTGGATGCTTGTGATAAGATAAACAAACACAGGCAAAACTGTAGTAAGATAAACAAAAACAGGCAAAACTGTCTATCTACTCTCGATGCTTGGTAAGACAAACAAAACCAGGTAAACTGTCTCTGTACTCTGGATATGGTTATAAGAAATATTGAGATGGACATAAACAGAGTCCATGAAGAGCTGGACTTATTTCAGCGTGAGATTTTGAAACTTCTAACAAGTATGGCTGAAATGTCAGACCACAGCATTGACAATGTCCAGAAAATAGCTAAGCTAAAAATATTGAGAACAAGCTGAATGTTTTTTAAGTGTCAAAATGGAGTTCCCCCAAATAATTCAATAGGATTATGAGTTAAGATTTTAACCAGCATTGTCATGTTATGACTTGAACAAGGCACAGCTAATACTTCAAGCAGCTCATTTGAAGTATGTATTTCCTGCATCTACGTAATAAAAATACAATTTCAGAGACACACCAGTAAAATGTTCTAAAAAGAAATTAATTATAAGGCATTTTGTAGGAGCACCTACAGCAGCTATTACAGGCAGCGATTACAGCAGAGGTAGATGCTGAAGTTAGAGACCCAGCGGTCAGTAGTGCGGTAAGAGTGAGTTTTTGTTTGCTTAAGATTAATTTATGTGATAATTAAAAAGTTTTAAGTTACAAATAATTTGCATCCATGCAATATGCCATAATGACCATCCGCACCCTAAGTTCCTTATGTGTGGTCATTCATTCTATTCACTATGCCAAAAACAGCTGTTCAGTTGCCCTGTGTGTAAGAATCCACAGAAGCTGACAAACGGAGGAATCGCATATAACAGTCTGTAGCCTTCTTGCTATGGCCGAGAAGGCTGAAGGCAAATGTGGGGAAGGAATCATTTTAATCCTCAGAAGCCTAGAGAATTTGTCCACAGATTGTAATTCAAACGGTAAGAAGTTTCAAAGAGGCAGCAAGATAGAGTAGGCTCACGCAGCTCATGGCCAACTTTTGGAGCACCATACAAAAAAATTAATTGACTTTAAGAACAAAATAGGATCACTGAAGTTGGTAAGATAAAACAAAAACAGGCAAAACTGTCTCTCTACTCTGGATGCTTGTGGTAAGATAAACAAAAACAGGCAAAACTGTAGTAAGATAAACAAAAACAGCCAAAACTGTCTATCTACTCTTGATGCTTGGTAAGATAAACAAAACCAGGTAAACTGTCTCTGTACTCTGGATATGGTCGTCGTAAGAAATATTGAGATGGACATAAACAGAGTCCACGAACAGCTGGACTTATTTCAGGGTGAGATTTTGAAACTTCTAACAAGTATGGCTGAAATGTCAGACCACAGCATTGACAATGTCCAGAAAATAGCTAAAAATATTGAGAACAAGCTGAATGTTTTTTAGTGTCAAAATGGAGTTTCCGCAAATATTTCAATAGGATTATGAGTTAAAATTTTAACCAGCATTGTCATGTTATGACTTGAACAAGGCACAGCTAATACTTCAAGCAGCTCATTTGAAGTATGTATTTCCTGCATCTATGCAATAAAAAATACAATTTCAGAGACACACCAGTAAAATGTTCTAAAAAGAAATTAATTATAAGGCATTTTGTAGAAGCACCTACAGCAGCTATTACAGGCAGCGATTACAGCAGAGGTAGATGCTGAAGTTAGAGACCCGAATTCAGTAGTGTGGTAAGAGTGAGTTTTTGTTTGCTTAAGCTTAATTTATGTGATAATTAAAAAGTTTGAAGTTATAAATAATTTGCCATTCATGCAATATGCCATAATGACCATCCGCACCCTAAGTTCCTTATGTGTGGTCATTCATTCTATCCACTATGCCAAAAACAGCTGTTCAGTTGCCCTGTGTGTAAGAATCCACAGAAGCTGACAAACGGAGGAATCGCATATAACAGTCTGTAGCCTTCTTGCTATGGCCGAGAAGGCTGAAGGCAAATGTGGGGAAGGAATCATTTTAATTCTCAGAAGCCTAGAGAATTTGTCCACAGATTGTAATTCAAACGGTAAGAAGTTTCAAAGAGGCAGCAAGATATAGTAGGCTCACGCAGCTCACGGCCAACTTTTGGAGCACCATACAAAAAAATTAATTGACTTTAAGAACAAAATAGGATCATTGAAGTTGGTAAGATAAAACAAAAACAGGCAAAACTGTCTCTCTACTCTGGATGCTTGTGGTAAGATAAACAAAAACAGGCAAAACTGTAGTAAGATAAACAAAAACAGGCAAAACTGTCTATCTACTCTTGATGCTTGGTAAGACAAACAAAACCAGGTAAACTGTCTCTGTACTCTGGATATGGTCGTAAGAAATATTGAGATGGACATAAACAAAAGTTGGTAAGAATAAAACAAAAACAGGCAAAACTGTCTCTCTACTCTGGATGCTTGTGGTAAGATAAACAAAAACAGGCAAAACTGTAGTAAGATAAACAAAAACAGATAAACTGTCTCTGTACTCTGGATATGGTCGTAAGAAATATTGAGATGGACATAAACAGAGTCCACGAACAGCTGGACTTATTTCAGGGTGAGATTTTGAAACTTCTAACAAGTATGGCTGAAATGTCAGACCACAGCATTGACAATGTCCAGAAAATAGCTAAAAATATTGAGAACAAGCTGAATGTTTTTTAGTGTCAAAATGGAGTTTCCACAAATAATTCAATAGGATTATGAGTTGAAATTTTAACCAGCATTGTCATGTTATGACTTGAACAAGGCACAGCTAATACTTCAAGCAGCTCATTTGAAGTATGTATTTCCTGCATCTACGCAATAAAAAATACAATTTCAGAGACACACATCAGTAAAATGTTCTAAAAAGAAATTAATTATAAGGCATTTTGTTAGGCAATGAATTATGAAAAAAGAATTGAATCCTCTTCCAGACAATGAGAGCAAAAATTGGTGACAAAATGACTGCTTATTTCAAACTAACTCCTGTTTCTAAAGTCACCAAATATTTGCCCATTTAGCATGTAAGTTTCACTGCAAACAAGAGAAGAAACCAAATCTCCTTTTGTATACAGTCCAGGGGATAAACATTGTGAAAACTAATCAATGTGTGCATTGAACGCTATTATGAATGTTTGTTTACTATTTTCTTTCAATTTTACAAAGAGGTTTCACATACTATCAGTGATAAAATTTGGCACTGGCCTGAAGGCCCGAGGCTAGTACAACCTTAGAAGAGAGAGTAATGTGTCTCAGATGATGGCCCGACTGGCAACCATAAAATTTGGCGGAATTTTGCATTCGATTTTTGCAGAACCCACACTCCCATTACAAAAGAGCTTGATCTTGTCTACCTTCACTATGCCAACACGATTTGGTGACAGTTGACAGTTGTATAAATATTTTAAATAAATTCAAGAAGTTTCTGCAGGGGGAGGGGAATGCCCCCAGACTACCAAGCAATGCTTTGCACCTTCAGCGCTTGCAGGGCCAGTAATGTATCAGAAGGGCCTGTGAAGATTTTAAAATACTCGCCCTTCTGGCCAATTTGGGCTACTTCGAAATTTTTGTCACTGTACTATACACTAAAAATGCAATGATAGTGGTAAAATTTACCTAAACTACATCACTGTCATTCATTCACATCAACACAAAAATCATCTTTGACAAATGATTGCTTGGTGAGATTACCAAGTGGAGTCACACAACTTGGGGTTTTACGACAGTACCAGTGCTTTAATCACACATGTCATATCTCTAGCCGAACACTTGACAAGTCTACGCTAAATATTTGCTTCCTCTTCACTCGCACGGACAATGGTTAGGAGGAGGAAGAGGGTGACGTGCTCAACAACTGGCCGGTTTCTCTCAAACCAAAGTTTACTTTGTAAATACATCATTATGAATGTGTTTAACATCCGTTAGACCCTACAAGGGTGTTCACCCGTCTAGTTGCTTTCCGAAGCTTGTCTCTCTTTGCATCTCTTTATCAGCCATTACCAGTAAATGTCCTGTACCAATGTCATCAAAATCAGTATTCACCCTAGTAGAAGGTTACTCAATCCTTAGGACTAACACGTACAATTGCTATGATATTTATCTTTTGAATGTTTTAAGGGATCCAGTAACTTCAAATATTTTTAACTTTCTTACAGAAGGTCATAGAGATACTGAACGTTCATTTTATTAACCTTAAGAGGACCAATGTATTGTGTGTGTCAATTAACCTGGTCACTTCTACTTGATCAATTACTGCACAAATAATCACAGCACCATGGTGATTAAGTGTTACAGGTCAACACACATATGGTCAGCTCTTGACCAGTGTTCCTCACTTGAGAGGGGAGGCGGCAGCAATCTCCAGTGTCCAGTGTTTACAGGCCCTTGAAATAAATGTTGGTCGATGGGGCACAGCAATAATCATGCTGAAGTGAAACTCGTTTGTCAAGAGCTCATATTTTAGTAATGAACACATTGTAACTCCATTTTTCTAATCAAAATATGTGCAAGACCACAAGATGATCCTACCTGGACTATAATCACTCCATTTACAACTTATATTTTCTCTACTCAAATAATTCTGCCGGTGTATTGACTTAGTGTAACCATAAACACGAGAGCACAATGCATCAAGGCAGGGTAAATATGTCTCCTGCCTCAATATTTAGTATCAAATACAGCTAAAAGAAGTGTAAACACACAGTAAAACCCATTATAGAGCAGAGACCCAACAGTCAACAATGGGGATTCTATAGAGTGTAAAGCGCACACTCTGCAGAGGGGGTGTAAATATGTGCCAACATATATGATTATGTGAGGGCAAATAGGATGGTACATATGACAAAGAATTAGAAAATATCACTAGGGAATTAGCACAAGGACAAATAGTGATTACGAATCACACAATTCAGCGATGTGAGCAGGAATAGACCTAAGTTATCCACATCAATTTGTTCCTGATAAATTAAAGAAAAAGTGTGTAAAAAGATGTTTCAAATTCTACATACAATAATGTTTTTCCAATATGGTACAGTCTAGCCGTGCATTAAATACTTTCAATTGTCTCTTCAGATCAATGTCCAACTAGCAAATGAGGGATGCTGCTCCAATCATTTAAAATTAACACCTATTCTTTCCTCAACCTCTACCAGAAGCCTTGGACACAGAGTGAGATATGTGGAAAGGTGATGATTTTATGTTTTATAAGCCTCAAATTGGACGACAGATACTGTTAGCGACTGCAAACAGTACAACGATGTCGTAAAGACTTTTATAAGCGCGACCCCAGTGCCACTCGGCTATCCTTAATGTTCATCCAGCCTTACCCATTGTCACTAAAATCTTGAATTAAATGACATACAGACAAAATAAATAGATGGAAAAAACATAGAATCGTTCAACTTTTTTCAGGCTTGGCCTATTTGCAGAGTCACGATATGCAACCATGTTCAATAGTGACCAAATTTGTGCATCATGAGTGCATATTGACATGTGGCAAGCACCAAATATTTGACCAACTTTCTGACGATGTAAAAAGCATAAAAAACTAGTAGACAAAAGGAAAAAAAATCTACATGGTGGTATAAATGTGTATGCTTAAATAGAATGAATCTAGGAATTTGTATACTTGATATCACTATAAAGCAAATTGTACATGCCTAACAAACTTGTATTCATATTATTGACTTGGTCTGCGAATTTCCGGGCCGAATTCCCAACATTTATATTAATATGTAATACAAAAAGGGGCAACTGTAAGAAATATGTGAACATTTGAACAGTTGAGTTGAGCCACAATGGACCCCAAGAGTTAAAGATATTTAGAATTTAAACGAAATAAAAAATCTCTAGTCTCTGTATACATTTTACTAGAGAAAAAAGCTCATATGTGTAGTAAAAACTCTTCATGTAACTAGCACATTTATTGGAAAATCTCTCAGAATACAAGATGCAGTAGAAGAGATGTGATAAGATGCTGAAGTGGTCAGCTGACGGCAAATTACTTCACGAATGCAACTGATCAATTCTAGCACATACTTGTACCTAGTTAAGGAATGTAAAAAATTTTAAATATAAAAATATGAAAAGATGTCCCGTTGTTGTTTTAATTCTAAACTGCAAAATACGTAGATTATGATAAGATCTAAATTCTACAACTTCAATATGAATTTGATGTCAGTGTTTAAGAAACAGAATTTCAACTATTGTCTATAGACGATGAAATTAACTAAAGGACTAATATAGGATCAACATTGCATTTTAATGTTAGGTGCTAAAGGCTGATAATAATAATAAAAAAGGCTAATTTTCTCATTATGATCAAACCCAGGGTCAGATTACTAAAACTTGCAATGGTAGACTACTAAAAAAGCACACCAGCAAACATTAAGACAATGACGAATATTATATGTAATAGCCACTTCACAAATGAAATAGACTTGAGAACTGTGATAAAAACTGAATTTCACATGATCTAAAATAAAAGTAACTCTTAATCATTTTCTAAAAATTGATGACGATTAATTGAGAGCAGCACATCGATAAAACCTCCCCTTCTAGTTATCATTTAAACACTTAGTTCGGAAAACTGCTCTTACATTCTTGATAAGAAAATCACAATGTTTGATCAAGTTTGACTAATTTCAAAGAAAACATCCTCAATGACCAAGAACAACGGAACAATTTATGTCTGGCAAAACGTCTTGTGGAAAGCATTTCATGAGATCTCAAGCAGTTTCAAGTAGGCTTCGTGTTGACAAAGGTGTCCAATTAGATAATGAATATAATTTAGTGTTTATCTGTGATAACCTAATCACTTTGGGGTAAAAATAAACAGATGAGATTGGCAGAGAGGTACTTCAGGCAGCATATCTTTTTAGATAGATGGCCAAGGATCATACAGATTTCTTTTCGCTAATAAAAAATCATCATTAATCATCACTATTATTTTAGATTTTGCTAACTTTTTCATAAAGCATTGTCATTGCTTCTGTATCATAAAATCAAATAACCCTCAGATTATACCAATATAAAAAAAAACCCATACATCTAGAGTAGCACTCATCTGATGATATACATGTATACCGTGGCTTGAATTCCATAATGTCTCTTTGTGGTAAGAACCACCTTCAATAAATACTTGAAAAAGATTATGCTTGCCGTATCAACGTAATCACTATGCAAACACAACTTGGAAACATTGATTGCATTGTTTTAATTGTAACTGCTTAAAAATAGAACTTGGATGTTTGTTCAGGCCTTGCAGACTTTTAAGAAATGAATAGTTCATCACAGCATCAAGACAAATGGAAATTTTAGCCTCTCGTGGTAACAATTTGTCAATAGGGCTGCAAATTGACAAAACATGACTGTTCTTACAGAATTTATAACACAAACATATGATATATATTCAAACACTGATTCAACTCCCATCAAAGGTTTGTATCAATGTTCATCGTCAATCAATGATGGAAACTGGTGAAACATGTCGGAGCTTCTAATATCGCCCAAAGCATGTTCATGGTATGTGTAGGCGTACGAGAACAGTTTTTCTTGAGGTGAATTATTTTATTTTCATGTGTTTTTGGTCACTCGTGGTCACTCGTGTGTTAGGGTGGGCGTAACTGTCAATTTTATTCAAGGAAAAAAGATTTTTATCCTCAGGTAATGGCCCAGGGGCTTATATACGAATACTAAGCCCATCTTCGATGTTAGGCCCAGTGGACTTTAATGCGCGAGAATACATCTCTCTTAATAATGAATAATGCAACCCAGAATAAACTTACATTGAGGGGTCAGTTACACCATCATAACCGGTCCATACTACATATCAACTTTTTTAAACAGTGCTTAACATGAAATAACTATGACGATGAGCTTTCCACAGGAACTCCTGTCTTCATCACAACTGATCACATCATCTGTTGAAAGCTCAAGGCAATGGTGGTTTTGTATTTCTCGTTTTAATATGAGATTTGTACTACTGTATCCAGATTGAGAATAAACAAGCTTTTATCAAACCATTGAGGACAATTGTATATATAAAACTAAATACATACTTCTTGTACTTGCCCATTCTTTCCTGGCTTATATTGATGATTTGTCACCTACTTTCCAAAAACTTTCATTGTTAACTTTGGGTACTGGCAGAAATAAATTTCCATATTGATGAATAAAATTTTGCAATTCGTCATATTGCTAATTAAATGTTTTAGCACCAATACTTGAGGCACACATATGAAAACAATGCAATCATTTTGAATCACTGTTAAAGATATCTTGTGTTGGCAGATGTATATATACTTATCATTTATCACACTCATGTAGAAAGCTAAAGGTTGAGAGCTTGTTTGCACACTATATTGCGTTCCATCAAGAAATGTGAGAGTTATTCAACGCTATCATAAACTAGTAAGTTTATCATCATGAATAGTCTTAAATGGAGTCAGTTGTATTACAGTGCTCTTTTTTGATAAAAATTCACCATGACAAATTTTGTGATTAAATTGATTCTGGTAAATTAAAACGGCCAAATACTGAAATGGTTCCTTTGTTTTAACTTAAAGAATCTATTTTTCATTAGTATTTCATTAATTATTGCAATAATCATTATATGTTTGAATTTTACAACACGAAGAGCAGTCATGATGCTTATTTTCTGTTTAGTGCATAGATAGTCGTTGATTCTTTACAGCCAATTAGATACTGACAGGTTTGCTGAATAGGTAATGATGCAAGACAAGTTGGATGTAAGAATTCTATTTATTGTGGTGATTATTGTAATCTTTGCCATTTATATCAAATGAATTGATCAATGACATGGCAAAATTTATTAAAGCATTTATGCAACATATCTAAAAGAAGAAACTAGTTTCTCTTTGGTAAGGAAATTCAAGGCAAATAGACTCAGCGACTAGGCCATAAATGTTGTATCACAAGAGTCACTATCAGGGAGCGATAAAAGACAGTTAGCAGGTACTAAACCTTCATCTATGAGTTTGTTTGCTATTCAACAGCAGATCCATTCAACGCTGACTTTTACTAAGTTCAGAGGGAAAATAAATTGCAGGGTAGTTGGTTTACTTGTGCAGATCCAGATACAATGGCAAGACAATACCATTTTGACCCATTGCCATTAAAAACAGGAGATATGCAGTCCAACATTCGAATAGGTTTCATCTATGGTCATGAGTCTATCAAGTACTCGAAGCATGAAGAGTTTTAAAATATTCAACATGATACGATAAAAAGGATTGCACAATGTATCTGTGAGAAATACAAACACACAGGGTGGGAATGTGAACAATCATGGATAGTTTGATTATCACTTAAGAAGCCTCATGGACTATTGACTTATGTTTGTCTTTACATAAGCTGGCCACTTGAAAGTTGGAAACTGATTTATCAGGAATCCAATCTTTCAAGAGCCAATCTAAATGAATGGGCGTGTATCGATCTAATATGAATGAATAAAAAAAAAAAAAATACAAAAAACAAACAATTCAGTTAACTCAGAATACCTACAAAAGGTAAGAAATAGAATACTCGTAAATATAAAAATTGACCAGCCAAATTATTTTCAAAAACTAACATTAAGTCTCCAGGTTTCCAACCAAAAAGAAATTCCAGGACTTCTGAAAACCGTCTCTTACACTAAAACAGACAAAACTTCTGCTGTCTGTTATTATCATGTGTATAATATTGATCTGGCGATAATAACAAATTGCAAGTGTTATAAAATGAGCATGATCAATCATTGCACAAAAATGATTACATATAGGAAAGCAAATATCTCAGACATGACATAAATATTTCTGAAGTGAAGTAAATAACAAATCGCAGTCACCCAAAATCGTGAACCAATCAATTAACAATGAAATGAATGCTTAGGAGAGCAAATATCATAGAAATGCCGTAAAATATCTCAAGTGACGCCCAGTGATAAGGTTGGCAGCAATATAGAGCACTACTCTGGCTTGACATGGCTCTTGTACTTTGTTCTATTTGGCCAGAAAGAAGTGTCAACACTGTCTGTCAACATTTCTTTATTGCTGAGCAAACTGATCACTCACTCTGATGAAATGAAAGAAAAAAAGGGAAAAATAGCTGGTAGATTTTATAACTGGTTCATAATGCACCCAGCTTCCACAATAATTCATAAATTATCAACATGGGTGCAACATGATTGAGGAAAGACCAAATCATATTTGTAACTTAGTCATTTTGTCACTAGGACAGCATTGGTTTTGATAAGAATTCATAGAAGAAAGGAGCTTAGATTTTCAAGATAATGATATGTATATATAATTAATCGCACCAAATATCTGTAAATTTAATGGGCGACTCTATAACTATAAGCCCATAGGGCTGGGCCATATTGTATAGTAATGTATATATATATATATTGTAACGTGACATTACGCCGCTCTCGTTGGCGTATGATGTCGTCATCAACAGGAACGTCAGACTCTAGTTTACCATAGCAAAAACATTATTAATCACTTCTGTTCTGAAAGTCAAGGTGGTCACTTTGTGTGTGAAAGATTTTCGTATGTATACAAAAATTCCTTATTAGAATCGTTACAGTTCTTATTTGTTATTATTATATCAATCTATTTGTGTATGCTATTCTGCTGTATATTTGGATGCATCATTAAAGGATATAATACAAGCTGCAACAAGCGTTGAGTTTGTCATTTCAATATATATGTGGTGCTGTGAATTTTGAAACAGTGTACAGATCACTGCACCCTGACTGTTCAGAATTCTTACTGTGTCACTCATAGACCTCTGGGAACGTGCGTGGTGATAGCGACGGATACGTCAGTAGTCTGAGCACTGGCTCAGAAGTAGAAAACAGTGAAGATATCAAGGATAACGGATAGAGTATGAACAACCAGGATAATGCAGCCAAGGATGGAGTGACTCCAATGGACAACAGCCCAAGCGCTGACCCCGTTAGTGGGAAGGCCATGTCCGGGCCCCGTTCGCCATTATGAAATTGCAACATATTTTTTTCTTTTTTCTCATGAGATTTTCCCTTAATACATATGACATCATAAATACATACAAAAAAGCCCCCATTCATATCACAATATTACAATCTTTATTGCATAACAATGCCAAACTGAATAGATTATTGTTCTTTTCAAGCTATCACAATCAGTAGACCTATGTGAAGGAGACATAGAGAAACATGTAGTTGAGTTAAAAAAGAACATGTAAGGAGGAAAAAAAAAGAAAAGGAAAAAGAAATCTGACACACCTAAAGTCTTTTGAAAGAAACCTTTAAAGACAGAAAACAAATGTTATAAACATCAAAATTTGGTAACATCAAGCATACTCTGGTCTGCAACGTACCAAACCATGTTTAAATTAATCATCGCAAAATATAGCTTTGTTACTTGTACACAAGATAATAAATGATGCTCAATTGAATTACCGTTATAGGCATATTGATATACAATATATAACTTCAACACGACGGTGAATGATTACGCGGCATATTTTACATGGTAACTTTGTGTGATTAACCAGAGTTACCATGTTAGTATACAACGAACAGCATGGCAACTGTGTTTTAATCAATATTATCGCAAAATATAGTTGTAAGTCTAATGCACAGGCTTTAAAACAATGTTCAATCGAATTATCCTCATAGGAATATTGCTTTACGATATACAACTTCAACCCAAAGTGATGGATGAGTTATTCTACAAGGTATTTTGTGAATATATTCTATCATCGTCTATAGTCACAGTGAAGTGACAACAGTTACGCCAAGACTGGAAGTGACGCGCGTGATAGGAGCAAACCAGCTACCTTGTTACATAATTATCAGCTAAATATCTGCACATGCCCGTATTTTGCTGACTGAATTCGGACTCTTGCTGCCCATCTAGCCTTGGCAAGATGAGTAGCCAGGTACATGAATGTGAGGGGGACTCTGACACCTGTAGTCAGAGTTCCAGCAAAGATCGTACCACCGATAGTGAGCTGTCTAGAGCCGAGGAAGGGGCAAGTAGCAGCACTTCCCTGCTGCTGAAATTAATTGCCCAATGCAACCAAGGTACCGGTAAGTTTGAGTTTGGCCAGCCCAACAGCAGCTTCCCTTGTATCTGGCACTGCGATGGACACCTCCAGACTCGGTGACTCGGAGAGCACGACACCTGCGGCGACTACTGCGGTAGGTTCGCCTACGCCGTGCCAAGGACAGTCTCTCGTGTCACCCCGGAGGCCGTAACCATGACCCAATATGCATAGATGAAAAACAACAGATATGAATTGACCTCAACGTAGAAAGCCATCAGTTAAAATGTCTGTTAAAATATCTGATACATTTTTACATTTTCTGTACCATTAATCCAACTAGATAAAAAAAAGCTCACGATAAAATAAAAGAGCAAAAGCCTTGTTTAAACTGACGTGATTTCATTAATTGATTAGTACTTGATGGGTAAATATGTACACACTTGTGATCATTCATTTGTTGATTAGAAAATATATTTAGATGAAAGTGTTTGCAGCCGTAACTACTTCAGATTGCATGCAATTCATTTAGATAAAAGATACCACAGTTCATTTGATAACTATCAGTAGCCAAACTGGAAGATCATCCTATACACAATCGGACATCTTTCACTTAGAGATAATGCTCAAACAAAAAACTATTTTTATATATAAAAGCTAATGCCAATATACGATGCCTTTTCTGTTGAAGGTGTATTGAATTTTATATTTAATTTTTAGGTTTACGTTATCTAATGGTAAGAATTTTCAACAGTGCCAATTCTTCGGTAATCAAATCTGATAATTACTACCAAGCAGAGATGGTATTTGAAAAATAAGGAACCAAATATTTAGATCTAGCACGCATTCAAACTAAGCAATATGTACCTGTTCCGTTAATATTACATATAATAATAGATAAAACTAATTTTGAATAAGCGGCATGTTTGGTTGACAATGGATTTTATCTAAGAAAAGACAATATTTAATCACTCAAAGATTTAATAGCCTCTTGGATGAAATGTCAAGTAACTTCATCTTCTCTATCAAAGTGATTAATTTGTGCTATATCTGAACAGCAAACAGAGCGTCAAGTTACAGGCCTCTTGTCAACAATGACAGCGTTCTTGTCACAGTAACAATGTTTCCTCCTCAGTCCGATTTATATTTTGATAAGAAGAGCAAGGAAAGACCACAGTAGTGATAGGCATGTCTTTGCTAGTCATCTACATGTGTACAAAAAGATCAAGCTATACGACGCAGATGGGGCAGTTCTTGAGTGCCACTTCTCATTAGCAATCTTAATTTTATACAGTTTAATATGAAACATTATGAACTACGATAAATAACAATAGAAGGACCCACATCAATCGCTGTATGTTGGAACTAGCAATTGTATGTAAAAAAATAACATTCATGCATAACATTTGGGCATGAGTTTGGTAGATCCAAATGACCGAAAGGCTTGGAGGGTACGGTTGAGATCCAGACTGGGCAGCCAGGCCACACCCTCTGAATGAGCAATAATTACGGCCTGTTTAAAATAAATTTAGGATTTGATTGATTTGATTGATTTGATGCTATTCAATAGTCACTGTCTCATGGTCAGAGACAGACAAAGAGAAAGAGAAATTCAAAACACCTAATCAGAGTTTTTTATGGTCGCCTACTGAATCAGTAGGTCTTAGAGATAGAGATGACCACATTGTGTTCTATTCCTTCTATTCATAAGAAAACTGAAAATCGAACATATGGCCGAACAGATCACCTCCAAATAGGATTGAGAAAATATCACAGAAAAATGCATGCAAGCCTTAAAATGACGTAATCTCAAACCTGAGAGCCACCACTTTTTTCTGTACAGGAGTAAACACAGATCACTCTGGTTCTCTCGACTGGAATAAACAATGCTCATAAAATATTAGCAATACACACAAACAACAATCGCGTACTAACCAGTTTGCTCTGGTCGGGTCTGGTTCCGTCTCGCTGCTCCTCGGCTTGGGCTATTGGACCCGTGAACATCTTCTGCTCATAATCATAGGAAAACTTGATGGCTTTCAGCTTGGCAATGAAGAAGCCAAACTTCCTCAGCAGGCAGGCTCGCAGGACTGCCTTTGAAATGGTAAGATAAAGAAGTCAGTATAAGTAACTTGAAGGCAGGTCTTCAAATGGAATCATTTTTTGAGTCAAGGGCAAATCCAGGTCGGGGTTTGTGGATGTTGGCATCGGCGCAGGCATTTGCACAGACGGAACCTACGAAATCCTGTGAATGTGCACTAGGATTTCTAGTGCTATAATATTTAGTTATTTGTATTTAGTTTCCTTCACATTAAAACATCTAGATGCAGAATACAACTCCTTTGTCTATGTGCAACAGCATGTCTTAGACTGACTATAATAGGCTGGAGTTTGAATACCAAGAATATCAACTCGCTAAGCTGAGAAATTTAGACTGTGGCTGTTTCTGAGTGCAATGATCACAAAGTTCAATAATCTTTTTAAATGCTATTTTGGGCCTTGACAAAAGCTAAGTGTGCACCCCTTTTTCAAAACCCTGGACCTGCCCGTGAGCTGCTCTGCTCACCTCCTGCTGGGTGGTGAGCGGCGGCCGTTTCTGCAGGTTCTTGTTGAGCATCAGGTGAGTGTTCTCGAGCGGGCGGAACTCTCGCAACTGCACGTCCTCGGGCAGACACTCGGTGACGGCCCAGTCGACGGCCAGGCTGTTTGACACCAGGCGCCGCACAGAGGCAGACCCGCAACACTCTACAACATGGAGCACCACAGGCGTTATTGTACACAGATATATTGGCATTAATGAACTTGGGTGAAGCCATGAGCACAAGTATCTTAGGGCTGGGTCAGAATTAGCCACTTGTCTCCGTGTTATTGACTAGTAAAACCTTGTGGAGGACAAGTAAAAAGTATTAGCAACTCATCTTCTTGATGAGTAGCACATGCTGGTCCATAGAAACATACAGGTATAGAGTTTGTGCAATGCAGACGAGTACAGCACTTACAAGTAGATATATGAGTGTTACTGGTCCTTTCCCACCTAATCCTGAACCTGTAGAGGACGAAAATCAACTGACCATGATTGTTTACTTATACTAGTATACTATATTTATTGTTTCTTTTCCTAGTATACTAGTTCAAGGATAGCCTCTGCTGGGACTCAGACAAAATTACAAAGAAATGCAGCGATATACGCCCGTTTTTTTATGCCAACCACAATCTGTTCTATTGCTAAATGAAACATGCCAACAGAATGTCAGACATAAAAGATGTCATACCCGTAGGAAGCAGAATGAGAATGGCAAGGCCATTTGAAAATCATAGTCTAACGCAATAGCAAAAAAAAAAGCAATTTGCTTGTAAATGTTATTGGCCTATTGCTGATTTACTTGTGAAACTGATTGAATCATTATTTTAATTTTTTCCCAAAAAAGATATTGGTAAGGCCACGATTGAGTTATGTTTTTAATTTCCCCCTACAAGTTATTAGCCCTTCCTATGGGCATGCAAGTACCGCATGTGTATGAAAAAGGTCCATATTGCTGACCTTGGGTGGTGAGGAAGTCCTCGTTGGGCAGGAAGTTGAGCAGCACCGACAGTCGCGACCACAGCACGGAGGACGTCTGCAACACAAGCACAGCGCCATTTGGAAACGGGGCACATTTCACATTTGAAAACAGCGAAAATGTAATATAAAACAAGAAAGCATACTTCACTATTCAGAGCTTTATTTAGCCTTAGAAATGTACTTGTTCAACTACAAATACCAAGTTTATGGCGAGATACTGATAGGTTTTCATACTGTATGTAAACAATGACACAATCTTTGCATATGTAGTATATATGGATTACAGCTGCGTTAAACTTCAACACCAAACATTGTGAATTTATCAGTTCGAATTTGTGTCACCAGCAATCATGAAAAACTGCAAAATTTTCAGCAAACTACTTCAAATATTCATTGGATGATTGTGGAATCAAACCTTCGACCTTCTGCTTTACACTAAAGACCAGTCATATGTGTGTAGGCAAGTACGCCCCACCCATCCCACACGTTAAACATGATTTCTTTTGAGACCAATACACATAGCTGATCCCCCTAACTTGAGACCCGGCAAGCGCCACTGAAGCATCCATACTCATTCTCTGGATATTCCTAATCTTGACAAGTGTGTGTACCGTAACCTGGTGTATCTATAGGACTCTACCCCCAGTATCTTTACAATACCATACCAATAACAAAACCATCCTTGACGTTGCCAGCTTAGTTTACCTTGGCACAGGTGGCGAGGATGGCGGGGTTGCACCTCATCCAGTCTGCGTACACCTTGACGGCCATGAGCAGGCCCTCGGCGCCGGCCACCTGCAGCCTCCGCCCCGCACGCGCCTGCTGCTCGTCCTCCACACTAAACACAATGCAAACATAGGTAACAATACAAATTCAGGGCACAGAATAGGAGAAAAATCGTACTTGTTCAGAGGACAGGTAATCTGAAAAATAACCAAGATTAAGGCGTCCACATCAACACACTCCATATAGATTCAATTTAAACTGATATGTCTGGGGTGAATGAGAATACTCATCCATAGGACAAGTAACTCAAATTTTTTACCTGTCCTGACTGTAAAATGGGAACACTATTTTTTGCAATAAAACATTGTATGTATGAAAAAGCATCCGCCCCAGTGGTCACTTGACCACTTGCTTTTCCCAGCAGCCTGTCTCAGACGATAAGACTAGTGCTTATCTCTGGCTCTGATATCTTAAGCTATTAAGCTTACAATTCAAATGCACATTGACACCCCGGGATTGACACACATGTAACAAAACCCAATGCAAACACACATTTACTTTAAAACTTGCACAATGCAAACTAACATTTGAATATCATATTTATTTTGATGCAGGAATACAATTAACCCCTGCCGATTTCTCCCCGTAGACTCGCAACTTTGAAATCGAGTGGTCTGTCAGCTTAATCTACGTTTATTAACATGGAATAGTGCAATGTTTTGGCAAGATTTGGGGCTTAAAAAACTACGTGATTCAGAATAAAAATTCATACACCTATAAAATTTACTACTGAATCCAATTTTAACCATAATAGATGTTTACTTGCAACACTTTTTTTGAGTGAAAATTTTTTTTGTGCGGGAGCTCTTTCTTACCGACACTGGCTGTAGTTGACACCATAATCCTATTCGTTTTCAAAGAAACACACTATATAGAGACCACCTTTCACATGACTTTTTGCAATGCACCATATCTGTGGTCCAACATTTGATCACCCTAATATCAAATATCCTGTTAGAAAGTCACAAACCATACTTATTTTCAACAACTCTGCTTGTCGTGTGAGCAGCAGATACTCACCATTGTACTATATTTTTTGAACCTATGTAGCTGGTTTTGAGCGTAAAAATCATTGCGTAATATTGGTTTATGAGCGTAAAAACGTACCAGCCTTTAAAACGGCATTATAAAATTTTTCAAGCGAGTGGTGCCAATATAATAGACTATTGTCCACTCGTCATAATTTATTTAATTTTTCTAATCTTGATGTTCAAATAACTTCTATTCAAAATTTTTTAACCATACCCATTTCTACATGTAATTGATATCATTCAAATTGCAACAGATTTGCCGATTCAGTTTTATCATTTTTTCTTCACCATTCTTGATAAATATGACCCATTTGTTTGGGCTCCCTAAGCATTGATACCGCAAATGGACACCAGGTGGAACTATCGAAATGACTTTTATGTAGTACATTTTTTCACCACCAGATGGCTTGTGTTGTGCGGCTAAGATGGCCATTTGATTGATCACTTCAAGCATTTGTAAGCAAGATAAAGTTAGAAATTAAAATTTTTAACACAATGCGCCCAGCAGTAAACCAATATTTTGTGTTCTATTTCTTGCTCTTAGTGTTCTAGGCTAGTACTTACTACCACTGTATTGGCTATTGACTATTGCATGAAGTGATCCTGATCAGAATGATACCAGCATCCCAAGCAACAAGTTAGAGAACAGAGAAGGAATAGAATTTAATATAAAAGCACACTTGAGAAACACACAAAAAATATTTTCTCTGCTGCACTACTTTTGAGATCATTAAGATAATTTATATCAAATACAAACACAAAGAGTGTGCAATAAAATAAAATCTCCATCATTTATGCTATAATTTTATTAAATTATAAATACTTCAATTAAATGTATTTTCTATGGCTAACTTTCTACTGCTAAGAATAAATGGCTAACATTCTTGAAAGGGCGGTGACGCCCAATTTTTTTTGAATGTAGATGTTAGGTGAATAGTATTGCACATTTTGTGCCGTTTTTATTAAAAAATCAATGGCTAATATCTTTTAAACTATACCAGTATACTTTTATACCATGGACTCTACCCTTGCATGTCAGTTAAAATGCTAAAATGTACACAAAGTCACTATTTGATTTTATGTGCATTTCTATTCGCATTTTTTTTTTTCCATTTCTGGGTCACTCAAATAAACTACACATTTAAGGGCACTATGAAATAACGAGCCTCAGTTTCAAATGTATGTCGAAATAAAACCATGTGTGCATGAAATCGTTCCATAAGGTTGAAGATATAGATGGCATCTACGATTTGAGTTATCGCTATAATATGCTGCCTACCGTTCAATCACGCTGTCCTTGTCCGTGTCAGTTTCCACTTCCTGTTCGCTCTCTGTCACAGTGGAATTCTCTGTTGAAAAAAGCCAAATAATGATATAAATTGATGAACAGTAGACATCGAGGTTTAATGATTTATGAACTGGTTACATGCCAGCACCTTGACATCGTTATTAGGTCGTCACACTTACATTTTTAGTGACGTGACGATCAGCTCGTTATGCTGGCGCCGGACTTGTCACAGGCGTTTCATATATCATCCACAATGTTTCAAATCATGTGACACACTGACAAACATGGCTGATGCTATGTAAAACTGCCCGTTTCTACCTGCTATGATGCATGGGCCCATGATATTTAGGGGTGTGCCTTTACAGGACCACATCCTTTCTGTAAATGTTGAGGTTGTTTTTTCTATTGTTGCCATACCTGTGTCTGTGGGGAAGTTACTATCAGTGTCCGTCTCGATGACAAAGTTGTTCAGCTTTTCTGTGATTTCTTGCACGGCCTGA
>CM032665.1:21880170-21890598 GCA_019095985.1 Streblospio benedicti
GATTGAAATATTAATGATTATGGGAAATCACTAATATTTTGCTGTGAAGGGGAGAAATGTCATGTAACGTATTTGCATCAGTCTCTGTACGCCATATCATTAGCTGAGCCATCATCAGACAGTTGGTTGTTTATGACCCGTAAATAATCAATACAGCCTGCTGGTGTTTGGCTCGGATGTATATTGGGAAATGAGCAGTTTGTCATGAGCATTTTGAATGAACGTGCAATAATTAAGTGATGTAATTATACTGGTTACCAAATAGGACAAATATGTGAGGTGCATAATTGGTGTTGAATTTATATATTTTATTGTATTCTGTATTCCAATCAAATGTCAGTGTTCAAGTGAGTAGAACCTTTGCGAATGACACTGTGTTGCTCATTATATATTCATGATTGGAGTGGACATAGCAATGCGGCGTGACCAAATATGGTCATTGCTCTTTGCGTGTCCCATTCAGAAAGCATACGCTTAGCTTACATGTTCTAGGAGAATTCCAGGCATTTGGACCTGTATGCTTTTCATCTGCTCAAATAATCTGACCTTTTTTGCACTCATCGCTGCGTGTAAAAAGCGTTCAAAAGCAGACAAACAGCAGACAGAAAGCGTTAGAAAACCGGATAAAAGCGGATAAAAGCAGACGCTCAGCTTACACTTCGGCGGATGTTCAACCGACAAAAAAGCACCTGCTGGGGCTGACGTTTGCGTTCGAACTGCATACTATAGCAGACAGTATTTAAGCGCCGAGCATACGCCCGCGCTGTCATTTCTGCTTTCGTTTTCGTCGACAACAGTCGAAGTTTATGCTATTAATAAAATTTGGGAGACAGGTATTTTAACTATGCCTGCTGAAGCAACAGAGGCAAAAGAAAGCCGACGTCATTAGCTTCAGCAGGGTTCATTTTTGTTCAATTTTTTCTTGTTTTATTCTTCATTGGACCACTTGCATTGATGGTGCCTCTTCGATGGGTACCGGCAGACTGGGACCGGCAGACTGACAAGAGAATGGAACTACAGGTGCGTTTATATACCCCTCGCCGTATGCCACCTGTAATCTCTCATAAGCATTTCATAAGCAATTCATATTTTTTGTAGGCAGATCAGACGTTTTTCATGCGCTTTTATACTTTAAATGTACGCTAACTGTACGCCAAAACATTTGTCTGCTTTCCATCTGCTCTTGTTTGCTCTTATCTGCTCCCAATACGCCGCGTATGAAAAACGGATAGTTTGCGCATCGGCGGCGTGTGTTCGGCGTGCAGTTAGCGTGCATAATCCAATAATCCATCGATTTTTGTACGCCGTTGGTATTTGTGCAGCTCAAATACCAACGGCGTACAAATTTCTGAATAATCAATAATCTTCCTAGAAATATTTTTTGAGCAGACGCATAGCGGACATAAAACTTACAAATAACTTATGATTAACGTGTGGATTGCGAACGGTAGCGTGAATGTGCGGACGAGACCTTTTAGGGACATTTTGTACGCTAACCATCTGCTTTCCATAAGTGTGGAAATGTAAGGGGAACATGACCAAATGTTTTTGGAAATAAAACTATTTTACAGAAAACAAAGCCCAGTGGGACACTCGTGACCTCGGTTTGGAGGTCAGGTCAATCGAGCTAAGATCCCGAGTTGATGGTTTTGTAACTAATAATGCAGATTTTAAAGATTTGCCGTTAGTGATAACAAGAATATACATCAGTAGCCGATGTAGAATAGGTAAACGGTTACGTTTTCAATATGAGTTTATTAAATAATTTGACTTTATAATTTTAAAACCATGCATATCGTGAAAATCTCCTATTATCGCTCACTTTGTTTACATGAGAGAAAATTGCCAGAGCACTGCAACAAATTCTTACATATCATCTCTATACGTAATGATTCACTGGAGTGACTATTGTGTGTATTTATAATAATTTCTGACAAAATAGGAAATTAAATTACTTTCAACTGTCATCAATTATAGAACTGTCATTTTCAGATCTGCTCTAATTATGTGACTACCAGTGATAACTAATCTACATGCAGGAGTCCTTTTCAAATCTGATAAATCATCTCAAAGGCAAAGGTGATATGAAGTAAACACAGTCCTATTCGATTTGAATATATTCTGAAGGCTATTTCAAGGTTCCAGATATTTCTTCAAAATTTTACATACTGTCCTAATGAATACAGACTGATTGATCTGTAGCATGATTGTTCAGACTGATTGATTTGTGTAATCTAGTAACTACAAGTATGTTGAGTACTAAAAAATGAAATCTGACATTTTACATCTGCTCTTTTGTACTTTGACTTTTTATAGTTTTTTAAGCCTTTGCAGTGCATTTTAGGCTCCATGTCTACAGTGAACTGTGAGGAGTTGGCCAATCAGCCAGACATAGTTGGATTCCTGGTGAACGGAGACTCGCCCAAGCTAGACTTCAACCAAAACCTTACAGCCAAGAGAATTCCTCCATCTTGTTCCCCTTGTATTCATACTGTGTGAACGTCTTGCATTTGCAATGTGTTTATATTTACAACCGGAGACCATGGAATAACAGTGACTGTTCAATCTCCTTGTGAATTTAAGCTTTAATATTGTTTTTGATTATATGCAATAATTTTATCTATTATTTTAATTAGATAATTTTAAAGTTATGTCATCTAGTGTACATAAAGTTAAATAAATTATTGACATGTAAATTGGTTAATTAGTCTATCTTACTTTTATGTATATTGTTAACAGAAATTAATAATTTTAACGATACAAATTCTCAAAGAGTACAAATTCATTCAAATACTAAAATACGACATGAAGAAATTAATTAAGATTTACATTTTTTCTTTATTAATTATTAATTATTAATTATTCATATCCAGGACAAATATGTCACAAATTATTAAACAACAAAGAATCGTTCTCTATGTATATATTAAATTTTAAAAACCGAAACACTCAACTGAATTGAAATAAATACAAAAACTTACAAGTGCAACCAAATAAAACATTACAGTAATTTTCACTGGACTAGGTGGTTATTTGTGCGTCGCAAATTAGTGAGAAGGGGACGCCTGAATGAAGCACTGTCTAGATTTAGATTATCTACAACACACTGATAAGTCCAAATTATGTCATTTGAATTCAGTACATTGTACAAAAAAGCTCACTCAACATAACAGAGCAATTCATTTTTTTACCTAAATTTTTTTGTGGGAAAATGAAATAAATTCAATAAAATTAATATTATGTCGAACTTCCCATATTTCAAAATTCACTGAATGGGCACTTCCAATTGACTGACCAGTCATGAACTCAAAACTATATTAATAGACCAAGCTTCCGACTGGTATTAAATACCATGATTTACAAGTAGGAATGTCCGTTCAGTGAATTTTCCATATGATATGGGAAGCTCATATATATCTATAAACGCAGCATAAGTATTTTTGCTCAACATGGTTGTTTACAGGTACCGAAATGTATACAAATGTGTCAAAAATAAAATAAAATGTCCCTTTGTTAGCAACAATTGGCTGCTTGGCTTTCTTATTTTATCTATAGAAATTGTCAGGTACAGTTTAGTTATGGATCCTACTAAAAATATTTTTTGCAATGCAAGGTATAGAAATGGGTTTAATGGTTTTTGTCATTGGGGACTGGAGCCAATTTTTTAACTGAGAGGGCACCGCCCCCCTCCGCCCTCCAGTATATGTATGTATGGGTGCCTATATAGATTAGAAATTACATGTTTCAAAGCCATAAACTACTTACCACATCTGGTATTTATACCATATCTGATAATGTTTCGAGCTCAAGATTTTAGTGTATTCATATTCAGATATTTTATTTATAATAACATTGTACAACAAAAACATTACAATACCATAAATAATATAAACAATATAACACAATAAATAAAAAAAAAATAATACATAGCACCATGAGATTAGAAACAGGGGCCAGTAAAATTGTTTGCTATGAACAAGAACTTGTTTCCAAAGTAGACCCCATGTAGGGCTAGACTACATGTACGTATAGTGGAAATGACATTCTAGACCTACACTGACAAATTTTCATGCAATTTTCGTGAAACACTTGCAAATATAATCGACTAGTTTTGAGTCTCTTCATTACCTGAAAACAACAATACATCATGTATGAAGGAATGATTCAAAGCTGCTTTGCCTTTATTCTACTCAAATGTTATGACAACTCTAAAGAACTCATGTATGTTAAGCGTAATTTGTTTAGGAATTCAATTCTGTAATTATAATAAGTGATACGTAAATATTTATAAAGATATAGATGAAAACCTGTAGCAAATCTATGAAAATTCTTGTTATTTACACGGGGAAGCCTTCACTTCCGTGCTCGATTGACCCCGTGACCCCGGCGGCCATGTTTGAATGCGCAATCCAAGTATACGGACAGTCCTGATACAAGATATTTTTACACGGCAGTTCTGCAGGTCGATATCGACCGAAAATACATGCAAAAGACTGATAAAAGTAAATACCAGATGGATCAAGCATGAATTAATGTCAGATCCATTGTTGGCACCTCAGTGCCCAAAGTCGGTGTGTCCTATCTACTTATACAGTAAAAAACCTGCCAGGGAGTTCAAAACAAGTAGATATTTAGCAATGGTTTATTGTTATTGTGAAAAACAATCCCACTCCACTTGTGGTGTTCCTATCTGAGGTTTTACTGTATTGCTGGCGTTTATTCTGTATGTGTAATACAGTCTTATCAAACGTATGATGGAAAAGTGGTATTCTGTGCACACATCACTATAATGCTGCATTTGTTGACAGAGTCGCTTCCAAACGTGACAACGTGCTTTTCCATATGACTGTGTGCAGGTCTATTCTTAATATAAAATGTAAAATATATGTAATGCTTTTTTTATGGTTTGTGTGAACTTTTGAGGTAGACGAACTCAGACGGACGATTGCAAAAAAACACCCAGTTTGACAGCAATGCCATCATGACTAAACGTGGGTTGATGGGTGAGGGTGCCTGGGTGAGTGTTGTGCATTAGAGTGCATACGGGGGGGGGGGGGTGTCAAAACAATACCAAAGATTCATGGTCTTAGCCGAAAGTGCATGTTATCATACACGTTATCGTACATGTATAGAATACGAAAGTGGCTCGGACACAATGCATCCTGATAGATTGACAAAGTGCCCAACAAACGAAGTCAGTGGAAAGCCTGTCGGATTAAGGCTGGCACAGTTGGTGAAGCTAAATATAGCGTAAGGTATAGCATACAGGCATATAGGCGAAGTTGAAGTGTGATTCCTTCGTCATGGGAGGTTGGTGTAGTGGTCTGCACACCCGACTATGATATATAAGACCGGTCTGATTCATAGCCGGGAGGTCGTGAGTTCGATTCCACGATCTTCCAAATTACCTTTACAAGCAACACTGACTTTTGTTTCAATTGGTGGAAAACAAGGACCCGGGTGCTTCGGTAGAAGCCACCGGGTAGCTCCCTGTGAAATTGTCCATTAGTAGTGGGCTGGCCCTGTGTGCAAGACATTGGGGGAGGGGGCTACCGCCCGGGAATTTTGAACTCAGGTAGATGGGTAGTGTAATCTGACGGATGATGGAAAGTTAGATCTGAGAATTCTTACAGGTCCCTCGGTCACCGAAAACTGACTATGGGAATGTATCACGCTGGGAGAATTCCTGATCTGATAATAGTGTTCCGTAAATTGTGTTCCGTGGCGCCCCTTCAAAGATAGAACTCCCTATCTCGCTATCTCCAAGAACCCTATGAACCATTGATGCCGCTGCATGAGGCTTCGGATCGATCCCGGGATATTTCCCGGATGGGATCTGGCTCGAGCCAGGCTCGAGCTCCATGCAGTGGTTCCAAATCCCGGGATGTGGAAGAGAGGTGGTGTCTGCCTCCTCCACTGCCGTCTCTACTGCCCGGATCGGATCTGGCACTGGTATGGGGGTTGTCGAAGGAGTAGGGAGTTTGGGGAGTCTGTCACGAAAGTGGCTCAGACACAATGCATCCTGATAGATTGACAAAGTGCCCAACAAACGAAGTCAGTGGAAAGCCTGTCGGATTAAGGCTGGCACAGTTGGTGAAGCTAAATATAGCGTAAGGTGTCAGACAGTGTGATTGCGCAACGCAGCATACAGGCATATAGGCGAAGTTGAAGTGTGATTCCTTCGTCATGGGAGGTTGGTGTAGTGGTCTGTGGTGAAAGGTTTGTCAAAAGAAGGATAGATTTGAATAAGGTTTTCTAACATTAAGTGGCCAATAAATATTAGAAAATCTTATTCAAATTTATCCTTCTTTTGACAAACCTGTCAACAGCAGTTACGACATAGACACAACAACAAGGATCAAGGATATTTACTGCATGCTATCCTTCTGATACAGCTGTTACCACATCATCCTCATTAACCCCCCCATTACATATGTGCCGGCGGCATCGAGGATTTATCGTGGATTTGTTACTAAAAATAGCATTTTTGTTTAACTATTGGTCCCCGGGGGGACCCAATGCCGCGTTGAGGCCAACGGCAAGGACCGGCATGAAAAAGACAATATACTGGTGCCGCCGGTACAAATGGGGCACCACGGGGAGCCGTCGGCAGCAAAAAGCAATTTTTCCTGTAACTTCTAAAAGGTCGCAGGGTGCCGTTGAAGCCTGTGCCGTCCGGTGGGGGATTATTCCCTTTGATCTCGCCGCCACCGCCGGGCTTCGTCGGCGGCTTTAATGTACCGTTGGCGACATCGCCACGGCATAACCACCGCACTTGTTTAAATTTACTTTAATTATTTTTTAAAAGCAAAGAAAAACAACAGCTGTGACGCCCGTATACCCCCGTGGTACACGTGCCGCCGGCATGTATGTAATGGGGAGTAACTCATGTGTGTTTGGAAAAAAAAAATTTTTTTTTGTGAAGTAGACGAAACTTCGCTGCTGTTAATTAAAATGACAACCCTACAACCATTGTGTAGAGGTAATAGTTGTGCAAAGGTGTGTGTGTGTGGGGGGGGAGGGATAGCATAAATACACAGAAAGATTCATTGGCTGTGGTTGGCTTTATATGTGTGTTTTTGCGGCGAGCTTCGAGAGTGCACACTCTGGTCTATAGTATAATTACTCCAACCATGTCAGCAAAGGAGTGGTTTTAGAGCAGCAGAAAGGGCCATGTCACCCACGAGGGCTCCCCAGCTGTAATCCCCCGCCCCGCACACACACACACACACACACACACACACACACACACACACACACACACACACACACACACACACACACACACACACACACACACACACACACACACACACACACACACACACACACACACACACACACACACACACACACACACACACACACACACACACACACACACACACACACACACACACACACACACACACACACACACACACACACGGAGTAGCTATAAGTGAATTGGGGACAAAAGCAGTGTACTACTCAACTCATACAGACGTGTGAGTGCGTGTCTATGAGATCAATAGTACACTGGACCACCTCTGGGTGTATTATACTGCACACGGGCTCCTTAAAGCGAGGGACACATTCCACCTTGTGGGCATGTTCGCCGCAAGGCGTGTTGAGGTCTGCGGCGTCTACGGTGTTTTCCGCATGCAGTGACAAAAGTACATTTGTGGGCTCATACGCACAGGCTCCGTGCGTTATGAATGCGGCGGCACAGGGAATGGTTTTTAATGAGGAGAACGTGCGATGTACCGAGTACAACTTACGCTCTACACACCGTGTGATTACTAAAGTACGGGATCTGCACGTTCATGGTACAGAGAACGCACGGCCCCAGTACTGTGTCTGTGCCGACAACGTACGGGTAAATCCTCTAAATTTCACGTAAGGTCTCCGCACTGCCTCCTTACGGTTATGCCATGACGCAGGGTGGTCGTAGAAGAAGTTGGGCAAGCCAAACTTCTTCTGTGGCCACAGTACTGCCTTGATAAAACGTGCCGTCTGCAGCACTGTACACTCACGGATCTTTATGATTTCTATATTTCTATGCGTTTTTGGTCGTAGACTGGCTGTAGACCCACCTTGCGGTGGAATGTGCCCCTCGCTTAAAACTTCATGATGACATCCAATGTAAGTATTGTCACAATACAAATTAAAGCATGTACACGTCCTGCATGTGAACCCTAATGCATGTGGTTAGCATTGTGAACCCTCACTGTATAGTACACTGATATATGCCCCATGGAAATAGTGGAATAAAGATATTCACATCTTTCCGTTAATATCAACCATATCATATCAGAGTATGCAGCAAATGATGCAGGCTGCATTGCGATTCGGCTGTCACGGTTTCAAGCACGCCATCACTCTTTACAATTAGAGGTGTGCTCAGAGACCCGCGGTTTTCTCGACTCAAAAGACCTAATGGTGCAGTTACTTGCTAATAAGGCATATTGAAAAATGAGGAGACATGTCCTTACCTGCTGGGGTCTCTGTCGTTGGTGGGAATGTGGGGGCTGCTTGCCCATCAGTCTGTGTCCATGCACACGTGGCGCAGAGCGCCAGTAGCATGAAACTTGGCAGAATGCGCATCTTCAACTATACTCTCATAGTTTGTGCAGACTGTAGTTATATTGAAATATAATAAGTGTCTAAGTCACACCCACGTGTACTAGAACTGGGGTCAATGTTTGGAATACAACAAAGCGTGCTGCTTTTCTGTTAATTGAAGTGGCTCAAAAAGTCACTTATGAATATTCCAAGAGATAAGAGATTCAATTTTTTTTGTTCAATGTGTAACAGATTATCTTTTCAAGGAAAGCAGTTGCGTGAACTTGCTTCACTTTGTAATCCACTTGTGAATGTTTGGATTGTCAAAATCTTGATTTAATTTTAGAATAAATTTCTTGACTTCTGTTGATTCAAACTGTTGTAAACAAAAGTCTGCATATTATTCCAAAACCGCACCAATTTTCTTCCTATGCAGTTTCCTGTCCAGCAACTATCCAAATGATTAATTATTCTCCGGACTCTACCGAGTTGAGCCCGCACCTGATTCGGCAATTCCCGGAAGTATTCGTGGCCACATGGAGCCTGCTGATTGGTTCCCGGGGAACGCCGGAGATGGCCGAATGGATGGTGTTTTGCATGGCTGACAGTCAGGTGATGTTGTCCAGGGGCCTTGCTCAGTAAACACATGATGGAGCTAATTGCTTTATATTTGTATGGCTTTTTTGTAATTACTTATTGTACTATAATTATTCTTCTGTCAACAGTAAGCCATTATGGGGTCGTTTGTGCTCAGTGAGCAGAAACTATTGTTCTGTAAATCATGACTACAAGATTAACAAGTTAATGATTAAGGAAGACGGACGATTCAACTTACCTTCCTTTGACATCATCACATACAAAAGTGGATCTTTTTTCTTTTTTTTTTTCTTTTTTTTTTTGGGGTGGGGGGTTACTATGCTCATTTTGTTATTTCAAGACAAGATTAACCTCGTCTATTGTTCGCATGCATAAGTGATGATTTAACGTTTGCAAGTGGGTAAATGGCAGTTTGATGAATTTTCGCATAAATTAACAACTGAGATGGCTCATGTATTTTCCTATATTTCCTCGTGTATAGGCCTAAGAATATCATTTAAAAAGATCATTGAAATTTGTGATCATTGCGCTCAGAAATAGCACCAGTTTAAATGTCTCAGTTTAGCGGGTGATATTCTTGGGCCTTTGCTAATCCATAGCTGGTGACGTCACACAGCCTTAGCTTGGCCACCAGCTATGTCACAGCCTGTTGCTATATTTACTAGCACATAACAAATGCAGCCGTAATCAGCTCTCACATGCCTTGGTCATATACACATAGTGGGTGTGTTTCTGACTATGTCTTTTTACATGCACATGCATAGAATATCTCATGCCAGCAATGTTTCTGGCAGTGTATGTATATGCATGAGTCTAAGATGTGCTATTGCATGGACAAAGGAGTTGTATTCTGTGTGGGTGTTTTGATATGAAAGAGACTAATAAATATAATACGAATAACTAAATTTTAAATACCATAGCCTTTAAAAAGAGAGTCAGCTATGCTGCTATTCATTTTTAAAGCATTACATACAAATAAATAATGTTCTACTCTCACTGTTCAGAACAGTGAGAGTATAATTGAATTCACAAGCAAACTTGGGACAAAATATATACAGTTATTCATAAATAAATAATGATATCAATCACCAATGTCATGGTTACCACATACTTGACACTTTCTGTGTGTGTGGCTAGCATTGTCACTGGATGGCAAAAAGGACAGCATATTACACCAGTGATAAAAGAGCTGCATTGGCTCCTGGTGAAAAGGAGAATAAAATACAATATCCCACTATTGACTTCCAAGGCTCTTCATAAACAAGCCCCAGGAAACCTAAGCGACCA
>CM032665.1:21890698-21901619 GCA_019095985.1 Streblospio benedicti
TAAGGAACGTTTAACAGTTAAATGAGAATACTAGCTGTCAACTATCTGAACGCGTTGCCGCGAAATCGGGTGGTCTGTCTGAGAATGTGCGTTTATCAAAACGGGAATACTTCAATATTTAAGGGCCGGAGCTTATAAAACTGCGTATTCACCTTTGTAAAATATACTACTGAATCCGATTCAATGCATAATAGATGTTTACTTAAATTTCTGAGTGAAAACGTTTTAAGACATTTGTTGTTTATTCGGGGATCGGCAAAATATCTGCGTAGTTGACACCACATTTATTGTTTTTCAAAGAAACACACAATATACGGAGCCCAGCATTCATGAGACTGCTGTCAAACACCTTATCTGTGATCCGACATTTTGAATTGTTATCAAATATCCATTTTAGAAGACACAAACCAAACATCTGTCCGTGTGCGTGCAGGCGTCATTGTACAAAAGATGTTGATACTGCAACTTAGAGAATATGAACTTCCCGAGGGATTTTGCGGCCTGTGTTCCTCTGCTGGTATTCCCATAGTGCCTAATATTTTTATTAAAATCCCGAATTTTCTGCACATAAACTAGATATAACATGAGGGGTTTGGGCCTTAAGCAAAAGCTTATGTATACATATTATTTATTAGTTTCTTTCATATCAAAACACCCACACAGAATACAACTCCTTCGTCTATGCAATAGCACATCTTAGACTCATGTATATACATACACTGCCAGAAACATTGCTGGCATGAGATATTCTATGCATGTGCATGTAAAAAACATAGTCAGAAACACACTCCACTATGTGTATATGACCAAGGCATGTGAGAGAGCTGATTACGGCTGCATTTGTTATGTGCTAGTAAATATAGAACCAGGTTGTGACGTAGCTGGTAGCCAGGCTAAGGCTGCGTGGCGTCACCAGCCATGGATTAGCAAAAGCCCAAAGAATATCATTTGCTAAGCTGAGACATTTAAACCGGTGCTATTTCTGAGTGCAATGATCACAAATTTCAATAATCTTTTTTAAATGATATTCTTAGGCCTATACATGAGGAACATGAGCCATCTCATTGGTTAATTCATGTCATCTTTTTACCCACTTGCCAATGTTAAACCATCACTTATGCATGGAACCAATCAGCAAAATGAGCTCCCCCAAAAAAAAATGAAAAAAAAAAAAAAAAAAAAAAAGATCCACTTTTTTTGTAATATTTCCGGAGATAAGTTGATTCATCCGAAATCAGGTGTCATAAATTCACAGGGCTCAACTCAAATGGCCTCAGGGCTTACTGTTCGGAGAATAATTAATCATTTGGACAGCTCCTGCATAGGAAGAAAATTGGTGCGGTTTCGGAATAATATGCGGACTTTTGTTTACAACAGTTTGAATCAACAGAAGTCAAGAAATTTATTCTAAAATTAAATCAGGATTTTGACAATCCAAACATTCACAAGTGGATTACAAAGTGAAGCAAGTTCACGCAACTGCTTTCCTTGAAAAGATAATCTGTTACACATTGAACAAAACAAATTGAATCTCTTATCTCTTGGAATATTCATAAGTGACATTTTGAGCCACTTCAATTAACAGAAAAGCAGCATGCTTTGTTGTATTCCAAACGTGGACCCCAGTTTCCAGTACACGTGGCAGTGACGTAGACACTCATTATATTTCAATATAACTCCAATCTGCACAAACTATGAGAGTATAGTTAAGGATGCGCATTCTGCCAAGTTTCCTGCTGCTGGCGCTCTGCGCCACGTGTGCATGGACACAGTCCCCATCAGGTAAGGTCATTTCTCCTCATTTTTCAATATGCATTATAGTAAGCAAGTAACTACATGTGGTGGTCATTTGAGTAGAGAAAATTCAACACACTCCTCAATGCTGACGAGTGATGATGGTGTTGCTCGAAACCGTGACAGCCAACTCGCTATGTAGCCTGCATCATTTGCTGCATACTCTGATACGATATGGCTGATAATAACGGAAAGATGTGTATATCTTTATGCCACTATTTCCATGGGGCATATATCAGTGTGAGGGTTCGCAATGCTAACCACATGCATTACGTTTCACATCCAGGACGTGTACATGCTTAATTTGTACTGTGACAATACTCACATTGGATGTCATCATGAAGTTTTAAGCAAGGGCCACATTCCACCGCAAGGTGGGTCTACAGCCAGTCTACGACCAAAAACGCATAGAAATATAGAAATCATAACGATCCGTGAGCGTACAGTACTGCATACGGCACGTTTTATCAAGGCAGTATGGGTGGCCACAGAAGAAGTTTGGCTTGCTACGACCACCCTGCATCATGGCCTAACCGTAAGGAGGCAGTGCGGAGACCTTTATGTGAAATTTAGAGGATTTACCCGCACGTTGTCGGCACAGACACAGTACTGGGGCCGTGCGTTCCCTGTACCATGAACGTACGAATCCTGCTTTAGTAATCACACGGTGCGTAGAGCGTAAGTTGTACGCGGTACATCGCACATTCTCATTAAGAACCACTCCCTGTGCCGCCGCACTCATAACGCACGGAGCCCCCTGTGTATGTGCCAACAACGGTACTGTTGTCACAGCATGCGGAAAGCGTCGTGAGACGCAGCAGACCCTCCACGCTCGCAAGGGAATGGAATGTGGAGCCCATGTGCAGAATAATACACCCAGGTGTAGTCTACTGTACTGTTGCTCTCATAGACACGCACTCACACGTCTGTGTGAGTTGAGTAGCACACTGCTTCTGTCCCCAATTCACTTATAGCTACTAAATCTGTGTGTGTGTGTGTGTGTGTGTGTGTGGGGAGGGGGGGAGGGGGGGGTTACAGCTGTGGAGCCCTTGTGGTGACATGACTCTTTGCTGCTCTAAACCCACCTTTGCTGACATGTTTGGGTAGTTATACTATAGACCAGAGTGCGCATTCTCGAAGCTCGCCGCAAAAACACACATATAAAGCCAACCACAGCCAAGGAATCTTTCTGTGTATTGATGCTATCCCCACCCCCCACACACACCCTTGCACAACTATTACCTCTACACAATGGTTGTAGGGTTGTCATTTTAATTAACATCAGCAAAAGTTTCGTCTAATTCACAAAATTCTTTTTTTTTCCAAACACACATGAGTTACCCCCCATTACATGAAAAATGTGCGGCAAACGTCTTAGGGGTATACCGGGATGCACAGCTGTTGTTTTTCTTTGTTTTAAAAAAATAATTAAAGTAAATTTAAACAAAGTGCGGTGGTCATGCCGTGGCGATCGTCGCCAACGGTACATTAGAGCTGCCGCCAAAGCCCGCCAATGCTAGTTAAAGCCGCCGACGAAGCCCGGCGGTGGCGGCAAGATCAAAGGAAATAATCCCTTACCGGACGGCACAGGCTTCAACGGCACCCTGCGACCTTTTAGAAGTTACAGGAAAAATTGCTTTTTTGCCAACCGCTCCCCGTGGTGCCCCATTTGTACCAGCGGCGCAAGTATATTGTCTTTTTCATGCCGGTCCTTGCCATTGGCCTCAACGCAGCATTGCCCCCCCCCCCCCACCCGGGGACCAATAGTTAAACAAAAATGCTATTTTTAGTAACAAATCCACGATAAATCCTCGGTGCCGCCGGCACGTACGTAATGGGGGGGGGGTTAATGAGGATGATGTGGTAACAGCTGTATCAGAAGGATAGCATGCGGTAAATATCCTTGTTGTTGTGTCTACGTCGTAACTGCTGTTGACAGGTTTGTCAAAAGAAGGATAAATTTGAATAAGATTTTCTAATATTTATTGGCCACTTAATGTTAGAAAACCTTATTCAAATCTATCCTTCTTTTGACAAACCTTTCACCAGCAGTTACGACGTAGAAACAACAATAATGAGAAATACTGAATTTTGCTTACAGGTAAATATTCTATACATGTACGATAACGTGTATGATAACATGCACTTTCGGCTAAGACCATGAATCTTTGGTATTGTTTTGACCCCCCCCTGTATGCACTCTAATGCACAACACTCACCCAGGCACCCTCACCCACCAACCCACGTTTAGTCATGATTGCATCGTTGTCAAACTGGGTGTTTTTTGCAATCGTCCGTCTGAGGTCGTCTACCTCAAAAGTTCACACAAACCTTAAAAAAAGCATTACATATATTCTACATTTTATATTAAGAATAGACCTGCACACAGTCATATGGAAAAGCACGTTGTCACGTTTGGAAGCGACTCTGTCAACAAATGCAGCATTATAGCGATGTGTGCACAGAATACCACACTTTGCATCATACGTTTGATAAGGCTGTATTACACATACAAAATAAACGCCAGCAATACAGTAAAACCTCAGATAGGAACACCACAAGTGGAGTGAGATTGTTTTTCACAATAAGAATAAACCTGCTAAATATCTACTTGTTTTCAACTCTCTCCCCTTAGCCTTTCTAAAGGCTATGATATTTATAATTTAGTTTAATTATATGTAGTTTCCTTCATATGAAAACAGCCACACAGAACACAACTCTGTTCACATGGATGCATATGTTAGGACTGACTCTAATGACTGATGTTTAAATATCATAGCCTTTTCTGAAGGCTGGCTTATGCTGTGGTAAACAAAAACATGCGGTCAGAGTCCTAGCATCAATCCTAGCCGGCTTTCTAAGGAATACAGTCTTTATCAGCTTTGCATACAAGACAAAACCATGTGCTCACTGGTAAACATTGCATAAAATGTATTTTTAACAGCTGATTTTTGATAGTTTACAACAAGTAAATACATGTACGTAACTAATGTTTAGTATTTCACAATGACCTAATAAATATGCCTTACTAAGTTGCAAAATATACTTTGTAGTATGCAAAAAAAAGAAAACTTAGTGTTTCTTAATTTCATTTATATACACACTTATAATGTGTATGCTTTCAGTGATATAATCAAACATTGTTGTGTGATACTGAGAGATGTACAGTTTACTTTCTATGAAATTTCCATTTTCCCAATAGAATCAATATTCGTATTATTACACATTCTTTGAAATTCCCAATTGAAGTACATGTATACAAATATAACATTTGCCATGAATAATAACATACTAAATCTAAGCAATCCCATAGATCAACCACATTCAAGGCTTGCATAAACCTAGTTGTCATGCTGTTGGGTGTTGGTGACAGAGAGATTATTGTTTCTCTATGACCTCTAGTGCATCGCATAAAAAAGTAAAACATAGCCAGAAACACACTCCAGTATGTATACATGACCAATACATGTGAGAGCTGATTACGGCTGTATTTGTTATGTGCTAGTAAATATTCAACAGGCTATGACGTAGCCGGTGTGGCCTAGCTAAGGCTGCGTGACGTCACCAGCTAGGGATTAGCAAAGGCCAAGAAACGCTATCATCTCGCTAAAACTGAGACATTTAGACTGCGGCTGTTTCTGAGTGCTATGATCACTGGTTTCAATAATCTTTTTAAATGATATTCTTGGCCTTGACAAAGGCTAACTCCCCTGGCAAGGTTTTACTGTATAAGTACATAGGACACACCGACTTTGGGAACTGAGGTGACAACAATGGATCTGACACATACATTAATTCATGCTTAATCCATCGGGTATTTACTTATACTAGTCCTTCATCTAGAGTTGGTGGGCTATCTTAGTCTCCCTTTGAGAAGCATGCTATCTTTGCCTGCAATGTCCAATTACTCGACGAGTCTTTCTCAGCTGCCACTGTAAGTGGTTTTATACGTCATATCTATCGAATCACAGTTCAATTTCAAGTCATATGAACCTTATTTAACATTGACATAGTGCTCGCTGAACACTTTTAGAGCATTTGTTTTTCTGTAAAATAGATTTTTATTTTTTTTAGTTTTTTTTGTTTCTGCTGCCTTATAACCGAACAGCAAAAGTCTTATTTCATGTGAAAAATTTAAATTTATTTAGACCATGCTGCCTCTCAACTTTACCATTTTGATTTTGTAAAGTTGAGAAGGACACTAGAGATGTCGAAATATGTCTAAATAAATTTAAATTTGATTTTCACAGAAAATAGGACTTTGTTTTTCGGTTGTAAGGCAGCAGAAAACAAAAAAAAAAATGCGACCACATGTTGCATACCATATGTCACAAATCTTGTCTAGATTTTTATTTCAAAATAACAATAAAGGTCATTACCGATGGGTCCACACTTATTAATAGTATTTATAAACATTTGATGTTCCCATTTCCACACTTCGTCACATGAGTAGTTTGGCAAATTTGATATAGATTCTATGTCCTGCCAACCTATGTTAAGGGGAGGATGACAATGCACTGCTGGTGTGTGGAAAAGAGGACATCATGTCCCCATTGTAGTAGTTAGTTATCTGTTTTGATGCTGGTTATTTCTCCCATTCATGCATGCAACAATACATGTAGTAGATTTATTGGAATTTTCTGCAGCTTTGATATAGATTTTGTCGGGAAATACATATAAAGTTTCTCATGCACATTACGTTTTATTTACTCAGTCAGAACCCAACTATGCATCCATTTGTTTATTTCATTTCTACATCTCACATTATCCATTTTGCATTTGTGTGTTTACAAGCGGTACATGGTACATGTACATGACACCTGGGATGACACATATCCTTGTGCCATCCCAGTGAAGGCAGACCAGTTTGTCTCAACTGTCCAAGTGTCCAAGTGAGAGAAAAGAGCAGAGCAGACAAGAGAGAGAGAGAAGACAGCGGGAATTGGCCGCATGTCCTTTTATACCAGACCCATCTACGGGGCACGCCATTGTGAGCATCACAGCAAAGAGCAATGACCATATTTGGTCACGCCGCATTGCCATGTCCACACCAATCATGAATATATAATGAGCAACACAGTGTCATTCGCAAAGGTTCTACTCACTTGAACACTGACATTTGATTGGAATACAGAATACAATAAAATATATAAATTCAACACCAATTATGCACCTCGCATATCTTGTCCTATTTGGTAACCAGTATAATTACATCACTTAATTATTGCACGTTCATTCAAAATGCTCATGACAAACTGCTCATTTCCCAATATACATCCGAGCCAAACACCAGCAGGCTGTATTGATTATTTACGGGTTATAAACAGCCAACTGTCTGATGATGGCTCAGCGAATGATATGGCGTACAGAGACTGATGCAAATACGTTACATGACATTTCTCCCCCAGCAAAATATTTGTGATTTCCCATAATCATTAATATATCAATCAACACTATCATGTTCACCTTAAGGGGAAGCCCAGAACATTTTTTTTTACTTTTCTAATTTTTAGTTAATATAGATGATTTTCATAATCATTGGTATAATATGATTTAAGATTTTTTCTCATTTTTTTTCAAAAGTGAAAATAAAATAAAAAGTTTTTAAAGGCATTTTTGTGAAATAATGACCACATGTTTAGGTACATACACTGAATCACTGATAGTGTGTCATTAGATAGAAACACATCTCCTGTACAGAGGAGATATTTCTTTTAAATCGTCCCCAGTTTTAGAATTTTGAAATATATCTTTTCAATGCAAAAAAATAGTAATTTCAAATATGACTCTAGCTTTATGACAGATATTACAAAATGGCCTTTCCCAGCTCATTAGTAGTTTATTATGTGTGTGAATATTCATGAAGGAGATTAGGACTACTTTTGGTAGGCTCCAGAAAACATCACATCATACTGATAAAAAATATAGCAAAATTATATACATCATGATAGGTTGATTCAAGGAATAAGCACATATCTTTAACTTTGTTTAGCATGTAAAGAGCAATAAAACATTGGAGGATGATAATGATCAAACCCAACAGATCATCGAACAAACCAAAATGTGATTCATTGAAATGTTGGTAGCCTCAGATGAGACTTTATTAATGCCTCACTGGACTCTTGTTGTGGTTTTCTGTATTATTCAAGTGAAATAGTCTGGGGGATTATGAAAGCCATTAAGTAGTACAATGAAATACAGTAGAACCTATCCCATGTGGAGACCTTTTGTAAAAAATGAAAAATTTGTCCATGTAAGGGCGATGTCCTGAACAGAGAGGTTTTAATATGGCATTGAAGTAATTGAGAAGAGAAATGTGTCCATACAATACGGGTCTCCTAAATATAAAGGTGCCTACATAGACAGGTTTCACTGTACCTTGGACCTTATTTCAGCATTTTAGCAAGTACTACTGCGTATTAATTTCATAATATGAGATAATTTCAAGAAATTGCATAAATAGTTTTCTGTTGAATTAACATATTATAAAAAGAGGTGGTAGATACAGTTATCATCCAATCAATGGAATAAAAATCTTTGTTGTGTCAACACTTTAAAAAATGGATTGACAACATTGGATTATGGCATAAACTTGGTAAAATTTTGTACCTATTGTAATATCGTTCATGACAGAAGAAAACACAATCTCAAATATGGATGTTAGAAAATTTTCATCAATTGCTTGAATACAAGGTCACAAAATGAAAAAAAGAAGACTGGGGCGACGTTTCTAAATAATCTAAGATAGAACCACAGAATTTACAGAAGTGACATATGGCTGACGGTTTCTATTTATGTACCTAAATATATGCCTATATTTCTGAACATTTTGTGTTTAAAAAAATATTTAAAAAAATAAAAAAATTATGTGGTGGGGCTATTTTTTGTAAATGAGTGATGTAAAAATCATGACTATGAGAATTTTTTCCCTAATTGATGAAAAAATGTATTAGGCTTCCTCTTAAAGTTATGCAAATATTACGTTACATGACAATTTATGTCCCGTGTAAGGAGAGTATTCCAACGTTGCGCTGGTGCGTGGAATTGTGACCAGTATATAATATTGTTATCTATATTGATATTTTTATGTCCGTCACTTATGCATGCACATAGAACTAGATATGCAGGAAACCAAGACTGAAGCATATTATCAGTCAAAAAAAGATATTAAACGGAGGAGCTAATGTTAGAGGCATTTGTTCTTGTGTCCCTTAAAAGCGACGCATATTGTTGGAGGATGCATCTTGCAACCACGAAGAACAGATTGAGTCTGTGGAAAAACTAGACATACTGTGATAGATAAATAATGCGAGCGTTGTGCATCAAATAAAGGTGTGAAAACAATTATCATCTGTCTAACACACATCGATGCCAAACAAATTTTATCCACTAAAAATGTCGTCTGTCATAGAAATATCTTGTGCCAAATTGAATTTCAAAATGTCGTTTGCCCTCACAGCGCAGATCACGGAGCTGACGTGCGGTCCATCCATCCAGACGATCACGGCGCCGGGGACGTACGTGTCTCCCGGATACCGGGAGGACGGCTCGGGCGCCTACCCCAACAACCTCGAATGTACATGGGTCATCGGCGGTGGCCCCAACCAGGTAAGACGCAGATATTGAGTAGCTTCTGTTTACTGGGTAACCTCACAATTAGCTGGTTTTGTTTCACAGCTTTTTTGTTTCTTGTGAGCTAAATTCATTGCTTCAATGACAGCCGATCCTCGCATTATGGTTATGTATACACGTCTTAACTGCTAATAGATAATCATAGTCAATAGTGAGATATTTTAGGGAACGATCATAAATAACGATACTGGGGGGTCGTCCATTTTTGGGGTCCGAAGAAAAAGTTAACCATCCCCCCCCCCCCACCCCCATCAACATTTTAAAAAGTTGAGTGACCGCCCCCCCTCCCCCCAGCCACTCGCTAAAGAAAAAGTCCTCTGTGTAGTTATTGCATTGCTAAAAGAAAATTTTTGAAAAAAATATATGCCGTAGCATGATGAAAAAGTTCAGCGACCCCCCCCAAAGGGAATCAGAAAAGTTGGATGACCACCCCCACACCTTTTTGGACGACCCCCCCCCTCGGTATCATTATTCATGATCGTTCCCTTATACTAGCTTACTAATGGTGAGACTTTTCTACACTGACGTTAAATATAAACATTACAGAAGTACAGCATGAATATCACTGACATTGACATGGTCATCAGCTCTCCATACCCATACTGCAACCTGAATGAAGACTACATGCACGTCTCTGTCGCCACTCGTGGGCACTGCTTACCAATGTCACCCGCCGCCCGTGCCTGAGGTGTACCTGTCGGCGGGGGATCCCGCCACCATAAGGTTTAGGACAGACGGGACATACGCTGGCAACGGATTCCAGTTTAGCTGGGAATATGTTGGTAAGATATGAGGTGTTGTTGTCTTCACCATCATCGTGTTTTGAAGTCTTGGTAGTGAACTTGAAAATACTGCAAGAGTTGGTCAACATAACATACATGTAATTTACGGGAATGCTATTTCATGTAAGCTAAATATATAAGCTATAAGCATCATCATCATCTAAAGTAGGAATACTAAATAACTGTCGCTATCTAACCAATTGGGTTTCTATGTGCATATTTACACTTATATCTATTACACAAGATGTAAATACACATTCTATCATTCCGTGCAAAAAATCACCGCCAATAACCCACGCTGATTGGTCAATCTCCGTGCTCAATTTTTGCGATGGAATGAACGCTAAAAAAAAAAACCACGGCGCTAGTCTAACCTCCTCACAATATCAATACAGCCGCTGACGTATTAAGGCCATGAAGGCGTGTTCATGCTGTGCGGATTGCAACAGGTTAGACTAACTCCTCCGCGCGCCAAAAACTGCAGGAATTGACGCCTCCGCGCTCAAAACAAACGAAATTGACTTGAATGTTGAATGTTATAATATGATTTATTTTAAAATAAAATCATGAAAATGGATTTTAGTCATGATAGAATGGTGATTGACCACTGATTGTCGTGTCATAGCAAAATTGAGCATGCTGACGTCTGATTTTACTCACTTCGCTCGGGTAAATCAGACGCCAGCATGCTCAATTTTGCGATTAACACTCCA
>CM032665.1:21901719-21925576 GCA_019095985.1 Streblospio benedicti
GCCTGCTGGTGTTTGCTCGATGTATATTGGGAAATGAGCAGTTTGTCATGCGAGCATTTTGAATGAACGTGCAATAATTAAGTGATGTAATTATACTGGTTACCAAATAGGACAAAATACGCGCATAATTGGTGTTGAATTTATATTTTTATTGTACTGTATTCCAATCAAATGTCAGGGTTCAAGTGAGTAGAGCGCTTCGCGAATGTGCTGTGTTGCTCATTATATATTCATGATTGAGTGTGGACATGGCAATGGAGTGACCAAAATACATGGTGGTTGCTTTTGTGCCCGTGATGCTCACAATGGGGTTCCCCGTAGATGGATCTCGAATAAAAGAGCATGAAGCCGATTCTTCGCCTCTTCTGTCTTTTGTCTCTTCTCCCCTTTCTCTCACTTGGACACTTTGACAGTTGAGACAAACTTGTTCCTTCACTGATGGCATTGATATGTGTCATCTTAGGTGTCATGTATCATGTATCATTTACAGCTTAAAAACGTAACTACTACAATGGGGACATGATGTCCTCTTTTCCACACACCAGTGGTGCATTGTGATCCTCCCCCTAACATAGGCTAGCAGGACATAGAATCTATATCAAATCTGCCAAACTACTTATGTGACGAAGTGTGGAAATGGGAACATCAAATGTTTATAAATACTAAGTGTGGACCCATCGGTAATGACCTTTATTGTTATTTGGAAATAAAAATCTATTTTACAGAAAAACAAATGCTCTAAAACTGTTCAACAAGCACTATTTCAATGTTAAATAAGGTTCATATGACTTGAAATTGAACTGTGATTCGATAGATATTACGTGGGAAACCATTTACAGTGTCAGCTCAGAAAGACTCGTGGAGTCATTGGACATTGCAGGCAACGATAGCATGCTTCTCAAAGGGAGACTGAGATAGCCCACCAACTCTAGATGAAGGACTAGTACATAGACAAAACCGGGTGAGTTGGTAACATTGATTATTTTATTGGGCAAGTTCTTGGGGCGTATCACGGCGAGCCCGAAGGGCGCCGTGATACGCCCCAAGAACGAGCCCAATAAAATAATCAATGTTACACAACGAACCCGGTTTTGTATTTATCAGTCTTTTCTAAACAATTACAATACTGTTTAAAAGATAAACTGGCATATATTCAACACATTTAACAAGATAATTTATCAATAAATTACAAAATGCAATAATATGTAGTAATACACTGCATAATCATAACAGAACACGGCGCAGCCAGTCGCTAGGACATATAGACGCCTATGGTCGGACTTCTGCAATACAATCGTCTGCCGTATGACTGATACGCAACGCGGTTCTGTGTGATCTCTTTGATGTTCATTGATTTTGGAGCTTTTTCTTAGTAGTTTAATAAAAATCAATAACTTTTCCTAGAAGTAGCAGGTGTGCTATATTCATGAACATATTTGAAGTGGGTCAAAAACTAGTCCGGTTGACAACTAACCATATACGGAAACCGTATACGGACAGTCCTGATACAAGATATTTTTACACGGCAGTTCTGGAGGTCGATATCGACCGAAAATACATGCAAAAAGACTGATAAAAAGTAAATACCAGATGGATCAAGCATGAATTAAATGTCAGATCCATTGTTGTCACCTCAGTGCCCAAAGTCGGTGTGTCCTATCTACTTATACAGTAAAACCTTGCCAGGGGAGTTCAAAACAAGTAGATATTTAGCAATGGTTTATTGTTATTGTGAAAAACAATCCCACTCCACTTGTGGTGTTCCTATCTGAGGTTTTACTGTATTGCTGGCGTTTATTCTGTATATGTAATACAGTCTTATCAAACGTATGATGGAAAAGTGGTATTCTGTGCACACATCACTATAATGCTGCATTTGTTGACAGAGTCGCTTCCAAACGTGACAACGTGCTTTTCCATATGACTGTGTGCAGGTCTATTCTTAATATAAAAATGTAAAATATATGTAATGCTTTTTTTATGGTTTTGTGTGAACTTTTGAGGTACACCTCCGGTTTATGCAAAAAAACACCCAGTTTGACAACCATATCATCATGACTAATGTTATCATACGACATATAGAATAATGAAAGTGGCCGGATATCATCCTTGAAAGTGACAAAGTGCCCAACAAACGAAGTCAGTGGAAAGCCTGTCGGATTAAGGCTGGCACAGTTGGTGAAGCTAAATATAGCGAAGGTGTCAGACAGTGTGATTGCGCAATGCAGCATACAGGCATATAGGCGGTTGAAGTGTGATTTTCTGGATGGGAGGTTGGTGTGTGGGTCTGCACACCCGACTATGACATATAAGACTGGTTTGATTCATAGCCGGGAGGTTGAGTTCGATTCCCGATCTTCCAAGTAACACTGACTTCGGTTCATTGGTGGAAGACAAGGACCAGGGTGCTTCCATAGAAGCTGCACCGGATCGATCCCGGATATTTCCCTATGGGATCTGGCTCGAGCCAGGCTCGAGCTCCATGAAGTGGTTCGGATTCACCCGGGATGTGGAAGAGGTGGTGTCTGTTCATTCCACTGCCGTCTCTACTGCCGGATCGGATCTGGGCTGGTATGGGGGGTTGTCGATGGAGTAGGGAGTTGGGGAGTCTGTCAGACGGGCTCGGACACAATGCATCCTGATAGATTGACAAAGTGCCCAACAAACAAAGTCAGTGGAAAGCCTGTCGGATTAAGGCTGGCACAGTTGGTGAGGGTGCCTAAATATAGTTCACTATTGAAAACACGATGACAACTATGACTTTGAAAACATCAACATGTTTGATGACAACTTTCATAACGTTAAATAAACTATTAAACTTTGATAACGACTTTGTCAATGACGACAAAGACAACTACACCTCAAGTCTTACCAACATATTCCCAGCTAAACTGGAATCCGTTGGCAGCGTCTGTCCCATCTGTCCAAAACTTTATGTAGACGGGCTCCCCCGCCGACAGGTACACCTCAGCCACAGGCGGCTGGTGACACAGAGCAGCCCAACTACCGGCGACAGAGACGCTAATGCTGTCATACATGTAGCAGAGTGGGTATGGACGGCTGTTGACCATGTCAATGTCAGTGACATTCACACTGAATTTCTGTAAAGGTAATATATTAGGTGAGCATGCAAGTCTCGCCATAAGTATTCTCGTATAAAGTAAATCGAATAATGAAAGAAGACGCTCTATGAAACAACCCCCTAATGAACCTGTAGACAGTGTATGCATTTGTTATACTATCTCTGCATCGTACCTGGCCGAGGCCACCATCAATGGTCCATTCACAGTAGAGGTTGTTGGGGTAGGCGCCCGAGCCGTCCTCCCGGTATCCGGGAGACACGTACGTCCCCGGCGCCGTGATCGTCTGTTCGCACGTCAGCTCCGTGACCTGCGCTGTGAGGGCAGACGACATTTTGAAAATTCAATTTGGCACAAGATATTTCTATGACAGACGACATTTTTAGTGGATAAAATTTGTTTGGCATCGATGTGTGTTAGACAGATGATAATTGTTTTCACACCTTTATTTGATGCACAACGCTCGAATTATTTATGTATCACAGTATGTCTAGTTTTTCCACAGACTCAATCTGTTCTTCGTGGTTGCAAGATGCATCCTCCAACAATATGCGTCGCTTTTAAGGGACACAAGGACAAATGCCTCTAACATTAGCTCCTCCGTTTAATGTCATTTTTTTGACTGATAATATGCTTCACTCTTGGTTTCCTGTATATCTAGTTCTATGTGCATGCATGTGTGACGGACATAAAAATATCAATATAGATAACAATATTATATACTGGTCACAATTCCACGCACCAGCGCAACGTTGGAATACTCTCCTTATAAATTGTCATGTAACGTAATATTTGCATAACTTTAAGGTGAACATGATAGTGTTGATTGAAATATTAATGATTATGGGAAATCACAAATATTTTGCTGTTAAGGGGAGAAATGTCATGTAACGTATTTGCATCAGTCTCTGTACGCCATATCATTAGCTGAGCCATCATGAGACAGTTCTCTGTTTTTTTGCATGCTGACACGATTTACCCAAAATTCGGGCAAATCAGACGCCAGCATGCTCAATTTTGCGATTGACACGACAATGAGTGGTCAATCACCATTCTATCATGACTAAAATCCATTTTCATGATTTTATGTTAAAATAAATCATATTATAACATTCAACATTCAAGTCAATTTCGTTTTGTTTTGAGCGTGCGGAGACGTCAATTCCTGCAGTTTTTGTGCGCGGAGGTTTTAGTCTAAACTGTTGCACTCCGCACAGCATGAACATATATTCTTACTACGCCAACGGCTGTATTGATATTGTGAGGAGATTAGACTAGCGCTGTGGGTTTTTGGGGAGTGTGTTTTCCATGAGCAAAATTGAACGGAGATTGACCAATCAGCGTGGGTTATTGGTGGTGATTTTTGCACGGAATGATAGACAGTTGGTTGTTTATTAAATAATACAGCCTGCTGGTGTTTGGCTCGATGTATATTGGGAAATGAGCAGTTTGTCATGAGCATTTTGAATGAACGTGCAATAAAAGGATGTAATTATACTGGTTACCAAATAGGACAAAATATGCGAGGTGCATAATTGGTGTTGAATTTATATATTTTATTGTACTGTATTCCAATCAAATGTCAGGGTTCAAGTGAGTAGAGCCTTTGCGAATGACACTGTGTTGCTCATTATATATTCATGATTGGTGTGGACATGGCAATGCGGCGTGACCAAATATGGTCATTGCTCTTTGCTGTGATGCTCACAATGGCGTGTCCCGTAGATGGGTTTGGTATAAAGGACATGCGGCCAATTCCCGCTGTCTCTCTCTCTCTCTCTTGTCTGCTCTGCTCTTTCTTGTCTGCTCTGGACACTTGGGACAGTTGAGACAAACTGGTCTGCCTTCACTGGGATGGCACAAGGATATGTGTCATCCCAGGTGTCATGTATCATGTATCATGTACCGCTTGTACACACACAAATGCAAAATGGACAATGTGAGATGAAGAAATGTAATAAACAAATGGATGCATAGTTGGGTTCTGACTGAGTAAATAAAACGTAATGTGCATGAGAAACTTTATATATATTTCCCGACAAAATCTATATCAAAGCTGCAGAAAATTCCAATAAATCTACTACATGAATGGGAGAAATAACCAGCATCAAAACAGATAACTAACTACTACAATGGGGACATGATGTCCTCTTTTCCACACACCAGCGGTGCATTGTGATCCTCCCCTAACATAGGCTAGCAGGACATAGAATCTATATCAAATCTGCCAAACTACTTATGTGACGAAGTGTGGAAATGGGAACATCAAATGTTTATAAATACTAAGTGTGGACCCATCGGTAATGACCTTTATTGTTATTTGGAAATAAAAAATCTATTTTTACAAAAAACAAATGCTCTAAAACTGTTCAACAAGCACTATTTCAATGTTAAATAAGGTTCATATGACTTGAAATTGAACTGTGATTCGATAGATATTACGTGGGAAACCATTTACAGTGTCAGCTGAGAAAGACTCGTGGAGTCATTGGACATTGCAGGCAACGATAGCATGCTTCTCAAAGGGAGACTGAGATAGCCCACCAACTCTAGATGAAGGACTAGTACATAGACAAAACCGGGTGAGTTGGTAACATTGATTATTTTATTGGGCAAGTTCTTGGGGCGTATCACGGCGAGCCCGAAGGGCCGTGATACGCCCCAAGAACGAGCTAAATAAAATAAATCAATGTTACACAACGAACCCGGTTTTGTATTTTTATCGTCTTTTCTAAACAATTACAATACTGTTTAAAAGATAAACTGGCATATATTCAACACATTTAACAAGATAATTTATCAATGAATTACAAAATGCAATAATGTGTAGTAATACACTGCATAATCATAACAGAACACGGCGCAGCCAGTCGCTAGAAATATAGACTCCCTATGGTCGGACTTCTGCAATACAATTACGTCTGATACGCACTGATACGCACGCTGTTCTGTGTGATCTCTTTGATGTTCATTGATTTTGGAGCTTTTCTTAGTAGTTTAACAAAAATCAATAACTTTTCCTAGAAGTAGCAGGGTGCCATATTCATGAACATATTTGAAGTGGGTTAAAACTAGTCCGGTTGACAACCAACCATATACGGAATCCGTATACGGACAGTCCTGATACTGCAAGATATTTTTACACGGCAGTTCTGCAGGTCGATATCGACCGAAAATACATGCAAAAGACTGATAAAAGTAAATACCAGATGGATCAAGCATGAATTAATGTCAGATCCATTGTTGTCACCTCAGTGCCCAAAGTCGGTGTGTCCTATCTACTTATACAGTAAAACCTTGCCAGGGGAGTTCAAAACAAGTAGATATTTAGCAATGGTTTATTGTTATTGTGAAAAACAATCCCACTCCACTTGTGGTGTTCCTATCTGAGGTTTTACTGTATTGCTGGCGTTTATTCTGTATATGTAATACAGTCTTATCAAACGTATGATGGAAAAGTGGTATTCTGTGCACACATCACTATAATGCTGCATTTGTTGACAGAGTCGCTTCCAAACGTGACAACGTGCTTTTCCATATGACTGTGTGCAGGTCTATTCTTAATATAAAATGTAAAATATATGTAATGCTTTTTTTATGGTTTGTGTGAACTTTTGAGGTAGACGACCTCAGACGGACGCGGAAAAAAACACCCAGTTTGACAAATTCATATCATCATGACTAATGTTATCATACACCATCGCTATGCATGTATAGAATATTTAAAGTGGCTCGGACACAATGCATCCTGAAAGTATGACAAAGTGCCCAACAAACGAAGTCAGTGGAAAGCCTGTCGGATTAAGGCTGGCACAGTTGGTGAAGCTAAATATAGCGTAAGGTGTCAGACAGTGTGATTGCGCAATGCAGCATACAGGCATATAGGGCTAAGTTGAAGTGTGATTCCTTCGTGATGGGAGGTTGGTGTAGTGGTCTGCACACCCGACTATGACATATAAGACGGTCTGATTCATAGCCGGGAGGTCGTGGAGTTCGATTCCACCATCTTCCAAATTACCTTTTACAAGCAACACTGACTTTGCGTTTCAATTGGTGGAAGACAAGGACCAGGGTGCTTCGGTAGAAGCCGCTGCATGAGGCCGGATCGATCCCGGGATATTTCCCGGATGGGGATCTGCCTCGAGCCAGGCTCGAGCTCCATGCAGTGGTTCCGGATTCACCCCGGGATGTGGAAGAGAGGTGGTGTCTGCCTCCACTGCCGTCTCTACTGCCCGGATTTAAAATTTATAGACAAATGAATAAAATTTATAGGTAGCAATGGTTGCCTAGCAACGGACATTATGACTTGCTGAACTACATAGCAACAGTGGTTAACTTTAAAATTTATAGGTAGCAGATAAAACACAAATGAATAAAATTTATAGGTAGCAATGGTTGCCTAGAGTCGTTATGACTTGCTGTTAGCGTTGTTAACATTAAAATTTATAGGTAAAAAATAAAACACAAATCAATAAAATTTATAGGTAGCAATGGTTGCCTAGCAACAGTCCTTATCACTTGCTGTTGGCAACAGTTGTTAACTTAAAAATTTATAGGTAGCAAATAAAACATGAAACACAAATCACAAATCAATAAAATTAGAAAACAAGTGAAAATTCATTGTTGCCATCCATGTTGACTCAACGATGTCAAAGGTCTAAATGGTTGTTAGCTTGTTGGATCTTGACATAAGTAAGTTTTTGAGCCCAAGAGTCTATTATATTGGCACCACTCGCTGAAAGGCGCCGTTTTTAAGGCTGGTACGTCATTTTACGTACCAAATCTTACGTTGTTAAGCGTTCAAAGTGACGTCACACTATTGTCTAGCCATAGAAAATGGCCAATAACAATGTATAGAGTAGCAAAGTACTCTATACATGGTGCAATCTTCTGAGCTGATGATCTTGCAACACCTTGCAAGCGTTTATGATATAATCCATTCATTGAAATAGTTGTTTGTTAAATGATGTCATGTCTAGTCCATGATAAATGAAGCAGATGCTTTTCATTTCAAATGACGTTTTTAGAAAGTTCACAGTCCTTTACATGGATTAATCTGAATGTCCAATTCCGTTATCCTCTAGTATGTATTCATTAGGTTTTTCATAACCGTCCAATATAAGAAGAAATAATTATTTTTTGAGATGAAAATATATTTTCAACATTTGAACAGGTGGTTGTTTGACTCACATAAGGGATTCGGCTGGCAGATATTGATGTTTTGGGAAAAGTGGGGATGACTTAATAAGGTTATTCTATAAACTAGACAAAACATATCATTGATACAAAATAAACTTATTATTCCTAATATGTGACTTTTATAATAATAAGAAAAGTTCAAAAGAATTAGTCAAAACGTATTTGTTCTAAAAAATAAAAGATTGTGTCACAATGTGCTCAACAAATGTGAACAACAAACGGGTCACATTTCTCGTGGTCTAAAAAAAAATAAATCTGAATTGATGAATCTGTTACACCTTACATACACTCAATCATATGTATGGACATTTTGAGTTCTGTCAAGTGAAAGTTATTTAAAGATTAAACTTAGAAATATTGTCGCCAAGAGTCTATTATATTGGCCTCGCTCGCTGAATGGTGCCGTTTTAAGGCTGGTACGTCATTAAACGTTCAAAATGACGTCACGTATATAGTATATTAGTAAGTACTGCAAACAGAGTTAGTTTTGAATAAAGGACTTTACAGGATATGTGATATTACTTCAAATGTTGGACCACGGATATGGTGTGTTTATAAGCCCTGCAATCTTGCAAAATATTGGATATATTCCCGTGTTGATAAATGTCTGAGAGACCACCAGGATTTCAAGTGGCAACTATACGTTGTTATGGATTTGTTATGTTGCTAAGGGGGATGTAATCTGATTGGTTAAAGTCATGTGACTTGTACCCAATCACATGTCATCTCTACACTATAAAAGCAAGTTACATCTCAAGCACAGCACATTCACTCACAAGACTTTCGTTGCATGCATTTCATCTATTCAACTCTTCAATGGCCCATTTTGAGATTCAGCAAATTAGAGAACGACATATAAATAAATTTAATATAAATGGCTTTGATTATAAAGTAAAGATTGAAGGTCCAAACAATGATATTACGTACGCTGAAGCATTACAACACCTTCACAATGTCCTTTCTGGTAAGTTTTCTTTTTAAATATACCATTCTATATGTCTATTTTTAACTAATGTTGAATTATGTGTTTCATTGTGAATATTTTATTTCAGAAATATTGGCTCATCTTATGGAAACAATTGAAGCCCATCACATGGTTCGTCTTTCCATTTTTTCTCCACACCTTCATCATGAAATATGGGTCCCATTCATGAGAGCTGATCTTCTTGATGTGGACAGAATTTTAGTAGAAGTTGAACGTGTGTTGCAATCTAATGATGAATGGCTATTTGATGAAGTTTTTATATCATTTGTACATGCACCCTTACCTGTCGGTGGCGGCAAATTAACACGGAACTTTGCTAATTACCTACAAGCCAAAAAATGCATTATACAAATTCCATCTGACTCTCTCAACATGTGCTGTTCAAGGGCTATCGTCACATCAATGGCTAGGCTAGATAATCATCCTCAATGGAATAATATAAGACAAGGTTTAAGCATTCAACTCAAACTGGCTGAAAAATTACAGCATTCTGCACAAATTCCAGTCGGCACAGCATGCGGAGTAGAAGAATTCAAAAAGTTTCAGGAAGTGTTAGCCCCTGACTATCAACTCTTTGTGTACTCTGGAGATTATTTTAACTGCTGCATTTATGAAGGAAAGGACTTTGCTGAAAAACAAATCTACCTTTACCATGCAGGAAACCATTTTTCCGTCATCACGTCTATGACTGCATTCCTTGAGAAAAGTTTTTTCTGCAAATCATGCCAAATAGGTTATAGTAACAAAGCAAGTCATGTGTGTAAAAATGGGTGCAGTTGTTGTAGAAATTCAACAAAATGTGTATTCACCCAATGGAAGAATTGCAATGAATGTCATCGCTTTTTTGTATCAGATGCCTGTTACCAACATCATCTTACTCAAAATGTTTGTAATTACATTAAGTGTTGCCCTACATGTGGACATACCTTTCACACAGGCAACAAACACGAATGTGGTATGATGTATTGCAAATATTGTAAAGTCCAGCAACCTGTATCCCATAAATGTTACATTCAACCTCTGAAACAGAAAAAACCTACACCTGAACAATTGTATATATTTTATGACTTTGAGTGCTTACTTGATGAAACTAGTAAGCATGTCCCTAATTTATGTGTTGTTAATAAGGTGTGTGGTAAATGCATGACAGAACCTATGAGTGATTTTTTGTGCGAATGTGAAAGAGAACAATTCGTTTTCAAAGGTGAAGCCACACTGAATGATTTTTGCGAGTGGCTATTTGGAGGAACAAATGACAAATGTATTGCCATTGCCCATAATGCACAAGCATATGATCTCCATCTCATTATGCCATATATTCATAATCTAGGCATTAAACCAACCATCATACAAAATGGAAAAAAGATCCTCTGTTTAGAAGCGTGCGGTCTAAAATTTATTGATTCACTGAATTTTTTCAATACATCTCTAGCCAAACTCCCTGAAATATTTGGAATTCAAGAACTTCAGAAAGGTTTTTTCCCTCATCTTTTTTCCACAAAAGCTAATCAAAATTATCAAGGCCCTATGCCTGATATTTCGTATTTTGATCCAGATGGAATGAAAACTGAAAAAAGATTAGAATTCATCACATGGTATGAAAAGCAACACTTTTTTGACTATCAAGCAGATTTACTGAAGTATTGTATCAGCGATGTAGACATCTTACAGAGATGTTGTGGAAAATTCAGGGCGCTCTTTTTACAACTTACTGGCAACATCGAACCATTTACATCATCCATTACCATTGCAAGTGCCTGTAACACCGTGTATAGAACGCTATTTTTAAAAGATGATGAAATTGCAATAATACCAACACATGGATATCATCCTGACAAACAGTCTGTCATAGCTTTATGTTGGCTTGATTGGATGGACCAGAATCACAAGTTGGGAATGAGGCACGCATTTAATGGGGGTGAAGTTAGACTAAATGGTGTAAAGGTAGATGGATTTGATGCATCGGGAAAAGTCTATCAATTTCACGGGTGCTTCTATCATGGCTGTGAAAAGTGCTATCCCAACCAAGATACTGTCAATGTTGTCAACGGTCTAACCATGAGAGAACTGCGGCAACGTACCCGATTAACAACAATGAGAATTGAAGATCGTGGTTATGAGGTGATTGAAAAATGGGAATGCTCCTTCAGAGAAGACATTAAGAAAAATGATGAACTTGCCCTATTTTATCAAGAATATCAGCCCTACATGCCAATGAATCCCCGAGATGCATTTTATGGAGGGAGAACTAATGCTATAATGCTTTTTTATGAACCACAAGAAAATGAACGAATCTCTTATGTTGATTTTACATCGCTCTACCCGTGGGTGTGTAAATACGGTCTCTTTCCTGTTGGACATCCAGATGTTTATTATGGTGATAGCATTCCGGACAAAGTCACAGGTCTAATTAGAGTCAAAATGCTTCCCCCTAAAGAACTGTTTCATGGTCTCCTTCCTGTGAAAATAAACAACAAGTTAATGTTTCCTCTATGTAAAATGTGTGCTCAGCAAGGAGCTCAAACCAAATGCACTCACAGTGATCAAGATAGAGCAATCACTGGAACATGGGTTTCCCTAGAAGTAGAGAAAGCTGTGGAAATGGGCTACACTATTTTGGAGAGGTACGTTGCTTGGCACTTTCCACAAACTACGCAGTACAACCCTGCCACTCGACAAGGAGGACTCTGGGCTCAGTATATTGATTTGTGGCTAAAGATAAAGCAGGAAGCGGATGGTTATCCTTCTTGGTGTCAAACTGAAGAAGACAGGCAAAAATACATCAGCGACTACTACACCCATGAGGGAATTCACCTAGACCCTCAGCGCATAGTGAGAAATGAGGGATTACGTTCGGTGTGCAAGTTAATGCTCAACTCTCACTGGGGTAAGTTTGGGCAGAATCCTCAAAAGAAAAAGATCGTTTACATCGACGATCCAAAAGTCTATGTGGAAATGATGTTAGACGATAAAACCCAAGTCTGCGATATTTCATATGTCAACAATGAACACATTGCTCTTCAGTATGAAAACAAAGATGAATTTGTAGAACCGTTGCCTAACACCAATGTTGTTTTGGCTTCATTTGTTACAGCACAAGCTCGTCTGAGATTGTACGACGTCCTTCACAAATTAGGTGACAGAGCACTATATTTTGATACAGACTCTGTTATTTATATCCACAAAATGAACTGTTGGAATCCCCCAATAGGAGACTACCTAGGAGAACTTAAAGATGAAACAGCTGGTGTTGCCATCACAGCCTTCTGCAGCGGAGGTGCGAAAAACTATGCATATGTACTCGAAAACGGTAAATCTGTATGCAAAATCAGAGGCTTTACTCTAAATCACCGGAATTCGTTGATATTGAACTTTGAGTCAATGAAAACCCTCATTACAACTCCCGAAGAAACCAAGAAAAGCACTGAGGACAAAACTGTGTACAACATTGATGACCCATACAAAATTGTTAGACATAACGGTGATCTAAAAACAGTTTCTCAGCACAAACAATATAGATTAGTATATGATAAAAGAATTCTGGTGAAAGACACTCTAAAAACTTACCCTTATGGGTGGCAAGGAGCTTTATAAGAACTCTGTCACACCTCATGTCTCATTTGTAATGATGGCTTCAATCAAGTCAGACAAGATATCTTTGTGTGGAGGATTTGAGTTTGAAATATATGATGGTTGGTTCCTTCAAATAGACAATGATTGTATACCTGTCAAATATACGTTAAGTCATGGTAAAAAATCGATGTCTTTCTATTCCTCTGTGATGAATGATCTTGTTGCAAGAAATTATAGCATTCGTCTTGCAAAGGGTAGAAAACAAATGATCATACCACCTCAAGTGTTGCAAGCGTTTGTTGAACATGAAACTTTTCTTTCTTGGTATGATAGTATTGTATAGAAATTGTTGTAAATAATAAAAGGTGTGACAAAAAAAATGTTGTTTTGTAACAACCAATCAAAGTTTGATCATGTGTGCCATATTAACCAATCAAAAGCAAGCACAACCTTTATAAGGCACACATCATGCCAGAATGTATCATTCTCTCACCATGGCTCTTGCTGTTCACATCACTAACTTTGGAGTGCAAGTCGATAACATAGCCAAGAAGACATCTATTACATTACCTCCTGATGCCTGGCAAAATCTCATAGCGTGTCAAGAACAAGTTACTTCAAGTATCGATGAAAAGACAGAATCATCCTGGTCCTTAACAGGAGATGTTCGTGTAAGCACCACTCTCTTCAATAATCATGTTTACATACATATTCGACACTGGTTTAAGAATCATCCAACTCGCAAGGGACTCTCTCTCTTTGAAAAAGAATGGCCAGAATTGTGTGAACATCTAAAAGAAGGAAATGAGATGAAACTTGCTAGAAAAGTAATGCTAGAGATGATGAAAACTGAAATAACAAAAATGATACATAAGAAATGTGAGGGATGTTTGAAAGGTTACCCATCCCAGACTGATCACGATTGTCTTATGAATGGCTTTGACACTGCAAAAGCTGCCGCTGATGACGTCACCATCAAACCCGAAGATTTTATAGCTAAATTGGCTGGTGCTGCTCTCCAGCAGAGTGTTATCCTAGAAACACCCTATGATTCCTACAAAAGAGTAAAACTGTTTGACATGGACAAAATCAAGCAAAGCATTGTGAATGATTATGTTTACTAACTGTGTGTATATATGTTTTACAGTTATTATGGTCTATGTACTTTAATGTAATAAACGTTTAAATGTGTAAAGTTGTTCGTTTGCTTCATCTAAACATACATATATGATTTATAACCATAGAACATATCATTACTATAATGGCTTTACAAGAGTGCGTTGACCAAAAGTACATTGGGTTTAGACACCCATTTACCTGTATCTGCGTAGGCCCGACCTGTAGTGGAAAAACACAATATATAGCAAAACTCATCCAACATAAAGATGCTGTCATCACACCCAATGTGACCAGGGTTATCTATTCCTACAAAAAATATCAACCGCTATTTGATACCATGCCAAATGTGGAATTTGTACAAGGGCTGAATTTCACACTTGATAAAACCATTCCAACACTGCTGGTGATTGATGACCAAATGGGGGATTGCGATTCCAAATTGACTGAATTATTCACGGTCTGTGCACATCATGAAAACTGCTCCATCTTATTTGTTAGTCAAGTCCTTTTTTATCAAGACAAAGCCTACCGCACTGCTTGCCAGAACGCCATGTATTTGATACTATTCAGGTCCCCACGATGCAAAGCCCAAATTGGCCTTTTGGCGAGACAAATGTTTCCACCCGGTAAAGCTACCAAAATGCTCAAGGCTTTTGATGATGCTACTTCAAAACCATTCTGCAATCTCATCGTTGATTTGAAACCGGATACTCCTGAACTTTTACGCCTAAAATCAAATATCTTACCCGATGAAGGAGATGTATTCCAAAAGGCCAAGTTAGCACACACTTACATACTATAAATAATCACATGATCACAATTTTTGTTCATTCATTACAATGGCTTCAAGACTCAAAGCACATATACAAACTCTTAAACAATTACGACGCTGTGGGAAAAAACAACAGAAAGCCATTCTAATTAAAGGTGGTAAACCATTACAGTTGTGTCTTCAAGAATGTGCTCTGAATGTATTAAAAGGCAATGTTCCGCTGACTAGAGATCAGTTCAAAAAGTTGAAGAGCCACAAGAACAACCTTCGTGAGTTGAGTAAGAAAAAGACAAGTCATAAAAAGAGATTACACATTGAGCAGAAAGGAGGATTTCTACCTTTGCTGCTTGCACCAATTGTTGGCTCTCTGCTGAGTGGAATATTAAGGAGATGAGTTGTAAAGTGTATCTAGTCCCAGAAGATGTTATCAACTCTTGGAGGTCAGAACAAAGAGAAGCTGCTGTGGATAAACCACTAGACAAAACCATATCAAAACTAGACTCTGACATGAACAAAACACTGAACACTAATATGTCAGATTACGACAAGGAGAAAATTTTCACACAACAGCTCAATCAATATTTGACAATGCGTGATCAAAAGTATGAGGCCCCACATGAGACTCTACCAACGGCGCATGTACTGTCTAGCATTCCTAAAATCTACCAGTCCAAAGCTCGAGGTCTTTTGGAATTCCTCAAAGCAGATAAAGATGTACAATGGGACGAACAAGGGCGCTTATCTATTGGAGAGCAAAGGATTGAAAACAGTCACATTATCGATCTCATCCACGATGCTCTGAGACACCGAAAGAGAGCTGAAAAACCCAAGGGCTGGAGAGAACTGAGTAAACATTTGCATTCAAAGAACATACCCCACGAACTCGTTGGAAATCCACAGTGGCACGACACACCCAGACAACAAAAGCCAAAACCTAAAACATTGGATGAAAGATTTACACCCGTCAAAGACTTTGAAGAGTATACGCCAAATACATATGAAACACCAAAGGCTGCGCCTAGATTGAAACAAAGAAAAAGTAAGATCTTAGGACGAAAGAAAATAAAAGATTGGATACATGTTAAACCATGAGCAAGTTTGCAAATGTGTATTATAATCCACGTCACCCTGGAAGTTTTGGTAGTGTTCACAAGCTTTGGAAGCATGTAGGCGGACCAAAGTCTGAAGTGCGCAGATGGTTAGAGACCCAGAATACGTATACTCTGCATAAACCTGCAAGAAAAAAATTCAAAAGAAATAGGATCCAGGTGGCTGGCATTGACGATCAGTTTGAAGCTGATTTGATAGATGTGCAGGGAATAGCAAAATATAACAATAACTTCAAATATCTACTTACATGTATTGATTCATTAAGCAAGTATGCATTTGTTGTTCCAATCAAGGATAAATCTGGAGATACACTTGTGAAAGCATTTAAAATCATTTTCAAGAAACGTATACCCAGGAAACTGCGTACTGACAAAGGTAAAGAATTTGTTAATAGAAAGTTTCAGAATTATCTAAAAAAGCAAAACATTATATTTTTCACATCAAACAATGAGACCAAAGCAGCCATTGTTGAACGATTCAACCGCACACTCAGAAGCAATTAGTTCATTTTGTTTACTTTAAGTTTCATACTGATGCAAGCATCAGCAATCTTCAGAACAAAATGGCAGTTACAGAATTCCAGGAACTTGGTGACAAATATTCAGTACCAGAAAATTATTGATTAATATATAGAGTAGTTTACGTAAACCTAATATTACAGTGCAACTAAGAAATACTTTTTGTTGGAATTACTAAATGGCTAATTACTCGAGTTACAGCTATAGGATTGCCAGAAACAATAGTCAGTACACAAATATTACAGCAAGTATGGTTTAGGAACAATGGGGATTACATACATAGTGCTAAAGGTTATTTTATAGTCAGCTGATTGGTGGTGGTATGAAGTTACAGAGGAGATGTTTTTTTCCTGTGTCTGCATTCACTTGGTAATTCGTTTCTTGTATTGAGTGTGGCCAGGTGTGGTTTACATATGATAAAATATTTTTTCTCTCAAACACAGTTTACATGATTTGGTAGATGTTGTGTATGGATCTGCCTTTGCTAACACTTTCCAATTTATGGTGTGTGGTATGTTTTGGTCTTTCAATGTCCAAATATATTGGCTAAGTGCGGTGCTGTTTTTTTTTTTTTGTCTCTGAAGGAGCTTTTTGTGGTTATTATATCTGGTTTTAAAAAGGTTTTCTGTTATGCCTACATATTGTTCTGTTTTGTTATTGTCCTGTCTCTTAACTGTTGCTTGGTATACTATTCCGTTTACGAGGCAGTTGCCATTCAATGGGCATGTGTTTTTATTTCTGCAGTTGCAGTTATTGATACTGTTGTTGCTGTTGCTTGTGTTCTTTTTTCTAATTATTGCTTTATTATGGTTTGAGATGATCTGGTTCATGTTTGGCATGCATTTATAGCTTATCCTGATGGTATTCCTGTTTATAAGTTTGTGGAGTTGGTGATCTGTGGGGAAGCTTCTATCTATTAGTTTAAGAAATTTTTGTCCTATATTGGTTGTGACATTGGCGCTGAAGGGGGGGTTGAACCAAGTTATTTTGCGTTTGCGTTTACGTCCTTGCGTACTATTGTTTTGTTTTGTGTCTTGTGTTTGATATTTCAATGTATATTTATAGCCGCTTCTTTGAAGGGCTTCTTGATATGGGGGTGTCGCTTCTTTGAATAATTTTTCATCTGATGATATTGCAGTGAGTCTATTGTTGATACTATCTGGGATATTTTTGATGATGGAGGGTGGGTGATTACTTTGACTGTGGACGTATAGAGGTATGTTATTGGGTTTCATATACGGCTTGAAGGTTTTTGTGTTTAGATTCAATGTTATGTCAAGGAAGTCTACTATTTTTCTATTTGCCTCTATTGTAATTTTGAGGTTGTTTTTGCCAAATATTTTTGTGATTTCTTTCTTAATTTTTTCTATTTCCCTAGGTGGTTTTTGGCATACTGCGAGACCATCGTCTCTATACAATCCCACATTTATGTCTATTGCCTTCATTTGTGACAACAAGTATAGTCCAATCAGCTCACATGTCTCTGCGCCATCGTAGCTACCCATGGTAACATCAAATTTTGTTTGTGATGTTTTACACCATGGTTCTTCGTTGTGATCCATACACAACATCTACCAAATCATGTAAACTGTGTTTGAGAGAAAAATATTTCATCATATGTAAACCACACCTGGCCACACTCAATACAAGAAACGAATTACCAAGTGAATGCAGACACAGGAAAAAACATATCCTCTGTAACTTCATACCACCACCAATCAGCTGACTATAAAATAACCTTTAGCACTATGTATGTAATCCCCATTGTTCCTAAACCATACTTGCTGTAATATTTGTGTACTGACTATTGTTTCTGGCAATCCTGAATAGCTGTATATTCATTCTTGTTCTGACGAAATTATTCACTGTTTGTGCACGTCATTAAAACTGCTCTATCTTATTTGTTAGTCAAGTCTTTTTTTTATCAAGACAAATCCTACTGCACTGCTTGCCAGAACGCCATGTATTTGATATCATTCAGGTCCCCACGCCGCAAAAGCCCAAATTGGCAATTTGGCGAGACAAATGTTTCCACCTGGTAAAGTTATCAAAATGCTCAAGGTTTTGACGATGCTACTTCGAAACCATTCTGCAATCTCATCACTGATTTGAAACCTCATACTCCTGAACTTATGCGCCTAAAATCAAATATCTTAGCTGATAAAGGAGTTGTATTCGAAATGGCCAAGTTAGCACACACTAACATACTATAAATAATCACATGATCACAAGATTTGTTCATTCATTACAATGGCTTCAAGACTCAAAGCACATATACAAACTTTTAAACAATTACGATGCTGTGGGAAAAACAACAGAAAGCCATTCTAATTAAAAGTAGTAAACCATTACAGTTATATCTTAAAGAATGTGCTCTCAATGTATCAAAAGGTAATGTTCCACTGACTAGATATCGGTTAAAAAAAGTTGAAGAGCCACAAGAACAATATTCGTGAGTTGAGTAAGAAAAAAGACAAGTCATAAAAAGAGATTACACATCGACCAGAAAGGAGGATTTCTACCCTTTGCTGTTTGCACCAATTGTTGGCTATCTGCTGAGTGGAATATTAAGGAGATGAGTTGCAAAGTGTATCTAGTCCCAGAAGATGATATAAACTCTTGTAGGTCAGAACAAAAGAGAAGCTGCTGTGGATAAACCATTAGACAAAAACCATATCAAAAACTAGACTCTGACATGACCAAAACACTGCACACTAATATGTCAGATTACAATAAGGAGAAAATTTTTCACACAACAGCTCAATCAATATTTGACAATGCGTGATCAATGGTATGAGGGCCCACACGAGACTCTTCCAACGGCTCATGTAATGTCTAGAATTTCTAAAATCTACCAGTCCAAAGCTCAAGGTCTTTTGGAATTCCTCAAAGCAGATAAAGATGTACAATGGGACGAACAAGGGCACTTATCTATTGGAGATCAAAGGATTGAAAACAGTCACATTATCGATCTCATCCACGATGCTCTGAGACACCGAAAGAGAGCTGAAAAACCAAAGGGCTGGAGAGAACTGAGTAAACATTTGCATTCAAAGAATATATCCCACGAGCTAGTTGGAAATCCACAGTGGCACGACACACCCCGACAACACAAGTCAAAACCCAAAACATTGATGAAAGATTTACACCCGTCAAAGACTTTGAAGAGTATATGCCAAATATATATGAAACACCAAAGGCTGTGCTAGATTGAAACAAAGAAAAGTAAGATTTTAGGACGAAAAAAAAAAAGATTGGATACAGATTAAACCATGAGCAAGTTTAAATATTATAATCCATGTCACCCTGGAAGTGTAGCTTTTGAAGGATTCAAATTAAGTGTGCAGATGGGTATGCCTTTGTTGTTAAACCTGCAAGAAAAAAATCAAAAGGAAAAATCTGGATTGATGATCACTTTGAACTGATTTGATAGAATGCAGTGAAAGACCATTTTCAAAATCTACTCAAATTGATTCATACTTTGTTGTTCAAATCAAGGATAAATCTGGAGATACACTCGTGAAAGCATTTAAGATCATTTTCAAGAAGCAGGAAAATATGTACTGACAAAGGTAAAGAATATGTTAATAACCAGTTTCAGACAAATGTAAAAAAAAAAAGAAAAACATTATATTTTCCCCATCAAACAGTGAGACCAAAGCAGCCATTGTTGAATGATTCAACTGCACACTCATAAGCAAAATGTGGAGGTATTTCACGGCAACAAATCAACAGAGGTACCTTGATGTTTTTCCACAGATCGTTGAAAGCTACAACAACACAGTACACTCAACAACAGGGGTGACTCCAGCCAGTGTCAATGAAAAGAATGCAAATGAAGACAATTTGGCGAAAAGTGTACAGTTATCCGTCCAAGCTGAGTAAGAAAAGGCCACTGTACAAGGCTGAAGATTTAGAACGACTGATAATGATGGCACAGATATTCAGTGATATTATTTTAGTCTTTTATTATCTCAGTTTGCACAGCAGGTTGATCTAATACAGGAAGTGTTACAGTAGCCTGTAACCTAGCAACTAGACAATATAATTACGTCAAATCATTATGGAGAAGGCTTAGTCAATAAGCTATTACACATACAAGTATATGATGTTCAATAACAATGATGCATTATTCTGATTAGATGTTCAACATCAAAATGCATAATTCTGATTGGGCGCTAAACACATGATCCAATTCTATTGGCTAAATTTTCACTTAAATAGAACACACAATGCATTTGATTCATTTCAACCTCACTGTCCAGTGACACATCAACACGAATTCACTTCCGAATTATAAAGCCAACACAGAGTTTCCAATTATGTTATCTGATGATGCCTCTGACTTGATCAGTGCTCATTCAAATATAATCATCTTTGATGTTGAAGGCTACAGTTTTAACAATGATTTCCTTGTGGAAGAACTTGCATGGTATAATTCATCCAATGAAATGTACTGGACAGCACTCTTTCTTCCCCTTACAACAAGGATATGTTTAAAACGAAGTATTGTCATAGCAGACTAATGCATCACTCAGCATTTCTCCTATAAGGCAGGGACTTCCTGCCCATGAGTCTACCAGACCTCAACCTGCTCTTATTAGTCTGCATAGCTAGAGATGAGCACTAGGTATATAACCCGTAACTCAATGTAACCAGACAGTCAATAAATGAAGCAGCTACCAACTACCCTCAACTACCCCTGCTAGCCCTCTATCTACATCACTTGACACCACAGTAATCACTTTCAAACCCCAACCACCTCCTAAATTGTCTGCTGACGACCAAGTCGCCGACCTCAAAGCAATGATTGCTGATCAAGCAGATCTCAAAGCAATGATTGCTACTCAAGCAGATATTCAAAGACATATGTTAGTGCGCTTATCAACATTGGAAGATGAAAAACGCACAGCAGGCGACAACATCACTCGTCTAACTTCAGCCCTGAATGACACCCAAATTCGATTATATGCAACATGCATCGGATAATACTCATACAAACAAACCCGTACAACATTCAGATGATATTAAAAATCTTTTTGTGAGGTAGTTGAGCAACTGCTGACTCTAAAAGACAACTCCACACGCACCAACCCATCTCGAGGACCGAACGTCGTCCTCCCACGCTTCGATGGCTCGCTGTACAACAGTTTTTGAAAAAGTGGCAGACGGAACTCGAAGTATATTTCAAATACCTCAATTGGCCGGACACGGACCCCCAACGATCGGGCATTCTCCCCACTATACTGTTGACTGGACTATACTGGACGGATTCGCTAAGGTTAAGTACTTTTCTTTACCGGAAACTACGGTAACTCTTTTTTGTAGAATCTATGAAACATATAAGACAAAGAATTTATTGGATACCAATAGGAAACCAAAGTTAACCAATATTTTTTAAAAGAGACCGGGCACAGGCCGCAAAATCTGTCACATGACTGCCGCCACCATGGTGCAAAATGTGACCCTCTGAGATTTTGCACGCCGGCCCCATGGTTGGTCATGTAACAACGAAAAGTCTCACCAAAAATGGTTAACTTTGGTTTCTATTGGTATCCAATAAATTCTTTAAATCATGAATAAAGAAACCCAGGATGAATCAAACATACATTCAGTTATATGCAAAGACATGTTCTCTATGCAGAGAAAGCCTTTGTCAATGCGCCATAACTACATAAATAGACGGCAAAAACACCATGAGTCAGTAAGAAAATTCACTGCTGACATCCTACAAAGATTTGCAGAATGCCAACCTCCGCTCAAGAGCCAGATAGATGTTTTTTGTAAGAATCTGCTCCCCTGACATATCAGCAGAAATTAGAGACGATGACTACGATGACATTTGTCAACCTGGCATGCGAAGAGAAAGCGGAAAACTGACTACGCCTCAGGAAGAGTGCCGCTGCCTCCGTCCAACGCATTAAATGTCAAACATTATAGACATCAACCAGGGGTAGGAGCCAAGATAGATGTCGGTATCATCGTAGCCCATCCAATGGACATTACCAAGACTGATCCCAATCGTGTAGTTCTGCAGGGATGCATCTAATTCCCGCAATTACCGTGAACAACAGATCACATTCCCGTGATTACCGTGACAACAAGTTACAGTCAAGAGGAGAGGCTAACTATTCAGATTACTCGCATAGAATAAAACCTAAGTATAGATCACAATATATATCTCAATCAAAGCCGCAATATGAGAACAATAATAATGATAACAGCAAAGACATTGACAAAAGGCTTCACCAATCCAACTCTATGTATGTGAATGAAGTGCAATCAGATGAATCGGCCCATTTAAACTAAATACCGCGACGCCCCTCATCAATACCAGATCGTCCGCCCTGATCACCCATCAAATCATGTTCAACACGCCCATCATCACATGATCATCTTGTTTCACCTTTTAGGAAATCGAACATTCATCATCCCCCATTGCAATCCATTTAAACAGAAAATACCATCAACATCAATTTTTCACAAATTCGACGTTGCAAATATTTTTCAAATCAGTCAACAGACACGTAACAGCATTAATAGACATTGCGGGGCATCGTGTCGTGCTCGGTCTCCACATTGAATAAAATCATGCCACATTGAAAAAGCAAACAACACCTGCCTCAAAATCATTTCACAGCCAACGGAGAAAAAGTTTCTGCCAGAAGGTAGCATTACGTTACCTTTCCAATTAGCCGGCAAACCATATTCAGAGATGTTCTAGGTATTCAAGAAACTGAATCACGCATTAATTTTAGGAAGGCCTTTCATAATAGACAACAAAGCAGTGCTCAACTTTTCAACACAGAATATCTCACTACTAATATCCTACAGAATTCATGCGATAGACAATATAACTATCGAACCAAATGCATCATGTCTAATCACTGGACGAATCACTGACAGATTTCAACACACGGAATTTTCTACCGGCTTAACTGGTGTGGACATCACGTGATTCAGACGGCCTAGACTCCCTACAAGAAACAGCAGTATCAGTATCTCATAATAGAGTGCCTTGTTACTGACAATTAACGCCTTAAATACAATATTTGTCAATCAGCATCAACACGTGGGCATGTACATACCATTAAATGAAGATTGTAATGGAACAAGTCTAACGACATAAGTACCCCACATCCGACAGTTGTCAAATACACATGAACCATTCTGACATTTCATCAGCAGACTGGAATAATGAACAAAAACAGTGTCTACCGTCAGTGCTAAACAAGAAAAATATGAGTTCATGGACAAGCAGAATCTTTTAGGTTTTAATTTACAGTACAACATAAAATAATTATGAAACCGGGCGCAGAATATAAGGATGTCCAGCCCTTCAGGTTTCCACCTGCAGTGAAAGAAGAGCAGTTAGACAAACAGGTTAAATATCTCCTTGACCAAAAGTGATAGAGAAAATCAAAATTTATTGTATGCCCGCCTTTATTAGCCATCAAAAAAGAATGTTAAGAAATCTCAAACACACCTAGGCAAACCAGAT
>CM032665.1:21925676-21971617 GCA_019095985.1 Streblospio benedicti
TGATGTGCAGTTCTTTTATTGCATTTTTTAGGATATAGAATTATTTGAGAGAAAGTACGCAATATTCATATCATGTATTGGTAATGTGTAATATATATTATTTGTATTTTTTAATTAAACGTCACCATTTTCATTTATGCATCCTTTATTATTTTTTTAAACAAGCAAGACATAATTTCAACATTGCCGTATCAAAATAAGAATACTCTTATCTCTTTTTAATATCCATGATACAAATGACATGTCCAATAGCATTATACCATTTGAAGGATAGATCTAAATTAAACTATAAATCAACGTCGAACCAGTTATCATCAGTATACAGGTCTGTGACAGATTAAATACACCTCCATCACCGTCCTCCCATCGTCATATGTCATAGCCATTTACACACTAAATGTACTAAATATGGCAATGATTGATTCCTCTACTATCGCTCCCACAGCTACTGCTACCCATGGAGCCGATTAAATGTCCCACTCATCCCTACCCTTCCTTCCACCGCCACCCCACCTCCCTCTTCTCTCCCCAAACCCTCTCTACCCTATCCCCATCTAAACAGGTCCATAATTAATTAATGCACACCCTTCCTGCTGATGCTTTGGTTGAAACGGATGAGATCTGGAACAGATTAAATGCTCCTCCCTTCCCTTCCTTTCCCCTGTCCCACATCCCTCACACCAGCTACGTCACTATACAGGTCTGGGAAAGATTAAATACACCTCCATCACCTTCCTCCCACAGTCATATGCGACCGCCATACACACACTACATGTATGTGACAATGTTTGATCCCTCTAATACCCCGCCCTCCAGCTACTCCTACCCCTTGTAAACACTTGCAGGCCATTAAATGTGCATCTCAATCACCCCCTTTCTGCTGCTGCTCGGGTTGAAATTGGTGAGATCTGGAACATATTAAATGCTCCACCACCAACCATGTCCGCCCCCACCCCCTCTTCTCTCCCCAACCCTCTCTACCCCATACCCATCTAAACAGGTCCATAATTAATGCACACCCTTCCTGCTGCTGCTCTGGTTGAAACGGAAGAGTTCTGGACCATATTAAATGCTCCTCCCTTCCCATTCTTTCCCCTGTTCCACATCCCTCACACCAGCTCCTGTCACTATACAGGTATTGGAAAGATTAAATACACCTCCGTCACCTTCCTCCCACAGTCATATGTGACAGCCATACACACACTACATGTATGTGGCAATGCTTGATCCCTCTAACGTCCCTCCCTCCAGCTACTCCTACCCCTGCTAAACACGTGCAGACCATTAAATGTCAATCACCCTCTTTCTGCTGCTGCTCGGGTTGAAATTGATGAGATCTGTAACAGATTAAATGCTCCTCCCTGCCTCACCACCAGCCATAACCCCAACCCATATGGATACCAGCCATGCCCCCCCCCCACCTGCCATATGGACACACACACCCTTTCTGCCAACAGCACTCCTCAAAACAGGTCCGGAGCAGATAAAATGCACCTCAATCACCATCACCACCCTCCCCAGCTCCCTCGTTGTATGACTGTACGTGTGACGTGCAACGTACGTTTGACATAACTGTGCCTTGTGACTGCAAGTACGTTTGACATATACAAACGTTTAACGTATTACGTACCTTTAACAAACATGGCCCTGTAAGCAACCTTTCTAAAAAATCTTTTTTCTTGTTTTTATCATTAGAACCAATTTATTTGGTTTGAAATGTGATATTATAACGACCACCAAGTTGTCCTGATTTTACATACATAGTTTGAAGTGTGTAGGTCTTGTGGTTAAAAAGCCTTTTGTGACACAAAAAATGGCCTCTTCCTTTATATATATAGACTAGCTGTTTACCCGGCGTTGCTCGGGTTGAAACAGATGAGATCCGGAACATATTAAATGCTCCTCGTTCCCCATCCTTCCTCCTGTCCCACATCCCTCGAACCAGTTCTCGTCAGTGTACAGGTCTGTGACAGATTAAATACACCTCCATCACCGTCCTTCCATCGCCATATGTCACAGCCATTTACACACTAAATGTACTAAATATGGCAATGATTGATCCCTCTAATATCCCTCCCCAGCTACTGCTAACCATGGTTAACACGTGAGGAGCAGATTAAATGTCCCACTCATCCCTACCCTTCCTTCCACCGCCACCCCACCCCCTCTTCTCTCCCCAACCCTCTCTACCCCATCCCCATCTAAACAGGTCCATAATTAGTGCACACCCTTCTTGCTGCTGCTCTGGTTGAAACGGATAAGATCTGGAACAGATTAAATGCTCCTCCCTTCCCATTCTTTCCCCTGTCCCACATCCCTCACACCAGCTCCCGTCACTATACAGGTCTGGGAAAGATTAAATACACCCCCATCACCTTCCCCCACAGTCATATGTGACAGCCATACACACATGACATGTATGTGACAATGCTTGATCCCTCTAATATCCCCCTCCCCTCCAGCTACTCCTACCTGCTGGATGAAACGCGTGCTAAAGACCATTATAAATGTGCATCTCAATCACCCCCTTTCTGCTGCTGCTCGGGTTGAAATTGATGAGATCCTGAACATATTAATTGCTACACCACCAGCCATGTCCGCCTCCCCCACCCCCACCCAGCCCTACCATATGGACACACACACCCTTTCCGCCAACACTCCTCCTCAAAACAGGTCCGGAGCAGATAAAATGCGTCTCCATCACCATGACCGCCCCAGCTCTCTCGTTGTATGACTGTACGTGTGACGTGCAACGTACGTTTGACATATACAAACGTTTAACGTATTACGTATATTTAACAAACATTGCCCTGTAAGCAGCCTTTCTATAAAAAATCTTTTTTCTTGTTTTTTATCATTAAAATCTATTTATTTGGTTTGAAATGTGATATTATAACGACCACCAAGTTGTCTTGATTGTACATACATAATTTCGAGTGTGTACGTCTTGTGGTTAAAAAGCCTTTTGTGACGCAAAAAATCGCCTCTTCCTTTATATATATAGACTAGCTGTCTACCCGGCGCTGCTCGGGTTGAAACAGAAGAGATCCGGAACACATTAAATCCTCCTCCCTCCCCATCCTTCCTTCTGTACCCCTTCCTCACACCAGTTCCGGATAGAATACACCCCCATCACCTTCCTCCTATCGGCATAAGTAATAGCCATACATACACACTACATGTATATGGCAATGATTGATCCTTCTATTACACCCATCCCACCAGCTTCTGCTACCCCTGGTAAACATGTGTGGAAAAGATTAAATGAGAAAGAAGAGAATTACAGTATTTAAGGTTGACAATCACATACATGTATTTAGATAAGCAAAAAATACCAGAAATAGAATTTATAGATGACACGAATATATAAAACATTAAAAATAAAAACATTGAATTTATTTACTTTGCAGAAGTTGACTGTCATGATATCATAACGCAAACAGCATCTTAGTTTAGAAGTCCTTTCTGTTTCCGTTGTGCCCGGCTTTCGTACACGTGCTGCCATCTATTATACGTCATCAAAATGAAATTGTGCAAATTTAAGTTTTGACTTTTTACGCCTTAAGGACCAGTATTTTAAATGCTATATAGTGATTAATATTACTCTTATTCTTATTGGGTCAAAGATGAATAGTAAAAACAATATTACTGTGAAAGACAGACACTCTGAACAATATTTAGAAACAAATAAATGAAATAACAACCCTAATTGCATTTCAATAAAACTAAGAAATTGGTCCTTAAAATTGTTTTATCTATTTTTTCTGGTAAAAAATAGTATTTCTTAACATTCTTTGCAACACACTATTCTTCAATACACACTCTCTAACAATAGCAAACATAAGTTGTTTCAGGCTTCTTAAAAAACAATTTTATTCTATAAGAAAGAATTAGAGCCAAACAATTGACTAATATATTTTTATATAGATTTTTCCATCTGCATAAACAATGTTCACTGAAGATATGCTATTAAGTTTTGATGACCACGCCTATCAATATACATGATACAGGAGTATCAATAACTTATAAATTATAGCAAACTAGCTGTATACCCGGCGCTGCTCGGGTTGAAACAGAAGAGATTTGGAACACATTAAGTCCTCCCCCACCCCCATCCTTCCCTCTGTACCCATTCCCCAACACCAGCTCCCTTCAGAATACAGGCCCGTGACGGATAGAATACACCTCCATCACCTTCCTCCCATCGGCATAAGTCACAGCCATGTACACACTATATGTATATTGCAATTATTGATTATTGATCCCTCTAATATCCCTCCCACCAGCCTCTGCTACCCCTGATAAACACGTGTGGAACAGATTAAATGTTCCACCCTCCTCTACCCTTCCCTTCCCCCCCCCCCCCCTTCTCTCCCCAACCCTCTCTACGCCATCCCCATATAAACAGGTCCAATGGGCTGGAACAGACATCTCTCTCCCACATCCCTCACAACAGCTCCCGTCAGTATACAGGTCTGGGACAGATTAAATACACCTCCATCATCTTCCTTCCATCGTCATATGTGACAGCCATACACACTACATACATGAATATGGCAATGATTGATCCGATTAATACCCCCTCCCCCCAGCTACTGCTCGTGTTGCAACCGATTAGATCTGGAGCAGATTAAATGCTAAATGCTCCCCCCTTCACCTCACTTCCTCACAACCAACAATACCCCCCCCCAACAACCACCACTTCAGCCCAACATGAACACACAGAGCCTTTCTGCACCCGTTTCTGCACCCGTTCACAATGTAGGTAACAGTACGTGTGACGTGCAACGTACGTTTGACTTACACAAACGTTTAACGTATTACGTACGTTTAAAAAACATGGCGCTGTACTAAGCAGCATGACGAACATTTCTTAAAGATTCTTTTTTTCCTGTTTTTATCATTAAAACTAACTTATTTGGTTTGAAATGTGACATTATAACGACCACCAAGTTGTCCTGATTGTACATACATAATGTGGAGTGTGTACGTCTTGTGGTTAAAAAGCCTTTTGTGACGCAAAAAACCGCCTCGCAATAGTACGCACGCACGCACGCACGCACACACACACGCACACACACACACACACACACACACACACACACACACACACACACACACACACACACACACACACACACACACACACACACACACACACACACCATAATCACCCACTACTAATAACAGTCAAGTTTTCAATAAGGTGCCTTTATGCTAGGATTATTAATTGACAGCTTTATGTGAGTCATAACGCAACCGGCTTGCTCCGAGTCTGTACGAGGAGACACTGAGCAGCTTGTCTGAGCATCGGGGTCATTGCTGGTGGATGCCTGTTTGCGATAAATACATTCCACCATTTACTTATTTTTTACTTTATAATGGTGTAACGCCTATCTAATCAATTTCACACAACCATCATGAAAATATTTAACAAAACAGTACCTACGTTGTACATTGTTTTTTCTTCTTCATTATTAGGCCTATACACACACTGTTTCCGTTAATTGAAGCATAATGTATTTTTTTTAATCTAAAACGTTTCATTCACAAATTAGAAAAGTGAACCATGGTATAGTATAGTCTACATTGTTCATGGTTATTATTGTTAAATCAAATCATTAATGCTGACAAAAATTATTTTACATGATGCTGAAATAAATTTATTGCGTAACAGTTTTGCAATACAATAATGGCATGCGGTCATCGTAAAGATGAGCTAATATGATATGCCATACGTAATGTAAAGCGAGAATAAATTTATATCAATGGGTTTGTATCAATAGTAATATACATGTAATATAGCAGTTACTGTCGACAAGGGCACGTCTCAGTTCAAGTGTCCGTCCACGTGCTTCTTACTCAGTGTAAACATGCCGGGAAATCCAGGAAATTATGACGTCAGAATATTCATGATCATGAGGCATGACGTAAGGTGGGGGTATCTGCTCCAAAAATGGCGAAGCGCTCAAAGCCGTAGGATAACTCGCTCTGGATATATGTGCGAATTAAATAGCCTTATGCTGGATAATAATACAAAATATTAATATGGATTATTGAACACAATAGGATTAATCGTTCAGGATAATATCATGTCGCTGCTATGCGTCTGTGGTGAGTAAAATGTCTTTATTCGGTCACATGTCTTCTTTCTGAGTATCAAATGCAGCATTTCATAGCTCAATCTGTATATCGCAGTAGTATTCAGTGTACTTAAAGATGTTTTTGTTTTCTGTTTTCAGTGAAGAAGGCACGACTCGTGGGTCCACCGGGTAAGCTATACAGGGTTAATGGAGACCCCATAACGACTTGCAGTAGTCCTAAGCAATACAATTGTTTATTCTTGTATTGACATCTCGTATTGATCCAGCAACTCGAGGGTAATGCAGTAAAGCAATGTGCACTCGCTCACGGTATATCTCTAAATACAGGTTGTGTTGGCCAATATCAATGCACAGGAAGGACCTTATTAGTAATGATATGTGTAATAACAATGTTTCATATTGGCAACGACTATGTGTTATATTACTGCGTTTGGGCTTGAAATTTACATCTAGCATACATTTGTAAAAATGTATGGTTTGCAAAATTTTGAGTAGAGAGCAATAACTCGTCCCTTTTTGTACCGGGTATATATTTAAAATGTATCCCTTTTATTTGAAAAATATAGGTCATCCTCATAAAGATCGGACACAATTGAAATATTTAATATTAGATATCTTTTACAGTAGATCCTCCAATTAAGACCACCTCTATATTGAGACCACCTGTATAATAAGGCCACTTTTCACGGTCCCAAACCTTCGTTAGCTATTAAAATGAACCTCTGTATAGAGACCACCTCTCTATTGATACCACCTAACACTGGTCCCTAAGGTAGTCCTAATACAGAAGTTCTACTGTATGTAGAAGCGTTATTGTAATGGTTTTAAAATTTAATTTATGACGTAAAAGACTTCTGTGTGATGCAAATAATTCTTTAGATCGAGTTTTCAACTACAAATATCTTTTACAAATATTTTATATCTATTTCCTGAACAATAGGAAGCATCAAATGGTTTTAACTCTCACACAACTCTTGGGGTAAGTTAAAAGAAAATTGTGCTTTTTTTCAAAATCATGTATGTAATCAAAAGCCATTTCCCCCATTAAATGACTCACCTAATTAGATTTTCAGGTTTCAACTTCTTACCACTTGCCATTAAATATTATATGTTTATGATATACTTGTGCGATAAATACGTAATGTTTGACTTAATATATCTTTGTTCTCTCTTTTTTACGCAAATAGCTAATATTTAACTATACATGTTTAATTACTACTTATATCACCTTTTTATGAAAGTAGTGGACTTTCGTTTTCGCGACAATGGTGCCCAACATTTTGATAACCTCATACAATACTTATTTTAATCACTTAGGTCTGGAATTTGGGGACAACTTTAAACATTGGGGGGAATAGTATAACAGTCCATTCATTCTCATTTGTAGCCTCACTTCACCAGCAGTTTATTCAATAATAGTTGTAGTCTCACTTCATTAATATTATGTGCATACATCTCACACATACTTGCTCATTTTTACACAATATTATATGCATACATCTCACACATACTTGCTCATTTTCACACAAGTCACATTGTTTATTGAAATATTAACATACAACTGTTATTTTCACTTTTCCTTGTGATTGAAGAAAAAAAATCCTGGGTGATGTATTTACTGTATTTGTCACATAAGCTGTCATGTCATGTCACATAAGCTACACTAAAATATAATCTCATGAAAAATCAGAAAAAATCATGAATATGCGATGCTTAACCATATAACGTTAATAGATTCTATTGTTTATTTCCTTTTGTTTGACTATGATTAATTTCAATATATCTTCTTAGAAATATTAATACATGTATATCAATCTCAACACACCTGAATATTGTCCCTTCCAACTAAATGATTTAATAGGTGCTGGAATTATTTGATGATTAATAGGTAACCTTCAATGCCTGTAGTATTGTGAGCATTGTGGAAGATTCCCCCCCAACCCCCCCCCCCCCCAACCTTTGACATGTTTGAGAGAGCAGTATATCCAACCTTGGAAGTTGGCTACCTTAATGCAAGCACCGCGATTAGCTGGGTTGCCTAAATGAAGTTTATATTCTGTTCAATCTCCTACATACATCATCAATCAAACCTGCAGTCTGCATTGAATCCCAACTAGTTCAACTTTTGGGACAGATTCAACTTGAAAACTTGAAGAAATAGGGAAATTTCAATTATTACACTTTCTATTCATGATTCTGAGCTACATTTATGTCTAATTTCTAACTACCCGTGCCAATTGTGCACCAAACGATGTCATTTTTATAGAAATCCATTTTGGTTACAAGAAGTATGAGTTCGGTCGATTATGCTACAATGTATAATGATTCATTTACTTTGCATCAGATCGGTTGATGTAAACTAGACTTAACTAGTCCAAGAAACAATTGGATTTCCGCTTTTGAAATGTTCCCAAATTCTTCCCAAAATCATTGCACATGTAAAGTCTTGCATTGGATGTCATCCAGCTTTATAATGTTATCAATATGGTGAGATCTGCCTAGATCAGTGAAAGTTGCAATGAAGATTGGGTCTGTACTTTGGATCTGATTCATAAATGGGTCAAACATTTATGATAATAAATGTAAAACATGTACGCTTTCATTAAGATGTGAGTAGATCATGCCATTTGTCCCAAGAGAACAGTTTCTGTTCCAGGCTGTAGTCTGTTAGATCCATAAACAGTTTTCAATTGTCATGTAAAATGCAGAAATTGATTGGTCATGCTAAAATTTGAATGTCAATACAAATGGAATTTGTAGGGGTGGATTTGTGCTTTCAAAATTGAATTATCAAATTCCTTTTTGTTTAAGATTGATTATACTTAACAAAATCAATAATTAATATTTCGCACATGGTTTCCCTGTGCGAAATGTTTGTTGTTTCCCTATATGCACTGTGTGAGAGTGGTCTTTTTTTATTGGTGGAGACTTCAAGGTCATGATGGTCAAATTGTTGTCCTTGTTTTCTATAAGGACCACCTTGGGGACCAGTTTTAGGTGGTCGTAATAGAGAGGTGGTCTCTATACAGAGGTTCATTTTAATAGCTACTGAAGGTTTGGCACAGTGAAAAGTGGTCTTATTATAGAGGTGTTCTCATTATGGAGGTGGTCTTAATTAATTGGAGGTTCTACTGTATGTATTATGACATATAAGAATAATATTGATGTGGTTTGAATTTACACAAAACAAGACAGGTAATTTAACAACTTCATGACTTTCTAACTAATGTAACAACATTTACATGTATTTACACTATAGTTTGTCTCTTTATTATTTACACCATAGAAATAGCAGTTTTCAAGAGCATGTGAACTTGTAGGTCAAGATATGGAGTCCCAAGTGAAGACACAATTAGGTCGCATACATTATTGTCTGTCTCTCATGAGGTCCGCTCATGACGATTGTGTAATGAACGTCACCTGGACAGTTGTTAAATGAAGTCAAGCAACAATTTAAACTAAGAATATATTCACTGTGGCAGTGATCACAATCCTGTCATTGGAAAGATGAAGATAAAACTGAAGAGAATGCCGAAGGAAAAGCCAAGCAAGAAACTAGACCTGAAACAACTGAAAACCACAGCATCTGTGAAGGAGGGATTTTTGCAGGAAGTCAATAAGGATAATAAGGGCCATATCCGAGACTGGAGACCTTGAGACTGAGTGTAAGAATTTAGCAGAAAACATAACAACATCTGCTGAAATAACAAAAAACAAAATGAAAACAGGCTTGGATGACAGAGGAGATCTTAAAAAAGAAGGCAGGATAAGGCAAGGAAAGTGAGATACGAGGAACTGGACAAAGATATGACGACAATGTGCATTGCAGCCAAGGAAGGCTAAATAGAGAATGTGACGAACTGGAGAGCCTTCACATCAGTGATGTGAAGATGCATGAGGAAGTAAAAGAACTGAGCAGAAAGAAAAGATCACACCTGGGGGATGCATTCAATCCAAGGAAGGCAGCATCATCATGGAGAAAGACAAGATCAGAGAGAGATAGACAGAGTACATACAAGATCTGTACAATAGTGACAGTAATGAGGATTACACCATCAAATACAATGGAGAAGGAGCCATCATCGTGGCATCGGAAGTGAGGTATGCTCTGAAGAAGATGAAGAATGGAAAGGTGACTGGAACGGATGGCATCATGGTGGAGATCCTTAATGCTTTAGAAGATCTGGGCATAGAACTCCTTACAGGTATCCTGAACAAGATCTATGATACAGGATATATACCCAAAGATATGCGCAAGTCAATTTCAATTGCATTGCCAAAGAAACCAGGAACAACAGATGATGGTTAGCATCGAACTAGCAGCCTGATGAGTCAAGTGACAAAATGGTTGCTGTGGATCAGTATCACTGTATGATGCGGAACAGGAATAGGATCAGCAGAGAAGTTGCAGACAAACAGTGTTGTTTCGTGCAAGGGATGAGAAACGCAATCTTCATTCTAAGGATGCTGTCAGAAAGAGCAATTGAGACCCAAAATGACCTTTACCTATGTTTCATAGACTACATCATACATGAAAGCATTCGTACCATCAAACATGAACATATGATCAAGATGCTGCAAGATTTGATGTAGGTGGAAAAGACCTGAGAGTTATCAAGAACCTGTGCTGGGATCAGACGACTGCGATCAGCTACGAGAATGAACTGGGTCAGTCAGTAAAATTCAAAAGAGGAGTTAGGCAGGAATTAGTCTTGTCACCAAACCTGTTTTCCCTGTACAGCGAATACATCATGTGAGAGACTGAAGGACACCCTGGAATAGGAGTTGGAGGTCAAAACATCAATAACCTTCGAAATGCTGATGACACTGTGCTGATTGCCACTTCAGAGAAAGACCTGAACCAACTGCTTAACATCGTAGATTGAGAGTGAAAAAGTGTTGGACTTGGCTGCAACAAAAAGAAGACTGTGTGAATGGCCATATCCAAGAAAGCTGAAACACCCTAGTGCAATTTGAAGCTGAAAAACTCAACTTTGCACCAAGTGGAATGTTTCAAGTACCTTGGCGCAACAATCAATGCAGATGGCAGTTCCACTAAAGAGATAAGAATCAGAATCGGCAAAGACAGCATTTGTTCAAAACAAGAAAAAGAGTGCACGACTGTTACATCATGCCCATTTTGAAATACGGCAGCTAGGTTTGGACAATCAACAACAAACCCACTACCACCCCCACCCCATCCCACCCCCATTTTTAGCAACTCGTAAAGCCCTGTACATTATTATACATCCATCTCATAGAGCTAGCTCCAACGCACCAATCCTTCCCATCACGCCCAACTGAACCCAGATCAATATTGGTGCAAACAACACTTGCTTATTGCCAACTTTACACGCGCAATCTGTCAGCAAACAGATCTGTCAATTACTACCTGGTTCTGATTGTCCCAGAATGCACCAGTGACATTGTGTGTGGTATCCATGGCAATAGCAGGTGTTCTCCTTCAAGAGGCTCTAATCGGCGGATCTGCCCTAATGTGCCATAATGCCCCAGCATTACATCAGATTTATTGGAATATATAGTTGGTGATTATGGTCGATAATAGTACATTACAAAGACAGATTCATAAATAGTAAATCCATTGCTACAACCTTTAACTGAGCTTCAGATTAAGATGGAATTATGTGGACACACAGACTCGGTGACCGGTCTTCTTGACTGGTTCCCTTTGGTTGGAGGAGGGGGGGGGGAATCCTGGATCTGCCAGTAATGTCTAATTTAGATAAACTCTTTCTATAAACAAATTTTCAAGTAAATCAAGACGAAGAAATGATTTAGTCTCTATCAGTGTTTGTCTAAATAGTACCCACAATGCATTGTAAAAATCTCATGATTTGGATTGTTACTGTAAAAATACTGACAATTTATAGATAAGAACGCTTGTGTATGACATAAGGACATTAGAACCTGGTGCTATATGTGTGCTTATAAGTAAATAATGTAACTATATCTAATAATGTATAATCCATGTTCATGAATTAAAACAATTTTAAGATTATTTCTATGTTTTCTTGCAGACAAATTTCACACATATGTGACGCTGAAGCTACAGAATGTGAAGTCGACAACGATCGCGGTGAAAGGAAACAACCCGTCATGGGAGCAAGACTTCATGTTGTAAGTACCAGAGCATGTGGTCAAAATGAGTGTTCATTAAACATCCTGTATCCTTCGTCTGTAACATGATTGTGCATGGGATGTTAACTTGAAGGCCCCTTGAAAGAACATAGACTTCTGTCTAAATTCGATACCCAGGTATTTAATCCGCGTTTTATTGTATTCGTATTAATCCATAAGAAAAGGATTGTCAGGGGCAAGACAGAGGTCACAAGGCCAGATTGTAATGACAATTTTAATGTTCAGGCCGTATTACACATTAGCAGACTTTTGTGGAAAGGTTGAATCTGTGAAATGAAAATTGTCAAAGAAATATTTGTCTCTATGACAATAGGCAGTGGTTGGACAATTAATTACAATGATCTGATATCATTAACTATCAGTGATTATCAATTGCTTTCTATAAATATCGATTGTTTTGTTATTTTACAAAATGGTAGTGTAACATTGCTGTATTTTGACAGTCCATAGTGTGAATTATCTCCGCTAGGTGTGCAATAACATCTGATTCCCGCAGATTTATTATAAAAAATACTCACAGAAAATACTTACAACAGAAATGTAGGTATGAGTTAACCCTCTTGGTTTAATCAAAATTTCAACTCTGACAATTGAAAACCCCCAGCGTGAATAAAATGTCACGTAAAATGCATGGCTGGCGCTCACAGGCATCATAGGCAATTTTGCTCCAGCTTCCAGGGGGTTAGAATTCGAGTCTGAGAATGAAAACTAAGCATTGATAGTTATCGATAATCACAGAGTCAAAATTAGCAGTAATCCATGGTCAGTTTTTAAACTCTGATTTCATGTACTACAAAGAGGGAGTAAGTAAGAACTTTTCATTTCATGAACATAAGATCATCTGGTGATGAGTGTTTTTCGTATTAATTATCAGATAATTCTGTATTGTTACCAGGAATTATCATAATATGTGACAGTCAATGTCAAATATCACTATTGGTTGAGTCAGAACTAGAGTGATGCTCCCAATGGTGACATCATTTGGCTCTGAAGAAGATGTCTGATTAGATCTGATGAAAATAATCAGCTGCAGTAAGTTCGCATTGGAGATTAACTCATAGACATGATCGTAATATGTTTCATACCCAGCAATAGAAAAGCATACTTTCAATGGTTTTATTCTTGTGTTATAATCGCTATTTATTCATCATAAAATTCTATCATAGAATATAGTGTTAAACAACAAAAAATCATGAGAATATGAACATCCGAGTAGTTTCTGCTAGCCCATTGTGATATTTACTCCTAAAGCAAAGTGTAACAAAGGTAAGAACATTATGGAAAGGACAATTCTATATTCGTGTACAACAGATGAAAAGGTTTCCAGTAGACTATGGAAATTAAGTATTGACATGGTTGGCCACATTTCCGTGCCAGGAAACTTGTCTATTTTGAACACTTTATTATCAACTATGGCTGCTCGGGAATCAGGCAAAAGTGCACCTTTGTGTTGGATTTCTGTTTATTTAATCTTGAGGCTCTTTGCAGTTTGAACATTTGATTGTATAAAAGCATCAATTTTAATTAGAATACTCATTATTTTTGGTTTCATTTCATCGGATGGAACCAAAATGACTGTAATTAAAGTAACACCCCATAAGGTTTTATAAAGACACAGTTTTTGTTAAAACCCCAGTTTCATCAAGTCTGTGTCTCTTTTTTCATCCCTGGATGTCCAGGTCTTTGACCAAAGGGAGTGCGTTGTTGTTGCACAAATTGTATCTTTATGAGGTGAAATTGTTATGACATAGAATAATGTTGGAATAATCCAGTAGATTTAAATTATTAGCCACAAAAATTTATGATGTCTATGATTAAATGTCAAATTCATGATAAATTGTCCGTACCTACGGTCAAATGTTTGGTTTTATTTGATTGATTAATTGCTTTGGGCCAGGAAATTGCCATTATAAGTATTGACAACATGTTCTCAAACTTAAGGAGTTACATATATATTAAAAAATTCACCCCCACCCCCAGCACAAAATAAAACAAAATGAAAACAAAATGAAGCCAAAAAATGCAAAAAAAGACAGCTTTTCCCGATCAGAAACTGAGGCGTTTGAATTAGGCAGTTAGCATGTGTACATGTACATGTATACCATGCGGCAGTATTGATCATGTTCTGTATGTAACAGAAGAAATCAAGAACTGAATAGAAGTAGTAAAGAACACATTGGAGGCTCATTGCTTTCCTTCTAATTTGATAGTGCTAATGGAGTCCTTTTTAAAACAGTACAAAACACGAGACTCAAACTAACAAAATACATGTATAGTGACCACTATTTGCAGTTTGAGAATGTTGTTACAGTAAACCATGTGAAGATACAGTAAATCTTCGCCTATAGGTCTACTTCACGAATAAGTCAAGTTTTTACCATTTTTCGGCGACTTTTAAGAGGCTGGCTTTACTTGTAATGACCAATCTTTAATTACACGTGGAATGAGCATAAACTAAGCTTTTAAACGACACCAAGAATGTCTTTCTAGCTCTTCATAATAAGCATGTAATCAGTACTATTCCTTCGGAGTACTGACTGAGTCTTTGATGATGGACTCATGTGACTGTCACATCCCATCCGTCATAACTGCTACAACCTCACACCGTTCACCATTAATTGCTGACCATGAGGTGATTTTTAAAATGTTTTAGAATATTTTCTTAAGTACTCAATACAGGAATGGTTACACACTTGCTTATTGCTGATATATATATATATTTTTAAAGCGATAGGGAAACTTGTGTGGATGCTATAACGCCTATTATATAGGGTTTCAGTCAGGTGAGAATTGTTTGTTTTTGACAGACTTGACACAGTGTCCGTGACTGTCTCAATTGTCGAAATTGATCTATTAGTCGACTTACCCTCTTGGGAATGGGTTTTTAGGCACTAAAAATTTGACCTAAGTATAGGCGATGATAAATGGTAATAGTGTCTAAAGAGACAACCTCTAAAATGAGACCATTTTGTGAAGTCCAAAGCTATTGATAAAAAGACTGCTGCAAACCTTCTTACATAGGCTACCTATCAATTGAGACTGCTTTCAGCCAGTCACTGAGGAGATCATATTGGAGGCATTGAACTATATTACTTGAATCAGGCATGTGATGTAGCTGCTGGTACCGGATTGACACAGAAAAGCTGGTTGCATTAAGATCCATGCATAATGCACACTCGGTCCACATGTACGTTTGTGCCTCAATATTGTAGCATTAATTATGCCGAGTACTAATTGGTTCTGCTTTTGTAACCTTCTGACATTTGCATTATCCGAATGTATCAGGAATGTAACAAACGTCAATAAATTCAATATATTTGTCTGTATTATATATTGGAAATTCACATGGACATATGTTATTGGAAATTGGTCTAAGACAAACTGGTCGTTGGTAGTAAACAAAACTGATTAGTTAAGTTAGTTAGTTGTTATTTGGACTGTAGAGTTTACGAGTCATTGTGTGATAAGTCGTTGAAATTAGCCATTAGCATGACCTGGCTGTAGCTTCCCATAGGACAGGACAATGTGAAGGTCAGCTCAGTGATAGAATATTCAGTGTTCCATGTGGTGACATGCAGTACAGCAGTGTATATCACTAGAACTGTGTAAGCGTTGGAATGAAGTGGCAGATTGTGTATGCTGTACGGTTTCACCACAGTCGTATGGATCAGCATATTGATCGTTCTTCCCTCTGGAGACTTGCTCCCATTACACGGCTGTCGTCTGCATGAACCAGCAGCTACGTCATGGCCTATTGTTTATGTTTACGTTTTTAAACCTGTATTATTTTATTCTATTGTAATATTTTTTCTTTTTTATCAAATGATCAACGTAGGAAACTGCAAAAAGGGATAATGAACAGTTTAGTCGACTGTGGTAAACGCCCCATTGAAACTATTATTTGAATCACATTTCTGTGCTTATTAAGTTCTATGATATTTCCTCTATCCTTTGATAAATTCAACCAGTAAATCGCCCAACTCATAGGCTTAAAGATCCATCTTTTGTAACATAAACACGGAAATGGTTTGATACTTGCCGTCCATCTTGTATAATTCATGTGGAGAGCTCATTTAAGTCCTTTTGCTTTGTATGTAGACACCAGTTTATCTGTAGACGAACAACGTAAACTGTGGAAGCGTTTTTGAATTATTATGTTGGGGTAAAGCCCACCAACGCCCCTTTTATTTAATTGACAGTTATTAGTTGTTTTCGTGTAATTTGAAGTCCCTATGTCTTAACATAAACTTCACTAACAAAATAGTTTGCTGCAGATGTTATTGGTGAATGGTAAGCTCTGCATGCACGTTGTACGTCAAAAACGTCAAACAGCTTATAGAAAAGTCAGGCGCGCACTAGAGTAGTATGAGTTTGAAGAAATCTTTGCAAATAATCCTGTAATATATTATATACTACTCAAACTGTAGTCATTAAATTTTTTAAACATGTTGCCTCAAAAGTATATTTAAATGATATAAGTACAATGGATGAATCTTATTGGAATTTGATGTTAACAATGCACAGAATGATGACGCAAACTGGTATGGCCGACCACCTGTCAAAAATCCAACATGACATTAAAAAGTGAATAATTTGACTAACAAATTAATGACACAAATGAAAATGATTAGTAAAAACTGTAGACAAATGGTAACTGCTCATGGAAAGTGCATAACTTGGATGAAATACCCGATGATGCAACCGTAAAATGGATCAGTAACAGTAATGACAGTTGAAAGTCTAGACTCTTTGTTTCGTACATGATACAAAATGTAAGTCAATCTTTATAAAAACATCTTGGAACCACATAGAAAAGGTTTCTCTTTCAAAGAGAGAAAGAAATGTGGTTCCAGATGATTTTCTTTGAAAGTTATGGAACTGATAATTAGGGACCGTTAAAATATACAAGCCCCTGCAAAACATGTTTTATAGATCTTTTATTAACAAATTGCTATATAAAGTCCCATTCTTTAACAATATCACAAAGAAAAATCAGCTAATAACTGTGAGCACAGTGGAACATGCTCTTATTGGCTCTTCGGATCTTAACGAACGGTCAAGAACAAATCGATTATATAGCATTTTCCAAGTCACATCCTTCTCAAAACCTGCATGTTTTATGACACTGTATAAGGCATGTGGAAGTGGAAATCATGTGGATAACTTACCTAGACTCCGACTCTCCTGTGGCTTGGTCGGCCTAATTGGCACGGATGTACTAATTACATCTTCATACAGGATTCACAGAATGAGCTCTTTTAACTAGACACTTAGTAATATATGATGGGAAATGATTATTACAGTAATAGAAATCTTCTACCAAATATGTGTCTTTTTAGTGTAAGAAATAGTGGCAATGTTTGCATAGAATTAATTGCAGTAAATCTCCTATTTAAATCACCTCTATAAAAAGAACCCTATACATGTATAAAGACCATTTGTTGTAGTCCTAACTCTTGTTAAAGTGACAGCTGCAAACTTCTGAAAAGAGACCACTTCTAAATTTAGACAACAGAGGCCAGTCCTCCGGGTGGCTTTAAAAGAGGTTCTCCTGTACAAAGTTAGTGCTGCTGATTCAACTCACCAAAGAACTCTATCAATTTGGAATTTAATCAATGACATGTTCTGGAGATTGGGATCACTGGACCACCTGGCAAACTGACTGAGATGCCGATCTTAGGTCATGATTCTGACCCTCAGTAGTCGATTTTGAAACTCATTTCCCACTGTCTGCACATTTTATGGTTTGATATATACTTTACAGGTCCGGCATGACGTAATATGCATATCATGGTATGTATTTGAACTCGGTGCCGGTTGCAAACCTACTTTAAAGGTCTACTAAGTGGCAAAAGCCTGTGGCCTGTTGCATAAACATTCGCAGCTCCAAGATCGCGTCGCAAATGAAGTATTCCTCGCAAACGCACGCAAGTCGGGTTGCATAGACATTTTAACGTCAGAACGCAGCGCTAAATATTGCAAAAACGCAAATGGAACTGCAATCGCTAATAGGGTCCACTCTTCGCTAAAAATACAGTACAGGAGTATGTGATTGACTTTACTTTTGCATATCACACATTTTCAAAAGCACAGACTCAATATACGTCCTTGTATTCTGTGAGGTGGCGTAAACGGGTTCCCAGACGATATTTTCTAGCATATAAATACAATAATTGTATCGTGGTAGCTTTCACGCGTATTAATAATTGTAGTATTATAGTGTCTGCCATCAAAAACATACACATTCGCACTAGTGCCCACAATCATCAAAAGGCCCAACATTATATGTTGAATTGATATGAAACGTGAAGGCAACAATAAAATATAGTGTTATATATGAGTTTATATAGAGCATATATACCCAACCCTAATGTGGAAAATCCCCCTCCCCCTCCCCCCCGAGGTGTGGGGTGGGGGTGGGGGGTGGGGTGGCTGTAGCATTTACTCAAGAGAGGATGCTAATGTAGATGCTTACATTTACAGTACTACATCGTGTGGTAAAGGCCTAACTTTCGTAGCATCTTCAAACTCTACCAAATTAACACTGACACGACAAGTGAATTGCCCATATGGTCATACAACGTACAGTAGAACCTCTCTATTAGGACCACATTTGGGACCAGTGTTAGGTGATCTCAATAGAGAGGTGGTCTCTAGTACTCTCTATACATATGGTCATTTTGGTAGCTTTATGAAGGTTGGGTCCGTGAAAAGTGGTCTTATTATAGAGGTGGTTTTAATTGGAGATTCTGCCATACAATATGAGGTCTTTATTCACCACACAATTATGGGCTTTCATGTGAATGTTTGATTCCATACATTTTCTTGTTTTGAATTGACATGTTCTTAGCTAATATTTTTTATCTTAAAACATTGTGTATGTGCGTCTCTGCATGACGGATTGTCAGTTATGATCTAAATAACTTTACCTTAGTGACCAGTATGGTCAACTATTCAAGTGTGTATCTTACACCATTAATCGTGGAGATATTTAATTCAATTGTAGTTGGCTTTGATATTTAAAAGATATATCAGATCCTCAGTAGAATGCAATACCCTTTAATGATGATAGACGCTCCAGCGATTGCGTAGAGTACTACTTTAGCTATAATGATTCTGCAACCCACGCTATCGCTAAATGTAGGCCATAGCTTAGCAATCACAATCGCTAATCCGACGCAAAATCTGCGTTTCTTTATGCAACAGGCCCCTGGCCAGTTTTCAGGTAGACCAGGGCCACAGAGCTACTATATACACCATTATGTCCAACCCTGTATAGTCTGCCACTTCCCGTCGAGCTACATGTAGAAAAATAAGATTGAATGTAGCAAACAAATCCCCAGTCTGACATCACGACTGTTCATCTTTATAATATATGTTGCAGAGTGACGTCATTACAGCTGATGAAATTGTTTTGAACCTGTGATTCAGCGTTGCTAATCTAGTATATAAGCCAATAAGAAACATGTGGGTCCAAAGATGATTCTGGCTTTGAACAACATGTCTGACCAGACTGTGACTTTATTGCTCGGGCATGTCTGACCGTAGTGTGATGGTGAAGCAGTAGCACTGCGTGTCGGTTTCCACTGTCAGATCGTATATACAGTAATTCTGTGAGATTGTGACACTAACAGAATGATGCGCAAAGAACAGGATTTATTTAACGCCAGCTCCTGCAGCGATCATCAGGGTAACAGTGCATGACAGCCATTTGGCTATCATAACGAGAGGGATCAATTTGCATATCAATGGGTTAGCTGGCTTTCTACAAATTAATAATATTAATAATTTAAATGTGATGTAGAAAGGTTCTCTTTTTTACACTTGAATTACACATTTTGCAGTGGTTTCTCATGAATTTTTGTAATTTCGTGACCATGTCAGCCATTTTGACAGTTCTTGTTTTAATGGTTATCTAAACATCGCTCACACTTTTTTAACCAATCAGAGCTGTTGGTGTGCCCGAAATGTCTTGAGAACGCCTGAACAAATCCGAATATTTGTGAGCATAAAAGTATCAAAGATAGACGGACCTAGATTATGTGCTGAAGTTGCAGAGAATATTCTGATTCTTACCATTTTTCTGTTCATTCCGTTACTCGTAAGTTTCAGTGATTGAGCACTTAACATTGAATTGAAAGTTGTGATTAGATACCAAGATGACATACATGCATCATCACAGTAAAATTGTACTGCAATATTCTCCAACGGATGTGAGTAAGGGTTGTTAGTTATTCAGGAATTAATGTTCCTAGGATAGCACATGAAAGCGTACATATAGTATTGCTTATTTCCAAGGTGGTGAGTAGAGAACAGAGACAGTTGGAACCATCAACCTGCACAATGAGTCAGGGACAGACAGTTTGAGGCAGTCTCCCACCCTTTGTTATCCTCCCCCCTTGCTTCTGTTAGTGTTTGGGGATATTTACCCACCTCTGGCCTTGCTGCTTAGTCATCTGGTTAGGATTATTTATCTCCACTTGTAATGCTCTGATTGAGAGGAACTTTTCTGCAAGATTTCTTGTAATGTATGCAGCATCCTTGCGCATTAAAGCTCACTGCGCTTAATATCGAAGATGGGCTTATACTTTGAATATAAGCCCTTGGGCTAATAAGTGAGAACTTTTTTCATTTTCAAAAGTATCAAAATGTGTCGTATTTCGTCCACTCTGAACCCCTACGAGTGACCAATGTCACGTGAAAATTAAATAATTCACCTCAAGAAATCCTGTTCTCGTATGCGACTATGCGTACACATACAGTACTGACTAGGACAAAAGGATACAGAACTGTAACGAAATTAGAGAAATCAGCGTAAGAAAACATAACCATTCGAAACAAAGTTACAGCTATCACGGTTTTCTTGGAAATGCTTGATGACTGAGACTACGATACATACAATTATCGAAATAAACAGAAATAACGTAATAATCAGAATAATTTCTTACACTTCCGCACGTTGGTCCATCTTTGATACTGTTATTGCTCATTAAAATTCGGATTTATTCGAGTGTTCTCTTTTATTTCCGCCACAGCAATAGCGCCGATTGGTTAAAAAGTGCAAACGTCATACAGACACTCAATGGAACAAAAATCTGTCAAAATGTCCGGCTTGGTTATGAACTTTTAGAATTATGCTTTTTACTACGGGAACCTCAGTTAAATGCGTAATGCAATAGGAAAAAACAGAATAAACATAACTTCAGGTGAGTTATAAAGAACCCCGTAACTTGCTGAAGCAACAGAACGTTTTTTTATTCATAACAGTTGTAACAATGAGAAGAAATAGGAGAAAAACATAAGGAATTGTAGCGTAATTCTCAAGATTTTTCTTCTGTATCCTTCTGACGTGATCAGTACTGTACCATGAACATCCTTTGGGCGATATTAGAAGCTCCAACATGTTTCACCAGTTTCCATCAATGATTCAGAATGAACATCTATACAAACCTTAGATGGGAGTTTAAATCAATGTTTTAAGATATATATTTGTGTTCGTCTGCAGCGAGAATATACCCAAAGTTAGAATTAATTGATAATATATATATATTTTTAAAAATATCTTACCGGCAGCGTTCTTGTTGTAAGTGACACGCCATACTGTAGGAGCTGTTAACAAAGCAACCTTGTTATAATCCATAAGAAATCAAAACGAACTCGGACTTCAATCACCAAATATTTGCGTTATGTCTCTAGTATAGTGTTTGAACACAGTTGGTTATGGCATACTTCCGTAGTTCAAATATTCATTAAATCAGTTCTTGAACAAATTCATTAGCAGTGTAAATTCATAAAATACAGTATTTTCTTCATTGCAACAGCTATCACAATTTACAAATATATAACACAATATTTCAGCAACAAATCTGTTTGTGTGGGGAGTCATAATGCAAACACTATGACTCCAGGATTGCAAGAACTCTTGAGAAAGGCAAACAGATTTGTTGCCGAAATATTGAGCTATATATTTGTAAATTGTGATAGCTGTTGCTATGAAGAAAGTACTGTATCATTAAATTAGGTTTGTACAATGTTACTAAGCTATGAAAATAGAAAAACTTTGTGAATGCTGTCAAAAGTCAGTATACTCATCATCGCCCTTGTAGTACCATACAATCACATGTAAGAACCCATGGTTAAAAAACTCGGTGGTTCTATGTAAGGTCAAAATCCAATGCTTATTCATCGTCGAAATGGGGGTGAGCTTAGTGTTCGAATATACGCCCCTGGGCGTTTAAGTGGAAACTTTTTCCACTTTTTGAAAGTGCCAAAAGTGCTGTTTTCTTATATAAGCCCAGGGGCTTTAATGCATGAGAATACGGTACGTGTGATTTTCTGGACTATGGAATCTCAGTGATTCTCTCCATTTAGGTCATTGAATAAGCACACAATTCGCTGTAATGTTTAAAATTAAAGATATGTTTGGCTAAATCCTCACTCAGTCAGTTTCCACAGGCTTTACTGTATGCTCCATAATCTAATAGAAGGTCATAATATGCACATACGGAATAACCTTGTGCCAACGTGAGCGACCTTTATTAAGGCTGTCAGTTGTGGCCGCAAGACCTGGACAGTAATAATCCGTGTCCATGTGTGTGTGTCCATGTGTGTATACACAAGATAAGTATAGCCTTACGGAAATGAAATTAAGTAGTTTATATGTAGCCTTCTTTGTTATAATTGGCAAATTTTATATGAATATGCTATCGTGGCCAAATGGATAGGGAGTTGGACTCATGACCAGAAGGTTATGGGTTTGATTCCTGCTCGGTCTGGTGGTGGGGGTTGAACAAACCTACCTCTAACAGGCTGCACACCGCTCCGTGGTACCTATATGTTAAATAGGTACTGGTCAGGGGAGTGAAAGCTAATGTAAGTGATACGCAAGTCTGCGCTGCGGTAGCAATGTGCTGCATGCTTCACGGGGAGTTGCGAAAGATATGCATGTAGTGTGACAAGGATGCCAATGACCTGGTGTAGATGTAAGCAAGACAAACTGTGCATTGCGACTATAAATAAGCACATTTACATTTACACACACGTTTTACATTTTATAAACCCGCTGGTGCGTATGTAGTTCTCTGCACAATGATTTATTGCGGGCATCACTCAACTTTCCATCTGACCAGCACTGGTTTACACTGTAGATCCCATGATAAGCATCCTGATGCAGCCACTCTCAGTATGCAGACCCCATTATGTTCCTTAGAACATTCTGTAACCAAAATTATACAGAATAAAAGAAAATCCTGGCTCATTCAGCAAATAAACATATGAATCTCAAAACATTGCAGACTTGCAGTGTCTGCAGCCTTTAATACCTGTCATTTAGAATCATGCCCATTCACATGGTTAGGATATCTATTTTGGCTGGTCGATTTCCAACTATTGTTCACTGGAAGATCAGAAAAGAGATAAAGACTACTAATGTATTTCATGGGTTTCATGCACAAGAAAGCTTGAGGACATGCAAAAAACATGGAAGTGACTTTTTGTTGAGGGCAGGGGGGAAGGACACTCCATGCATTTCTTGCATAGGTTTGCCATGTGCGTATGCAAGGACCCCTCTCATGATGCTGGGGCATATGTGCAAACCTGGTTTTGGTGAATTTCCTCTTAAGTGTGTGAAGATGTGAGCATGGAGGTGATAATGTGATCTGCTGACACCATTATCATCACCTATTGTGCTACTAATCCTATTGCAGGTATTGCCCCAGCAACAATGAACGTGTTGTTAAGCTTATCATAACATAGATCACATAATTATAACAAATTGTTTAGCTTGTTATAGTGTGGAAATAATGCAGCAGTTAATGCTTAGTCTGAAATGCAAAGTCTGAAATTGTAATATGCGCCTATGTGCTTACATGTATTTCTCAAGCTTTTATTTCTGACTATGATTGTCTGCTTTTTTCATGCTATATGCTCTGACTAAAAATACAAGTAGCTAATTCCCAGTAAAACGTAGCTGCTTTAGTTGTTATTCCTGAAATTCTTTCAGAACTTCTAAAATCATTTTTTCATAGTTACAGTGTAATTTTCAAATATCATTTACAGTTATGAAAATGGCGGAAGAACGTTGATAGATGTCAAATTATTCATGTTCGCTTAGTGTATTGCCCCTTTGATCATTAGATTAGTAAAAAAAACAGCAATTACACTGAAAAGGTTGTTGTAGTAGTAAAAGTCATCATAAGATTGCTCATTTACTGAATGAATTAATGCATCAAGAAAAGCAGAAAATCTGACACTAACAACATGGAAACTTTACAGTCAGGAAAAGCATCTCACTAATTAAATTTCCTGCCATATAACAACTAGTCATATTACATCCTTCCTTTTCAATTACAGATAATAGAAAACTCTACCTATTCACGTTTTTTATCAATGGAGTTTTAAACATGTAAATATCTTCCATTTGTTGCCGCTGATTTTTACGGTGGATGGTGTTGTTGCATGCTGCATTTCCCTGTGTCTAAGACATTCATTGCTGATAGTTTATTTGACATATAATTTGCGGTACAATTAATATTGCTCATGATCCAATAGTCTTTATTTTTAATAATATATAGTAACAACTTTATTAACCTGTTTGGTTTTAAACCATGTTGACTGACATCACTATATATGCAGGATATAAAATTATGAATATTTGCTCACTACGTAGGAATAAAAAGTAGCCTGCCCTGACTAAAAGTTTAAAACCCTTAAAGGACCAGGTCACTGGGTAAGTTGTATTTTGTACCCTGCTATATGTGAGAGGTACACTGTCCTGTTGTGATAAATAATATTAGAAGCTAGAAACCTGTAGATGGTTTGACCCTATACCAGGCCAAAAGGTATTATGGCGGACGGATTTATGAACATAGTCAAGTGAGGCTTTCGGATGGACTCCAAGCTGGGACCCTTTGTTGCGAGTTGCGACGCCATAAGATATTTATGTGCATGTATAAATAAGATGTTTGGCCCCCGGCCCACCCCGAAAAGTGTATGCTGTACAGGTTTTAACTTTTCAACACATTTTGTTTGTCTAGGAAGTAAGAAATATAATGAGAGCTCCTTCTCATTGACTGCTTTTAGGTAAACATTCTACTTTTTCAAAATGCTATGGGTCTCCATGATGTTAATTCTTTTATGTAAATAAAATTGCACTCATAAAATTTGGGGCAAAATGTGGTCACCAGCTCAGCCTGCGAATTGCTGACAAACTGCTGACCACGGGATTGATCTCCTAGCTGACCTTTGGCTGGGGCTCTCATGGACTCTTCTGCTCTCGTGAGAGCTGGGCATCTCATGGCCAACGGTTCACATGTGCACAGACATTGTATGAAGAACACTTAAAGCTGTTGATTGTGACTCAGTCCATAAGTGGCTAAACTTTGTACACATTTGGATGATTTAACCAGATAAATATTCTGTATGAAAAAGAAGGAATATTTGAAATGAAACACCTCACCATAATGTAAGAAAACATCAAGATTGAATCAGAACGGAATGTCACATCATGTTCTGGTCTCAAATTTCTTTTGATAGAATTGCACAATGATTGGGATCTAGTTCACATAAACTTGACCTTTGCATTATGTTTCTCTGAAATGGTAATGATTTATTGGTTTTGCCTGTAGTTCAATGTCTCATGTTCTAGCTAAATTTTTCCTAATCCACAATGTCTATTATTTCACAGTATCAAAAAACACGTAACTTGATCATCACAGAATGCTTCATAAAGATGGTTTTAGGCAAACCCGGTGGCCCTGTGTCGAGTGATTTTTGGCAGGCCCATCTTTTAAAGTTCTTCAACTAATGGGCAGCTTATCTTTATAGGACTATGATAATAAAGAGCAGGCCACCTGTTGTGAGGGCTGGCTACTTTTCATAGTTATAGCCCCTGGGGTACATGTGTAAATTTCATAAGTGTATTGCTCTGTATTAGATGTGCATGTAGTAGATCTTGCAACTTATGGCCATGCTAGCAAATTAATCTTCATTCCACTCCTACTGATGCAATTATATGAATTGTGTCAGCAAAGTCATGTACCAAGGACAGTGTGTATTAATTAAATTATTCATTTGGAAGACGATTATTATGATAAACCGGATACTCTTTAGAGATATCATACCCCCGGTACTTGTATGAAAGCTGTGACGCCAGTGCTGTGCGAGTTTGTGACAAGAATTTAATGATAACAATTGCAAAGCAAGTTGTGAAAAAAGTAAACTTTTCATTTGTTTGTGTTTACTTCATTTAATGATATGTGTACAACTAATGAATATCATGTTTGAGTGCTCAATCTTCTAGGTCAGTCTTTTGATGTTTGGCAGGAAGCCATCCCTCCTGCCGCTACAAGATGTTTTCTGGCAAAACATGCCCATGTTCTGCTGCTTGTTGATGTTGTTATTGCGGGGGCATGTCCGGTCATATACCAAAGCTATTTTAAGCACAAACCATAAACAATTAGATCAAACTTTGCACAGAGATTTCAATGTCGAGTCTCGAGAATGTGACAGAACCTTCCGACCGCTGAGGTGATCGGTCACTTTGCTCCAGATATAGATCTGTCAACTGTTTTCTCTATCATTGGTATTTGTATCAAAACAAGGTTGCAATGTTATTTTATGTGAAGTTTAAATAATGTTCTTTTTTAATTAATGTTCTTTTAAATAATTATTTGAATGTTTTGAAAGTAACAGTTAGAAAAAGACAAAAAAAGTGTTCTTCCTCATCCATAAAGTGATCAAGACATTGTTGACAATCGTAAAATTGTTATTAAATTATTGATTTGTATCTCCTTTAAAATGGTTGTTTGATCTTTAAGAGTTTCTTCAATATTCTCCTTGTTCAACCAACAGTCCACAGTTCATGTTCAATTTCTCCAACATTTTATTGGAAAGGAAAGTACAAGAAATATAACGAAATGAAATGAATTTCAATATAAATTCTATCTACATATTTCAAACATATAAATGTGTTTGGGTAATTTAGACTGTGTCCAAAGAAATATTGCTTTGTATGATAAAATTTACATTTCATATCTTTCATTGTATATCATATAGAGCTTGGTATTGTTCAATCACAAAATCGACAGTCACATGGTGTAATCAATGCAGACTATTGCTCCCACAAACCGTATAAACACTAAGACCTGTCTAACAAGACATGTTAAACAAGTATGTGATAGTTTTGAGTTGTCTTAAATTTTGAGTTAAAGCATCATGGAGGAACACTTTTTGGTTTTACTTCCCATGTCTTACTCATTCCGAGATGAACAGGTTAGACTCTAAATTGTAAATCTCAAGCGTTCTCAATAACAATCCTAGGTTTTTATTCTCAAATATCAAGTACATGTATCTGATTTATGATGCAACTTTTCATTGTCAGCTCATGATCAAAGTTGAATCTTCTTTTTCATGCAACATTATGAATGATGTAACTTGTTAAGAACTGTCATTTTCACGTGCAAAGGCACTTACTTCTCTTCATCTGTTTATACTACAGCGTTTGCAGTACATCAATCATCTGAAACTATCTCACTTGCGTAATTTGCGGTTGTGTAAAATGCATATGTGGAGGTAGTATCAATGTAAAGGTTCTGTGTTTACTGTGTTACATGTCATGCTCCCTTAGCAAGTGCTAGTAGCTTACAGCTACACCAAGTCATGGTACTAAGTAGTTTTTCCTACTCCCTGCGGAGTACACAGCATTAAGTACCATTGATGCTCATTAATCACATGCGAATTTGCTCCACTGAGTGAACCAGTGTACAAGCTTTTAGAGTCAGTTTCCTCAACACCCACCAGCAGTGTACAAAGGTCATGTGATGACCCCGGTAGTGTATAAATGTGATTAGAGCCTGTCTAAATTGTAGTGACGCCAAAGGTCAGAAACAGCTGATGCTGGGTCTGCACCATAGTAGCATTGATCAATATTGTGATAGCATCCACTTATATAGAGGTCACTCAATGTAACACCCTGGCTGACCGCCCAGGCACCGCTATTGATTTACATACAATTCGACTGCAATTCTTCCCAAGACCACAACTGTAGTGTACATGTTGGTACATGTATATTGACTGATGATTATATCAACCGATAGAGAAAATACATGTGACTGCAGTAATGGGCATCATTGCTTCATGCTAAAACATTGGCCTACCAACATAATGCATAGCACAATACTGCTTGATTTATTTACCTTTTTTAAATGCAAGACAAGAGTCTTTTTTCCCAGCTCAATGCGCACTGTGTAAATCTGGTATCAGTCAGCTGCATTTAGAGTCCCCATGCGAGATGCTAATTTAGCGAGTGCTTCCTTCGGACTAATTACAAGACACGTCGCTGTGAGCAGTAATTAGCGACTTGGTCACTTTGATTGTCAACTATTGCACTAAAGTGAGATATTGAGTCCTTCCAATGTGATTGGCAATTGTTACCTGACTCCCAAAAGTGTATAAATGTATAATATTGATGTTATGTTATTTAGTTTGTCCTATTTTACCACAGTACTGACTGCGAATAGAGGACAGCGAATTGAGCCGAATATTCCGAATTCAATACGAATTTGCAAATCGAAGCGAACAAATTAATAAAAGCAAATGGTACATTCTCATTTTACTCACCTTAATTGGCAAAAATATGGGAAATGCATGAATGAAACATTGTTGAACAAATTCATAAAAAAAGTATTATATTATATGAATGAAACAATTCTGAACTTCTGAAAATTTGCATGATTTGCGAAATGTGCGTAAATTGTTTTCAAGCTTCTCTCTTTCTCTCACGTCTTTTTAGCCAGCATATTGTTACCAATGATAGATATAGCGGAAGACAGGTTTTACAACCCTAAGCTTCCATTTGACTATGTCAAGTGGCCCTGGCGGGACTCGAATTCACAACCCCAAGGTTGTGAGACCAGAATGATACCATCATCCCAAGCAGCTAGCTATTAAAAGGTTACACGGCTGAACTGTTGTCTCTGTAACCCCCAGCTTACATACTTGGTCTGTTATCATTTCAACCCAGAGGTCGTGGGTTTGAATCCCACATGAAGATGAAATTTTGGGAAGGTATCTCGTTTGGAATGTATTGACGTTCAAACATGATTTGATACAAAATCCATGATATTCTCCTTAAATTTCAAAGAATATAAAATGATTTCTTAATAGGAAAGCTAAAATGCATAACTGATTTAGTGATAGCAGATTAAAATTCTCAGTTATTTACTAATCTGTTGATAAAAAGAACTAGTGAAAGGGAATCAGAAGACACAAATTACCAGGAAATCCCATCACAGATACAATGCTGCATTTATATTTTTATTGTTCGTAGAAGGAAGTAGATAAAAGCATCTTGCTGTTTGTTTTTCATCGACGTAAATACAAAGGAATCAGAAGAACAAAAACTCTTTTTAGAAGGAAAGTTTCCATGTTGAAAATTTTCTTGCTGCTTTCAGATGACTATTCAATAGTGAGATGCTTGTTGCTTGTCAATATCACAATGACGCAAACATACTTATTGCTAGGTTTGAAATCAATGGCAAAAATGTCAGTAGTCATACGCTATAAATATGAAAACAATAATCGACAGTTATTATATGCGTAGATAGATAAGTAAAAAAGCTATATGAATAAAACAGTGAAGTTAAACGTAAAGTGTAAGTCATATAATCTACCTTATGTAAGTTTAGTTGAGTTTACATCTACATTTACACCAAATCTTGGGTTCCTTCCTATTCTATCTGCCCTTTCATAGAATACATATACCATATTGAGCTAATCACTCACACAATCTTACAATGGTGTGCTTCCGTGGCCAAATGAATAGGGAGTTGGACTCGTGGCCATAAGGTTGTAGGTTTGAATCCCGGTCGGTTCTTGTGGTAGGTGTCAAGCAAACTTATCTCTAACAGGTTGCACAGTGCCCCATGGTACCTACACATTAAATAGGTACAGGTCAGGTGAGTGAATGCAAATGTAAGTGTCTCTTTTATTATTTACACACAAAAAGTAGCAGTTTTAAAGAGCATGTGAACTAATACTTTAGAGGCCAAAATATACAATGTACACTGACAACATGATGATTGTAATGCACATTAGGATCATACTGGTGTCCATGTGGATATTTTACAGATCGTTAGATATTGCTTTATTCATACTTTTTATTTGGCAATTGCAATTTAATTTTACTTCTGATACACAAGAAAAAGTATATTGATAACATATTGCATGTTTCTAAACTATTAATAATGCAACATCTAACAATTAGCAAAATATTCACATCATCATCAGTATGATCGGAATCTGCATTACGATCATAGTGTTGGCATAGTGATGCATGTGACAATATGCCACATCACCTCTTTAGAAAATATTACGTGAGTTACGTTAACACCATACGTATGACGTACCAGTATAGCACTAAAGTACTCCACTATGTAAACAGTTCTAGTATATTACGCACCTATTTGAATATTTTACTTTGTATGCAATAACAGATTTCAATTTACCTCAGCCAATTCTGCACCAAGCGATGTCACTTTTATAGAAATTCATTTTGATTGACTAAAGTGATGGGACAAAAGGTGTGTTTGGTAGTTTATAGTACGAAGTATAGCATGTTCACGCTACGGTTGCAATATGCTCAATGGTCCCTGGGGAGTTGAGAAAGTTATAGTGTGACAAGGATGCCAATGACCTGGTGTAGATGTAAAGTCGTGAGCGCACTAGAATCATGACTAAACGTCACCACATATACATTTACATTTACAACACCTGCCTTGTACCTATTGAACAGTAAGGGATGAATTTTCATAAAACCCACTACAGTGACTGGTCTCCAGTCTAAAACCCCATCCACACAGACTGTGAGACACCTAAGTATTAACTAGTCGATATACTGGTTTAATAAATGCAAAGTGTCATTCTATCGATCACATGCATAAATTTAGCATGAAGCTGTCCACATTGATATGCATGGGCCTGGCTGAGCTTCTCTTAATGACAGGCAGAGTAATTAATACAGCCATTAATGCATCATCTACGCAGCTTATAGCACGAATAGTCAGATACCTTGCTCTTAAAATTTATACTTTTAGTGTAAATATGTTTCTGATGATTATATGGAAATAATGGTTTCCGATTGTTTGCTCTGACTAATAATACAGTGCTAGTCAGGACAGTCCACTCATTATGCTCAATTTGCGCATTTCAAAGAATATGGGGATGTGGAGTAAATAAGAAACAAATAAGAAACAGCACATCTTTATGTTTCAAGTCTGTACCTGGAAATATATTAGTTTTTGGAGTTTGTTAATTTATGTATTTTTGCTTCATTAATCATGTGTTTTTGTATTCTATAGTAATTTCAGGCTCTATAGACAATCAAATTAAAATTTAGATGACACATATATGTATGCATCATTGCTGCTTTACTGAGGACCTCATAACCATTATCTGTCAGACTAGAGACTGAGACATGCATTACACAATATAAAAACTTCATATAGTAAACGTTGTTAATAATCATGCTCTTTACTCGCTCAGACTGATTTAATTGGTATTATTCTTGCCAATGTGCAATATAGTGATTAAATCTAGTGCTGACTCTGATGAAGATCCTACTGTGGATCAATTACGTAACCTTAGGGGAGATGGAGGCAAGAAGCTACACGGCCGCTAACCACAAACAGCTCCGAAGTGATAGGAGGCCAATGTCTCGGCACTTTTCTCAAATCATCCCCTATTGTCGTTTTATTTTCTCATGCATCATTCTTTCTTTTTTTTTGCTTCATCAACTGTTTAGGTTCTTGAGGGCTTGGTGCAACATGCTTTTATTTTTCAAAAGTAGGTTGTTAGGTAATGATTTCAACATTTTCCAGGGGAGAATGACTGGCAAAACCGGAACTCTTCCTGTGTAGTTCTCGATTGTACTTGCATTTTTGCGGAGCTTGCTGTTATCCGCACATACTGTTTGTGGTAATGTTATGTGAGCACTCTGAGTATCACTAGCACTATCTTGTTTCATTGCCGCTTATGGGGGAAACTAATATCATTGACAGAATGGGCAAGATAAAGAGGGCTGTAAAATGAGGACCCACGTATGCATGGCAATTAAATAGCATATGGTCCCTTGTAGGAGCATCTGTGAGCAGCCTTTTGGAATAGTCTTTGTCATGTCAGAGGGCACAGTAAGATTTCACAAGATTCTTCAAAAGTAAAAAATATATACCGTATTTGACATTCCAAGGGTCCAGGGTGGTTAAATTGAAATTTTCTCGGAATGGGTGATGGGTATTTACATGGGGGTGGGGGTGGGCGGCGGGTGGGCTTTAGATTGGATAGTGTTTGCCTGGGAAAGAGGACCTGGTTTAACCATTGTTACTACCACAATATAAGTAAAACATCATCAAGTTTGTTGAAAATTAAAGAAATATTAATTAGCATGCATTGGTGTTGTTTTTACTTTTCCTTTCGAGAGTGGCAGGGAAAATCCAGTAATGAAAGCATCATAAAATGTAAATGTAAATGTGGTGGTTTATAGTCATGATTCTAGTGCTCTCACGACTTGACATTTTACACCAGGTCATTGGCAAACCTTATCATACTTATATCTTTCTCAACTCCCTGGGGGAGCATACAGCACAATTGTTAAAAGAACTTGCTATGTACTAACAATGCAGTTATTGTGTCTGATAAATTCGAATCAGCGCATCTTGAAACTGGATTAAAAGTAGCCCGGCAGAGAACTAACCATATACAATGTACGTTGAGTTTTTGTGTATTATTCAGCATAATTTTGGGAAATGCAGTACTGAACATTGACACCGTTACGTTATACTGTACGTACATAACATATATGCCTATCACTTACTTAATGTAGTCTAAATGGGTCAAAGTTCAAAACGTCACATTCAATGTACATGTATCTCCTGGTCTAAAGACAATTAGTCTACAAAGTCTTAAAATCTGCTATCTTTCACAGAGGACTGAAATGGTAGTCACAAAGCACTGAAATGGTAGTCACAATGCACCGAAATGTAATCACAGAGTACACTGAATTTTTTCCTTAAGACATTTCTCTATCTGTACCAATGACTTTGCGAAGTAGTTATGGCATTAGAACCTTCAATAGGAATGTCAACATATATTATGCATACATGTACATGCATACAATTATGTAGAAATGTATATTGTAATCCCTATAATTTTCATCTTCCATGATCAGTAAATCAGCATTTAATAATTACAGAACACTCACTCCTCTCAATATTCAGGGGAGTGAGTGTTCTGTGACCTTAATTGTAAGTTATCAGATTTGTTACTGTAAGTTTTTCTCGTTTTACTTTCAACTCTGAATTATTAGTGTGTTTTCTAACATAAAATCAGTTTGCATTTGAAAATGGGCTATTGGAAACCGTGATGTTGGGTATGGACCCCCGTCATGACGGTGCTGTTCCCTGAAGCCAGGATTATGGCCCACACGGCAGGCACATATTGGCAATATCGCCCTTGGTCGCCGCCGGCAAATTGGTGGGATCAGCAGGTCACTCGGCGGCGCCTCAGTCGCCGGCCTGTTTTATCCTTATTGCTTATGGATGCTGACACTTTATTGCAGCCCGTGTTTTGTCTGCTGCTTTACAATACAATGTATATCTTTTATTGCAATGAATGTTACTATAAGTGGTTGCTCTGTACACGGACAATTGCTTTAGATTAATGATGCCCAACTTGTATTTTTTTTTCATTCTTGGTTCAAGGAAGACAGAACATGATAGGACCTTTTTACTTTACGCTATTGATTGGCTTACAATATACTTTTGTTTAGTTTTCATAAAATGGCCCATTGACTCTGATAGAGTGAATTAACTCCACTCAATTTGGTGGATGAGGTTTTGTAAGGATGGATTTACAGCAATGGAATGTGCTGGTTAAACTGATAATTGATGTAAATCACCTGTAAGATCGTCCGATAAGTATCTCTTCGCCAGTCTTTCAAGGGTAAATATGGTAGTAGGACAGACTGTATTTCTATCTTAGCTGTACTTTACATTTTATTACAATTCTGCCATTTTGCTATTATAAAGTGATAAGATTGTACCTTTAGAGTGAATGGATATTTTTTCATGTTACTAGCCCTTTGAACTGTTAGTTCCTCAAGACAAACCAAAACTGCTGGTAAGCATTGATGTAAGTATTGACCATTGTCTAGTTGTGCAGTATATTGTTTACCAGCTGTACATTTTGATATAAATAGCACAAAGAGAGAAAGCATCTCATAAAGTCTCTTACTTTGCTGTGTTCAGTCGATGGCCGATAATGAGTAAACTACAGGCTCGTCCTATTTTCAGCTAAAATCAATGCTAACTCGGCCAGGCCTACTTTGCGTTGGGTATTGACTGGTACTTTATTTTGTTTATTCTTCAAGTGAGCTTGCGGGCTATTACACCAATGTAGGATGCGACGCCCGTGGGCTTTCACACTGATGTAGGATGCAACACCCGTGGGCTCGTGTGATCAATGGTTGCTATTGGTTGTCTTTAAATTGAGACTGGTTCTTTGTGTGGATGGTGCACTGGCAGATCCAGGTTCATAATAGCAGGGAAAACCATGAGATTTGTATGTTCTAAGTTGAGCGGTCTTAAACCTGGTTGCAAAAGGTGAAGGACCACATGCTCTGGTTGTCCTTCGTAAAAATAAAATTTGAGACTGGTCTGTCTTCTGTCCGTGGATGGTGTAACTGGCAGAGCTGGTTCATAATATGCTTGTTTGAGGGAAAAAACCATGACTTTGGACTTTTTTGTATGTTCTAAGTTGAGCGGTGACGTCACTTAAACCTAGAGCTGATTAATTTTGGTTTTGGCAAAAGGTGAAGGATTGTGTTTATCTCTGTCGCCGAACCGTTTATGACTCGTCACCTTTCACATTTAGTATGTCTATTTCTTCATATCATATTGATTACTTTGGCCTACTTGAACTTAATGCAATTTATTAGTATCGCATTTGATGTGGATATTAATAAAAACATACATGTAGTAACCAATAATACATTTGTAGAGCGCTCTTTCTATTAAAAATGTTCTGAAGTGCTTAAACAAGATGAGTATTAAAGCAATAACACAATCCTAAAATATCAGGTGAAATATAAATTAGATTAATAAAATATCAATATACATGCAGTCCTAGCAAAGCAAACATGTATATAAAATAATTACAAGTAAAACGCCTCTTTAACCCGTAACCCCTCACATTTTATAGTATGACAGCCCTTGTATCCTTGCAAATATTTCCAATATAGCATGGATTAAAATTTTCCATTTGTCGAAGTTGCGTTGTCAAATTTAAACTGCCATAATTTCCATAAAAGTGCTCATATTTTGATCATCTTTTCACCAAAATGTGAAAAAAACATTTTACTTTTCCCCATTCCCAAAGTCTAAAATGTTTAGAAACAAAGCATCAGATTTCTAATAGTAAAAAGAAGCCCTGTTCAGATCGCCGGGATTGGGGTATTTTGCAACGACAACGTTGGAGTAAATGCATCTGGATAATCAGAAAATTATAAAAAACTATTTAGAATGTGTTTTTGGCAATGATTTATGTATCATGATAAAGCTGAATTTGTTAGGAACATGAATATGTATTTCGCATCAAAAGGTATTATTATATTCGTCTGTAAATGTGACCTCAGGTTGAACAGAGCCTAGAGTCCTTGTAGCTGGAATTATTACAGCGAGTAAGTCCCTCGCCTCATTTGGAAGTCGCTGCAAATGGCACCAGTGTGATCCTCAGCAGCGGAATCCCTTCCATGTGATTTGCTGCAACTTTTCATTTCATGTGTAGCGCACCAGTCACCAGTCAGACAGTCATAAGTGTTCAGTCAGTCAGTCACAAGTTTTCATAGTTACAAGTGTTTAGTCACGAGTTTCTGTTTCTGTATATTAATTGGCCAACCTCTAAATTGAGTATCACACCAATGATGAAGTTGTCTTATCAGTCATGAAAGGTGGTAACTCCCAACATTCATTCCAAAAGCGAATCCCAAATATTTAAAGCGAAAAGTGAGGCCACCACCCTATACCTCTCACAAATATATTAGACACCACCTAGCATACGAGAAATGTAAGGCTCCACCCTCAACAAGAACCCACACATATCACCCAAACACTCACAGCAACTCCAAACAATGAAATACGAATAGAATGTTTAGGCAACACATTCAAGGCTCCAACCAAATGTAGAACCTCACACCCCCCTCACGCCAGGCAATATCCAACACATCCATGAAAAATTCAAGGCAACAACCACCTCCCCTATACATAGACGAAGGAGTATTGAAAACTGTTAGAATTTGCATGCATGTAGTTGAATTTATACTGATGTGCCGCACGTGTCCTGGCATCAGCAGGTTTGAGGACATTCGGGTCATCAACTGGTACTTTCACAAGCCCCCTCACATTCTTATAGAACAGTATCAGATGCTGGTTGTTGCGTCTTGATTGCAGATCTTCCCACTTGAGGTGTTCTGTTATGGTGGTTACACTGATGTTATACATGTACGTATAATTGTTAACCATGAATCGTGCTGCCATGCGCTGAACATTTTGAGGGTGTTTATGTCCTTTTGCAAGTGCGGGTCCCATATGGTCGCAGCATATTCTAGGACTGACCTGACTAAGCTAATACATAGGGCACATTACGCCACAAGGTGGGTCTACAGCCAGTCTACTGCCAAAAAACGCATAGAAATCGTGAGGATCCGTGAGTGTACAGTACGGCAAACGTAAGTTGTTCCAAGGCAGTACGGTGGCCGCAAGAAGAAGTTTGGCTTACATAATGCTGACTGTCTTCTACAGCCCCAGTCTGGCGCTTACCAATATACAACACAAACGGTAGAGGGTAAAAGATTATTCTACCTTTTAAAAAAGCATATTTCTCTATAGCTGCGATACTGTGACTGATTATGCATAAAGATTCTGGACTATCTGACACTAGCTTTACGAGAACACATACCAACAAGCTGAATACATTAGCAAAGCTAAGCTTGTGATCCTTGATTTCATAAACACCTTTGTTTGGTATAAGTCAAGTTTTCCATTTGTGAAAGCTGTGGTCCAGAAAATGGTCATGTTGGTGAGCTGATTCCAGAAGCTGGGTGTCATGTGTATGAGGTTCCATGGGTGTAAAAATCTCAATGGTCACTGGTAAATAAATAGGGACAAAATATTCTTTATTTTTTAGGTGTATTTTGTGGCTGTTATTGCCAAGGGGCGCAGAATCAAGGCAGTACAAGATAATGTTTGTTTAAGATTTTTTAATGTGCAAGTTTATTCTCATAAAGATTTAAGAAGTAAGACATAAAAATTATGCCAAATACCTTATTGTAAAAAAGTACAGTTTTCAAACATATTTGTGGAGTTCGCCAAGAGAAACCCCATACAGAACCACTAACTTTTTATATTTAATACTTGTTTTGGTTGATTTCTATAGCAATCATTTAGTTAATAACTGCAGTTGGCCCTTTTTATAAAATTTTAAGTAAGTTAACACAAGTAATAAAAGTTTGAGTTATCCAAGTAGTTTTTAAAATGGCTATTGACTTGAGATCCTTTATTTTGACTGATGAGAGTTTAAGATAATCTATGGAACTGTATTGGTGTGGAGTCTTGTGTAGTGTGAGACTGCTTCTCACCCAGTCTCATTACAGAGGTCGACTTACAGAGAGTGTCAGATGGACGCATTTTATTTCATACAGTGTAATGTACAACCTGGCCAGTGATAGTATTGCAGCACGACTTTTCACACTAACAAATCAGTACATTGGAACTGTTTTCATCAAACTTGAATGCCGTATATATAAAAATTTGATTTATTGAAGGAATTTTAAACACAATGTGTCATCAAGGTTAATAAGTTTGACCTATCCATACATTTAACATGTATCATATTCAAATTTGAGGTAAACATTTAAAGGAGCTTTATCTAGCAGCCAAAGATTTTTTTCTTCCAGCCAGGCGTTTGCCTAGGTGTAGAAAACTAATAAATAAATTAAAAAATGTGTCTTGTTTTATTTTTTGTTCATCCAGATTTTTTATAATAAATATTTTAATAATTTACAAATATAGTAATTACATATGCAAATTGCCCGACGTGGGGATTTCCGACGGCAAACACTTGACGTTCCACGTGAACGTTGAATCAAAGACAAATACTACTTTGTAAAGAAAACACAAACAAATACTACATTGCTGCCTCTTCATGGTCAACACTAACAATATCATCATTGTTCTCATCCTCATCACTGCTTGGCTCTGGCTCAAACAAGTAGCCACTAAGGCCTAAGTTTTCATCTGATTGTGATTCATCTTCTTCGCATGAGAAATACTCCGCCGTGTCCGAGTCAGTTGCCATGATTCAAATACTGCAGTAGCAGGTGCTTGTTTGCACTCTATGACCTGTCTCGCTGTGACGTGGAGTTGAGTATTTCGTCACATTGTGTAGATCTAAGATCTAGATTAAGGGGCTATGGATTTGGTACACAGCGCTTTTGGTCTCATTTTGTAAGTCACAATGTGACGTCACATTGTGGTTGTGTAGTAAATTTAAACGATGATTATAAAAAAAGATCCAGTCATTATCAAATTATCAGATTAAAGGATATACAAGGTCTATGTCATTGAAATCATCCTCCCAAATTTCAAGAATTTTGGAAATGTGGTTTATAAGTTATACGATATTATGTTGCCGTTCATTCAAGTAGGAACTAGACCATTTTGTTCACGACTAAGCGTCATGAATTACCCACAAATCCATTCGGCAGAAAAAACAACAATGGCTAAAGTTTTGTCGGTATTTGTGCAAATAAATTCACTATATTTTGGTATACACTTATTTGATTATATGTTTTATATGTGATAAAGGAAGTGCATCTCATTATGAAAGAGGCACATACTAACTGCAAGTTTTTAATAATGAGAACTATGAGAAGACCGGGAAATTCCTTTTAGATAGGATTTGAGGTAGATAAAGCTCCTTTAAAAAGTCCAATTATATGCTGGTGGTTATTGTAGATTTTAGAGATTTTTTTAGCAGTATTTGAGATAATTTACAAATAAAGATGGATTGAAAATACTGTGAATGAGAATAAGTTTATGATAGTTTATTTCTTGTTTGGGCATATTTCTTCCTTCATCGAACATAGAAATAAGCTTCCATTAGATATGATTTTGCTGAATCGGATATTTTGTTTGCAATATAAAAGCAGCTCAGAGCAAAAAGAATGGACAAAAAAATAGAGGAAAGAGCGACAAATACATAGGCTGATCCAATATTAAGTGACACTGAGTATTCCTTTTATCTCATTTAGTGGACTGAAATCACTTTCATTTCACAGTAAGTGATTTCCCTAAAGTGTGCTATAACCTGGTTTTCTCAACTTCGATATCTCAAATCAAGTCAACAGGACATTTTATACTGGTCGAAGCTCAAGTATTTTAAGGCATAGGATTGGAGATGGTCCAGTTGACCTACATTAACCATACACTAGATCTTGAACTCTTGTATGTCAAATTTATGTATAACTTGAGTAAGTAACTTTTCCCTTCTTGTTTCTTTATATAAAAAAATCACAATGATTTCCTTAAATTTTGATACCTCAAAATTTTATGTACATATGCTTTGAAATCACAACACGTTTTTACTTTAAGAAGGGTAAAACTGTCAATGTTGTAATACAACATTGACAGTTTTACCAACTAGCTGTATCATCAGAATGACTCTACACACAGTCAGCCTGCCGATTCTTGATGAGAATCAAATAGTAAACTCGTGAGAGTTGGTGGCTCCCCTCATCATGTTTTTGACCTGCCTGTATGTTCGGATATGCACCGCCTCTTTGATTGATTATATGAAAATGAAAAAAGAAGTTATGGAGTAGATTTTCCTATATACCTTTACCCTAAGATGTGTATGAAGGGTGAGTGCCTAAGTCTGGCCTGTCATCCTGTATCCCTGTATGTCTGAGCCACTGCAAGCGTCACTTTCCATAACGCAAGCTAAATTGCTACCTGCCAAAGCTGGCTTTAGAGGTTTTCTCGATTAGACATTTTGTATTAGATTTCATGCGCTTCTGTTTAGGCTGTTAGTTCCTCAAATTAGGGCCATTGTCCAAGTTGATCTTGTTGCACTAGTTCAGAGCGACTCGGAAGATGGGGACTTGGTTGATTTGTAATAATGTACAGTCCGAGGATATCCGCATCATCACTCTAGCGGTCTCGGGGTTGATGCAGTCACAAAACAAAAAAATTGGACACTTTGCAGATTATTGCGGTCACTTGGCTGATGAATTGCTGTCCTTTACCATTGAATTATGTCAGATTAATTCTTCATCCACATCTGACAGCAGATTTTGATTATCAGCATTCACTTTGTTTTTTGAAAGAACATATGTGGCCATTTTACTTATTAAATTCTGTATGACCTTGCTATACATGTATTGCAGTTTAATATTTGAGACATGTTAGAGGAGTATGTGAAATATATTTAACATATTTGATTTTATATACATACAAATAATGCATATACATGTATGTGTACCATCTGATGTGTACCTATAAAATGATAACTCCACACATTAAACTATGGTGGTAAGTAAGTACTAAGCATTGTCCTATTAAAAGAGCTTGTCCTCAGTGGTTCAGTGGTTAGAGCGCACGGCCTGAAAACGTGATTTGCCTCAGTCGCAAATTCACACCCGGCCATGGCAGACTTAGTGTCGTCAAAACCGTTAGGTCATGCGTCTGCTACTGAGTTGCTAATCTCCACCGAGCGTGTCGCCTCAGTACAGTGTTACTACTAGAAGGTGGGGACGCCAAGTGTGAGGTTCGGACGCCTCATTAAAAGGCGTGTCCCAAGTATGCGGTCGTGGGGCGGATAAATTGTTAAAAAAGCCGACCACGCTCATTGCTGCTTTGTACCGAAATTAGCTATAAACATTAATTTTAAATACATTTTAAACACAATGAAATATATTGAACCTCTTCCATGGTTCTAGCACACAGTGAATGACCCAAGTCTAATGTATTGATCATTCTTTGCTGCTGGCAATGGTTGGCTTTGCAGCGCATTTACAGCAGATATAAGGCCGAGAAGAGGGACCTTTTACGCCATTTGTAGACTTTTTACAACAGCAAACCGTCATTTTTTTTACATGAATCCGTAATGCCTGGTATTGTGCAATAACGGCCTATAATATCGCCCAACTTCCGCATTTAACTTCCGTGTGCTATTGTAATACTTCTCAATTTTCATACAAGACTTTTCCTGCTAGAATAGAATGATAAAGGTTTATGAAAATACTTTTTAATATTAATCACGTAATACGTATGTGACATACATCACTACAGCTGGACCAGACCAGCACAGTTACAGTACATCTCTCTCCAAAAGCCCTCTAGGCAATAAATCACAACAGTCAGCCATGGGGCTTTATTAAAATTTATGTCAAAATTTTCTGAATGATATGCATAGAGTGCAAACACAAAAATATCATCACTTTTGAAATTCTGGTCGAATTTGCTACTGACTCACTAATGTGACAATGACTCTAAGTGGGTCACAGCAAATGATTAGTCCCTTAAAGTGCTTCTGTTACATAAGCTGCACCAGAGGGAGGCTGATATCTGGATATAATCAGAGTCTTGCTTAGAAAATGCATTCACTCCACAGTAATATCTCCCTCTAAAATTATTGTATTTGGTTGTTGAAACTTGTCAGTTGACTGAAGCTTTTATGTGGATGTCTTCTGGCGCCTTCTGTCAAGGCCACAATCAGCATCTATCTCTATGCATATTGATCATAGCACAGACATAAATATATATGTATACTCATACTCTATTCTCTTGCATACAGGCGCACAGGCTTAACATTGAGAGTGCGCTATCTGTTCGTATCAAGGCCCACGGGCCTGTAACAGAGAATAAAAGTATGTTTCAAGATAAAATTTAAAAAAGTTTCGATCTGAAGGTAGACATATTACTGGAAAATATTTTATCTGATTAAAAAAAAACTTTTCTACTATATACTAGGACATATTGACAGTGCATTTAGAAAATATAAAAAATATTGACCACCCGATAATTTTTTGACACAGACTTGAACATGACAGGGGTCCTGAGATTTTGAAGGTTTCAAACAAAATGCGTAAAATCTTACAAAAGCTTGTATTTTTTTCTTAATAATGAATCAATCACACTGTATTTTAGTATTCTACAGCAGGATATTGGTGCATGAATAATCACTAATGAAATTTGAAATTTCTTTTATTATTTTTCAGATATTTGACAAAAATAAGGAATCATCTTGTTAAAAAAAAATCTACTCGTGGAATTGGTGTGATAACCGAACGATTTATCGAATGATTTATTGAATAGATCTAATTTCAATTTTGATTTTGCGCGGGACATTTAAATTACTGAGCATGCGCACTGAGGCGGAAACGTCATGTGCATTTTTTTCTTCATATTGAATAAGTAAGTTATTTTGATTTTCTGACGAGCATTCGTAATAGATTATTAGGATTGTGTTAACTATCGGATCGTACAATTATATATTTGAGAACTGCAATCGGCAAATACCACGACAATCCATTTGACACCCAGAATCATAGCAAAATGTACACGGCTGAGCGATAATGAGTGTTGGTCACCAGGTTACTACGTGAGTTCGTTGTCTTTGTGGATATACTGTATATTACGACATATACAACAAGGAAAGTTACTCTACGTGAATATATTGATAGTTCTAGGTGGGGTGCGCTTCATGTTCGTATAAAGGGGCATGGGCCTATATCCGAGATCAAACATGACCCCCGAGAGACCTCCAAAATAGCGATTTTTTCGGTTTAAGGCGCATGTGCCTGTATGCAAGAGAATACGGTAGACAGCAAATCACAATACCTTCTTTGGTGTTTTCCAAAATTTAACAGGGTATTTAGTGAATATGCAGGCAATTTATATGCCACGATAATACCAAAGATCATAGCAAAAAAAAAATGTATGACTGATGCACAAATGAAATTATTGCAATGAAAAATAATTTATGCATACAATATACTTGGAAAGTAGGTTTTCCTTGTAGCCTGACCGGGCTGTCCTAACATGGCAGCATATTATGCATGAGCAGACTATGTATTATCAGACATCTCCACACGAGGACACACCGTGTTTAAAGATGTGTCCCTTGATAGTGAACATAGTGATGCATTAATGATAGCCCGTTGTCACTGGCCTGAATAAAAAGCAACTAAACTACAATGTATCTTCTATTCCACAATGCCCAATTATTGTAAACTTGTCCTTTTGATCAATTTTCTAGATTATTCGACCATTCCCATCCAGATATTTTCCATATGTATGCTTTTATACATTTTTTTGTTTCCAACCCCACTGATATTATGAGCTCCCCAACTGAATCTAAGCAACTTATAAATGTAAATGTTGAACAAAACCAAGCAAGCAAAATTCATGGCCTGGGAGAAACAAAAGGTGTTGTCAGAGACAGACGAGATTGGCTTAAAATTTCTCTATGGCATTTTATTAAATAGACACCTTAAATAAGATACAGGCAACTAATTTTAAGAAATTGTCTTGAATGTGTTCATTTTGTTGGTTTGAAATATTTTGGTTCATCTTTCTTTGTTCACAACACTATATATTTTTGATACATTAACAGTTTCGCCAAACAACTGTTGGCATCTTCAGAATGCTCTTTCCGCGCAATGTCAGGAGGTCAAATATTCCGATCCTGACTGAGGATAGAATCATACACTCACGAGAGTTGGTGCCCCCTCTCGTCTCTGTTCATAACCTGCTTGCAAATTCGGATGTGTACAGATTCTTTGATGTTTCTGGTCTTCCATTCGCTCTCCCTGTCTATCACCCTAACTCCCTCCCAGTCTATTTCATGGTTTTGCTGGTTCACGTGGTCTGTGATAGCACTGTTGTGTATTTCCATAAGAAATAGGTTTTAAAAGAGACAGCGTCTAAAAAGCAACATAACGTACTCACTTATCAAAAATCTTGAGAATGAAGTTGAAGTAACTTACTTGCACATACGGGCAGAAATATATACAAAGCTGTTGTATAATTTCATCTACACTGTTATTGGAATTTTGCAAGAAAAATATTTAATTTTACAGAACAAAATTTTAAACCAGCAGCCATGTTTTTCAAAATGTTGTTTGATGATAATATATATACCATTCTCTACGGTTTATTTTTGTTGAAACATGACGTTTCGCAATTGTAGCTACATGCTTCTTTTGATGTTGTTCTGTATGTGTCAGAACGAGGCTTGAGTAGCTGGAGCAGCGCGTGGTACCTCTCTCCCTCTGTTGTTGTTCAGGCCTGGGTTCCTCTGGTGGATCTTGAGGGCTTCAAGTATTTGTCTTCTGGTCTTACTATCCTCTTTTGTTCTTCTTTCTTCATCTGCTGTTTATTGTGTGCAATACTGTGCATCTACAAATGTATATGGACTTTTATGTTGGGCATACAGCTGTATGACATTGTAACAGTGTTTTTATTAAATATTTTGTGTAATATGTATAATCTATATAATATCTATATAATACTGATCAAGGAAGCAGTCATTTGATATTTTGAAAAAGACTTTTACAATGTTAGTTTTCACTTGTATGTCGAATGGTGGGTTAAACAATGTAAAGTGTTTCTTTCTTTTCCTTTGCTTTTTATTTTTGGTTTCAGTGTTCAGTTCAGTGTTTTCTCATACAGTAAATGTCCTGAACAGCGGAACCCAACTTGCAGGCAAAATTCCTTCCATTGGAGAGGGTTTCTGTTGATCAGTGATCTGTACATGAGATTCACGTGTACCATCGGCATCCGTTATCGCCCAATGCTGAACGTTATTAAAGAATTCTGCTTGTCAAAATGAATGCACTTTCAGTTTGTCAGTAGCAGTTCTCTGATAAATACATGGCTATTCCGTTGGTAGTTTATTACAAACATCATCTTCAGCATGTTGTCCATAAATTGAAGAGTACTGTTAAATTTTCTCAATGTTATTTTTTTTAACATGGCGCTTCCGTTCCACAGCGCATGTGCACACTCAATGCATCTTTGTTAGCCTCGTTCAATCAGAATAAATGGTGAACCCACGCCAACACAGGGACTGGATGATCGAGACTACGTCATTGTTTGTTATGACATAACGAAACCACGTGCGATAGCGGGAATAATTGGCTCGAACAAAGAAATATGATAACAAAGGAAGCAAAATAAGGTTAATTCCGTTGTTTGTCACCCAAAATGCCTTCTGTTGTTCGTTGCTAAGGACATTCCGTTGATTACTCCAAATTTTACTTATCTATGTAAGGGAAAATGTTAATACACAGCAATTCCTTCCATTGCTAGTATTTTCCGTTGAACACTGCTCCGTTGTTGGGGACTTTTACTGTATTTTAGTCCCAGCCCAGTTTTAGCTGGTACAGGTACTATCTGTATTTTGACATGCATTTATTTATGTCTGACGTTTTGAAGAAAACTACTTCATGTTAGAACCCCAAACTTTCTGATCTCTTCAAGAATGAACCCTAGTCTAGACGAGACTGGACATTTTTTGTGGTAATATGAGCTATGGTTATTTATAATGTTAACAATCTGTTTTACTGTT
>CM032665.1:21971717-22108315 GCA_019095985.1 Streblospio benedicti
TTTGTTATACAAACATTTTCATTATAAAAAGTGACTAAAGCCATGATCACTAAGAATGCTATATACTTGATTACACCAGGTTTTAAATCCTAGATCAGATAATTCTCTAAGCATATTGTACATTTGTTTAACTATTTTGTCGTCAGTTAGCCTTGTTAATCGGCACCAATATTTAATACAATTAATTTTATGTTGAAGATGGGTGGGTATCGTCCTGTTTCTGCATACATTGCCATGTTACAGGTAGATGATTTCACCCCTAAAAAAGCATTTTGAGAAATTTTGTCTGTACAGATTCTAGAGTTGGATATTCAGTTGTTGACCAGATTTCACATGCATAATTAACAATAGGTTTAACATAGAGTCAAAATAATTGAAAGCCAACTTTGGGTGTGATCATACCCAATTTTCCAAAATTTTAAAGCACATGAAAGTTGATTTAAGGGCTTTATCTTTTGGTATATGTGACATGTTGTTTGAAAACATTTTGATTGTATTTTACAACAGTATTAAAAACAACCCCAAGGAATTTATATTCTTCTACTATAGAGAGGTGTTTAGGTGGAATTTAAAAGATACATCACTTTTTACCAAACACCATCACTTTAGTTTTTAAAAGAGTTAACAATCATTTGGGACTTAGACAAAATTGGAACACCCCATCTAATTATGCGTTGGAGACCCTCTTCAGTGTCGCTAAGCAAGATCAGGTCATCTTGCCCACAAGAGATGTAGTAGAATTTGTTAGGTTTTAAAAACAATGCCTCTTTAGAGTCAAGGTAACAACTAAGATCTTGTAACAATTGTCTAAACATATTTAAGCTGAGTGGTCCGCCCTCGTTGGTCCCACACGAGTCCGTTATCCACCTATACAGTTTATTTTGAACCTCTAATATGCAAAAGCTATGGGATGAAAAATTAGTGTCTATGGTAATGGGAACATAATGCTCTCAATGGCACAGATATTGTCACACACTTCAGTAGAACATTCCTATTAAGACTGCCTAAGGACTGGCGTCAGGTGATTTAATATAGGGGTGGTCTCTTAAGGGGCGTTTGCAATGGACTTTTTATGAAGACTTGGGACTGTTATAAATCATCTTATAACAGAAGTGGCGTAGTTATAGAGGTGGTCTTGATTGAATTTTCTAATGAACACATAGCCCAATTAGCAAAGTGTTGGTAATCCCTAGTATTTGAAACCATGTGACGCCTTTGGCGTCTTTATGACGTCACACTACTCCACATGACGCTGTCATGGCTGCCGCTGTCTGCTATTTTTATTATAGAACCGCTAATTAACAACCATCAGGGCCATTTTGACTATGAAAAACATATTCGTGCAAAACTACACAGTACCATGAACGATCTCCTGTAGTCAGATGGCGTCCAGGTAGTCACGTTAAAGAGGAGATAGCCGAACAAAGTCCAAATATAGGATAATTTTCACCTGTGGTGTGTATTATACTTGTGGCTTCTTTACCCTGCACTTATATTTTGTGTTACAATATCTATACTGTGTATATTGTCGTGATATATGACGATGGCCACAACAAGCTATCTTATATATCATATTCATCAATGAAAACTGTAGGTTAAACAATAACTATTCAATATGGGAAGATGAGTTGAAGCCTACATGTGTTTGGGCAGTCTTCATAGCTGGTCTTTCATCCATGGCAGGGTATTTAAACTGTTCTAGTTAATCTATCAGCTACATTTGTCTGGCATTTATGGCTCACCCAGCAAAATTAGAAGCACATCACTTAGTTTTGTTAACCTTCATTGATAAGTCAATGTCACAATACTGGGGTGTCATGAGCTGTAATTGGCAATCCAATGAAAAATCATATATTTGATTATGTTTGTCTGAAAGGAATATCAAAATAGGTTATTATTTACAATTACATATGTCAAAGCATTACTTGTACAGGGCTTTAGCCGGGGATTGCAAAAGATGGGAGGTAAAATATGTTGAGCAAGGATGCAGGCAAATGCCATAAGGGCGCAGCTTTTCTAGGGGGTTTGGGGGCATGCTCCCCCAAGAAGATTAAAATTTTGGAATTTAAACCCTTTTTCATAGAGTCTGAGGGTACCGTATTTCGAACAGAAAAGTAGCCTTAAAGCTCATATGCTAAATTTCATTTAGGGTTTGACAGAAGAACAATCCATCTCAAAACATTGGAAGCAGTTTCCTCCCATGGCTCATATGTATCTATGGCCCTGTTGTAACATTATCATATGTGACTTTATGTGTGATTATCATCATTAGTAATGCTGGTATAATAAACAAAGTAGAAACAAGTATGAGATACTTGGAATGAATAGCACTTAAATTTGTCAATTTTGTCAATAAAACCTTTCTTTTTTTTGTTGCAAGATTTATGCGATTATGCTTGTGTTTCTTCCCCCCCTCAAAACTAAAAGTATTACCCCCCACCCCCCACCCCGCCAATAGTCTTCAATTTGAAAGTATGAGCTACCAAGTATGTATATTTCTACCCGACGCCCCCTTCAGACTGTAAATGACTGGGCCCTTCAAAGGGGGCCGAAAACTGGTTACATAACTCAGTAAAACAGCTTGGTTTTGTTCTAATGCTATGAATAAGTAGATGGTGATCTGTCATTGGAGTCGGGGCAGGTTATTGATTGTGATCCCATTTTAATGCATGATGACCGATTGTCACCCCATAAAAGCCGGCAATGTCATAGTAGTGGAGGGAGCAGATCAAATGGACCTGTTAATGTGATTAAGCTCGCAGCAAGCAAAGTTTGTTTGAAAATTGAATTATTGCCACTTAAAGGAGCATGAGTTATTGATGCGATTGGCTAATTTAGAAGTTATGTCATTTTAGGGAATTTTTTATTGACATGGAGAAGCTGAATTGCTGCAGTTTTTTTACGTTTTGGAAGAAATCACTGTTTATCAACTTTTCCATTTGGGCAAATGAATGTGATGTTAGGATATACTCTCTCAATGCTGGCGTACTTGAGCGGTCTTTTATATTTCAGTTTATTTATGTTGTACTAGCTGTCTACCTGGTGCTGCTCAGGTTGAAACAGATGAGATCCTGAACATTAAATGCTCCTCCCTCCCCATCCTTCACTCTGCCCCCATTCCCGTACACCAGATCATGTCAATATACAGGTCTGGGACAGATTAGATACACCTTCATCACCTTCCTCCCATCGTCATATGTCACTGCTATATACACACTACAGGTATATGGCAATGATTGATCCATCTAATATCCCCCCCCCCCAGCTACTGCTATCCCTGGTAAACATCTGGGGAACAGATTAATTGTTCTACCCTCACCATCCCTTCCTTCCGCTAACAGCCCCTCTTCTCTCCCCGACTCTCTCTATCCCACATCCAACTAAACAGGTCTAGAACTACTGCTCAGGTTGAAACAGATGATATCAGGAACAGATTAAATCCTCCTCCCTTCCCCTCCGTTCCTCAACACCAACCATGCTACCCCTGGTAAACATGGGTATCAGATTAATTGTTCCACCCTCACCTGCCCTTCGTTCCGCTAACACCCCCCTCTTCTCCCCCCCCCCCACCCAAGAAACCCATAGTCTGGTCTTTTGGCTGACTTCTTCGTCATTGCAAAAGTGCAACGTTGTGGCGTAAGAACTTCCCTTAAGCTATTTACCTATCTTCAGTGTTAAAGTTATTTTAAAATAATTCTCTCTCTAAATCATACTTGATGCTAGGAAGATGCTAAGTTGTCAGTTCAATGGAGTGTGCCAATATCATCTATTTGTTTGTAAAATAAAATTGGTCAGAGCCAATGTTGCAAAGTATCACCCATGCCCGTGATTTGTAAAAGGGTTGGTGCTGGGAAAAAAGAGTGCTGTAACTCATTTCGTACACATACTAGTACCCTAATATGTCCCTTTCCTATGCACATGGAAAGCATTATGTTCTCATTTACATAAACACAAACATTTCCTACCCTAGCTGTGACTAATATGACTTGGCTGAGACCTACTTGTATAAGCATGTACTTTGAGTGACTATTACTTTAGTCACGCTATCGTAATCTTCAGTATAGATGCTTGGAAGATTGATACTTTCTTACAATTATGCATCAGGATGGTAGTGGATGGTGTAGACCCATACTACATGTATATAATATTTGTTATTAATTAGTATTCTTATCCTTCCATATTAGTGTGTCCACTGTAGTGCATATCGATCGTGTGCGAATCGGGGATTCCCCCTTTTCGGGACATGAGTTGGAATTTGTTTATGACTTTCTAGCATTATATGTTCCCTATTATATTACTCGTGTATACCATATTAACGAGTAAACATTTCTCTTTAATTCCATGTGCAATATTCGTGTTGTTTCTTTATAATTATTGAGTAAAAAATTATTAAAAATGCGTTGTGTCAAAATACTTACCGACTGGACAATTTTCGTGATTTCCAGACCATATCATGTTTTGTGGAGTTGAATAATCCTATATTTGATGTCAGCTTTTATTTTAGGTATTGTGATCCAGGATGAAAACAATGAGATTTGATGTTTCTTATTTACTGAATCCCATGTACATGCATTGGATACATTACAATGTACGTGGTTGGTGGGTGATGCGACCTCATCATTTCCTTATCACCTTTTATAGGGGCCAACATGAGAATTTTGTGCAAAACACGTAAAAAATTTGGGATTTGCAGAATTGACTTCGAACGTGATTCACAAAGTTTGCTTAATTCTTTCTTTTTGTCACAATTTGTGCAAGATAAGCTCAAGGCAACATATTGATTCGCATTTGCACCACATTCTATGCGTAGTTCGCGAATAAGGTGAATTTTCAGAACTGTACCATTGGTGGCATACTTGTAATTTGCCTACTGCACTCATTATTGCCCAAATTTGCCAATTTCTAGTAAGGTGAGTACAATCAGAATTTTCCATTCGCCTTTTATACATTTCATTCGCTGTGATTTGCTAGTTCGTTTAGAATTCGAGAGATTCGGCGAAATTCGATGTCCTTCATTCGCAATCAGCACTGTAGTAGTATAGTTTAATATTGCGTTATATTATTTGTTTTTGTACTCTCTGAATAAGAATACTTACATGTATAGCCAATTCTTTGAGTAAAATATCATAATGCCTTTGATTTTTACTGGCTATTACAACGATGGTCACCATGTCATGTTTACATAGTCGAACAACTGCCTTTCAAGATTAAGGACGCCTTGTATTGCCTTGATCTTTGATGTTGTGTGTATGTGGATGTTTTCATTTCAGCGTGCTCTCAGTACAGGATAGGTGGTGGTGCTGTCAGAATGTGGGCAAGTGTCATCAAAACAAGGGTGCTTGAAAATAAAATGATGTAAAAAATCATATTTAAACACCCATCCAATATGTCTTTTTTCTATGTCCATGGAGAGCATTATGTTCCCATTTACATAGACAATTAGACACTAACATTTCCTCCTCTAGATTTTTGATTTTACATGTAGATGCCAAGTCAGTGGTTCTAACCAGTGATTTAGTGGAGATCTACGGTACTTATACAATCAAGTAAGTGGAGACACTCAATGTGGATATTAGCCTGATTTTCTGTTCCTACAGGTGTAAGCTAGTAATCAAATAAATTCCTTTCAAAGAACCATGTTTTTACCTGGCTTTGCGGACTGAGGAGTATCACTGTTGTCTGAACAGCATCGATATGATAGTGCTACTGGATGTCAAAACTCAGATCACTCAACCGCCAGTAGCACTTTTGACGCTGTTGTTTCAACAGCAAAATGTTTCAACAGCAAAACATCTGCAAAGCGAGGTAAAAACATGGTTTTGTGTGAAAGTGTGTGTGAAAGTGTGTGTGAAAGGAATATATTTGATTATGTCAAAACCTGAACCAACTAATAACCTCCATTTAAGAAACAATAGGCCGTAAACCATGATCTGACATGCGCAGTATAGTTTTTGAAAATGCAGACGAAACTGTCAAACAGTTATAAATTATTGTGTGTTGTGAAAGATGAAAATAATATATCTAATTAATTACCAACACGATGAACTCATTCAAGGAAGTAGGTTGACATGTCTGAATTCATATACATGTACAGTACTGACACAGTCAGAAGGATTCAGAAGAATAATTTTAAGAAATACGCTACGATTCCTTATGTTTTTTTCCCATTTCTTCTCATTGTTGCGTTTATTATTACGAAAAAAAGTTTCTGTAGCTTCCGCAAATTACGATCTCCTTCATAACTCGCCTGAAGTTACGTTTATTCTGATTGTTCCCCTTGTATTACGCATTTTACGGTTCTCTTAATAAAAGAATATTTCTAAAAGTACAAAACCATGCTGGACATTTTGACATATTTTTATTCCATTGGGTGTCTGTACGGCGTCTGCACTGTCGTTGTGGTGGGAATAAATGAGAACACCCGTACAAATCCGAATATTTATGCGCAATTATTAAGTATCAAAGATGGACACCATTGTGCGGAAATGTAAGAAATTATTCTGCTTATTACGTTTTTTCTGTTTATTTCGATAATTGTAAATATCGTAGTTTTGGTGATTGAGCAGTTACAAGAAAACCGTGATAGCAGTAACTTTGTTTCGAATTGTTACAAATTATTACATTTTCTTACGCCGATTCCTCTAATTTCGTTTCGATTCTGTATCCTTTTGCCGATGACAGTACTGTATCATGTTGTCATTTACTATCAGAAAACTGAAAATCCAGCAGGTTACATGTATTGTTTGTTTAAGATCACCGGTACATGTACCAGTTGCTCATGAGTAGCAAGTTCAATGTGATTTCAATCAAGTTCTGACGTAAGTAGACTGATGGTGGTTGGTATTGTGCAGAATGTTGTGATGTCATATTGGACCCAATCATGTAAATCGAAATTGATTTTTGAGAACCACATGGCTGACAATGTTTTATTCACATTAAAGTTTATCAATTTCTGTGGAGGCGTAGATGGTAAATGAAGTCTTTGAGAAAGGTGTTTGTGTTATTGGTAGGCTTATATATTTACATTTAAGACCATATATTAAACTCCCAAAATAAATCTAAACTAAAAAAAACTAAACAATCCTACGACAGCCACCACAAGTATCTGCAGACAAAAAAAACTCATGCCCTGTTTATAGAGGTAATTGCCTCGATGAGTCACTTATATATCAGGCAACATATTTTCGGATATTTTCATATATTTTCGGACATTTTCAATGGACATTGTATGAGACCTGTCAATAGGTGGCAGCACGTGACAATAACAGAAGTCAGTCAGTGTTTGTTGTGGCAGGTGGTAGGGGGCGCTGTAGTCTCCCACAGATGATACACAAAAAAGATCCAATGAGCCTATTTTCAAATCAAAGATATTTTGTTAAATCAATAGGAGTCCAAATATGGCAGGTTTTGTAGTTAATGGCCCATTCCAATTACAGCGTTGTTGAACATGTGTTTATATTTTTGTACTGATTGTCAGTCACTTCTATAGTACACCAACCCAAACATAACAATTCATTGTGAGTGTTAAGTCCAAATGAGAAAACAATGAGAAAAGCAGAAAAAAGTGTTTACCTAAATTGACAGATAATGAACAAGCCTGAAAAGGCGTCTGTAGTGTGTTGGGAGCCGCTGGCCATTTCCAGGCAATGTCCAGGCATTGTGTGAATTATGGCTACAGTTTAAATTGTCTTATGAACACCAACACATACATTACACACATTGTGTACATGCTTTACCCCTCATTTAACCAAGCTGCAGGTAGTGCGGGACCACGCGACATGGTTATTTTTGGGTTAAAAAATCAGAAAGTCTGAAAAAATCAGCCCGGGGTAGGGGGGCGTGGCTGCATGGTACAACACGGCACTGCGCGGTATAAAAATCATGCCGTTTTGATGCCACGCTCATGCTGTGAGCAAAAAATCGTGCAGCATCTGTGCTGCGCAGCATGGGTTGGGCGGCATGGGGGATTATAGATCGTTATTAATCGAACTTCCCTTTGTTCTTGCTGCTGCCGCCTGGTGCCGTTTTTCAACATGCATGGTATCGTTTTGCTCCAAACATCATGAAAACAGTGCCGCAGCATGCGGCATGCGGTTCTGCTAGCAGTGCCACACTAAATACAATCTCGCTTGCAGTTTGCAGGACGTGTGGCCATAATGTGGTACACCAAACATCATATATGGTGCCTGCTTGTGTTGGGCAGAATCATCTTACGGCATGGGGCTTATCTTGAGGCATTGTGCTTCCGTGGCCGAGTGGATAGGGAGTTGGACTCGTGACCCGAAGGTCGTGGGTTCGATTCCCGGTCGAGTCTGATGGTGGGTGTTGAGCAGACCTACCTCTAACAGGTTGCACACTGCTCCGTGGTACCTACACGTTAAATAGGTACAGGCCAGGCGAGTGAACGCAAATGTGAGTGATTAGCACTTCTGTGCTACGGTTGCGATGTGCTGTATGCTCCCTGGGGAGTTGAGAAGGATATAGTGTGACAAGGAAGCCAATGACTTGGTGTAAATATGTAAAGTTGCTAGAGCACGATAACAGTGAATTGCGACTATAAATAAACACATTTACATTTACATTTACATTTACATTGAGTGTTATTCAATGCAGTATGAGTTTATTATGGTTAGGATAGGATCCATGCCGCGCGGTATGCACTTGCGGTGTGGGACGTTGTATTTTGAGCGTGTGGCTGCATGGTGCAGCATGTGACTGCATGTGGCGTCATTGATTCCGTGCCGTGTGGTGCCGTTGTGGTGCCATTTCGTACCGCGGATTCGTGACGGCAGTTCCTGTGGATATAAAAGAGAGGCACCATCAGGACCTCATCTATTTCTTAAAGTTTACTTGGAATTACAACATATATATACGAAAAAATATGTATACATGTAAACTGCGATTATGGAATGTGTGAAAATTGAAAATTATGTTATGTATGTGTTTCCCTGTGCTTGCGGATAAATTTTCAAACTTCTCCCTCTCTCACATGTCTTTTTACCAAGCATACCAACGATAGATATAGCTGAAGACAGGTTTTACAACCCTAAGCTTTGATTTGTCTATATCAAGTAGCCCTGGCGGGACTCGAACTCATGACCCCAAGGTTGTGAGACCAGAATGATACCATCATCCCAAGCAGCAAGCTGTTAAAAAAGAGTCATGAGTTCGAGCCCCGCCAGTAGGATTCTGTTTGTTTCTGTGTCCTTTAAAGCGAGTTTCATTGAATTGGAACTATGGCCCTGAGCAATGGCTTTCTCAATTGATATTATGTCCTGTATAAGTGGACTGCCTTACCAGAAACACTGCATCTAATCATAATATTTTATGCTATTATTTCATAGACCTTGATTTATATCAAATGTGAAATGAGAATATTTAGAAATTGTACCTGTCGAGTGTTGCATTTTTAGCATTTTATGTTATATAATAGCCCATCAGCTTATCTGGGAAACAAAAACCACAAGAGCTCGTCTTTTTAAACTATTGCAACATGGATTTTGAGTTTATGAACTACATTGTGCTTTCTCTAAATATATTTACTGTAATGTTTATAAATATTAAACTACGAGCTTCCAGACAAACTGTGCCTTGGTTACAATGACGTCACTCAATTCAGTATGTGCTGTAAGTTCTCAAAGAATATTTAGCATATCTTGCCTACTAGATAGACAGGTCTTCATCAGCTGTCACTTGACTTGAGTTAGCCTTGATGGTGTACTGTTTTGTGTGTTTCAGTGAGACTATGCGGCTGGACGCGGGGCTGGTCGTGGAACTGTGGAACAAGGGCATGTTGTGGGACAGTCTCATCGGCACACACTGGGTCCCCCTTATGGCCATCAAACATTCCAACCAGGTAGGTCCTCTACACAGTACTGTATGGCTACCAAACATACGCAGCAGAAGATATGAGTGAGAGTTCCATTAGATCAGTATGTGCGAATGCGATAGGCATTCCCAACAATCAGTCTAATCTTTATTTTTCAGGTTAAACTTCGTTGGACATGTTCCCTTTTCATGCACCTGATCTGTCATAGTATTAGAAACTTGTGTGCAATAATCAGGTTTTATTAATCTAATTAGATCTGTTTTATAGTTTGCATATGTAACATGCTCATTCTGAAAGACCTTTTTAAATTGGCATTATTAAAACAATAGATCATGTAATTCAAACCTAATATTACCAAAATTGTGGTAAAACCAATTTAGAATAGATGCTTATTATGGCTTCAATATGGACCTTTGAAACGGAGTGTTGAACAGGATAGTAATTTTTTCATCAACATAAAATTCGTTTTCATTTTTGATCCATGCGTACATGTAGCTCTTGATAGTCATATTCTTTAGTACAACTTTTACCTCTAGTTTGTGTGACTGTCTGTGCAGAAAGTAAAATATACATTTAGTTCCATGTTAAATAATTTAAAGAGACTACAGTACTGATCCCATAGTAGGGGCCCCTATTTTCGTTTGCTTTTTTTCTGCTTTGTTTCTTTTCTTTTCTATATGTTTTATGCGCCAATTATTCGCATTTTAATGTCTATGGGAAGTGACAATTCCTAAGAAACTCTCTCATTATGTCTTAGGCGAAAACTTACTGCAGAAAAAGAAATAGTTCATTGGAAATGATTTTTTTTTTCTGAATTCTAGAATGACTACCCTAGCATCAATCCTTTGATTGTGTGATTTTTTTCTGTTTTTGCCATGAAGTATTTAAATAAACGATGTGTGTTCTCTCTATCTTAAGATTATCCATTAGTTATTAAGTTTATTTTATTATATTATTACATATACATTATATTATACATATCACCTACCACCAATTGCCACAAATGAACTTGAACCTTCCTTTAAATATGAGCCACGGTGGTGAAGTATTGTGAAAAAATTCTATTTCAAATGAATTATTCCAAAAGATTTGTCTTACACGTAAGATGTAGTGTAAACAGGTCCAGTCAGACCAAAACCCTTGGGCAACTCTGTACCTGTGATGCTGGGGCTTCCTTTGGAGAATGTAGGCACTCGCTGGGCATCTGATTGTACACCCGACTGTAACCCACTTGGCATCGCCACATTGGCAAGATGTGCCACACAATCTGGCTGCGTGGTCAACGTCACCAGGCGACTTATCAGATTTTTGCAGTGACATAGCTTTATATTCACTTTTCATATACTTAATACCGTAATCGATCCTATTAGCCCACACCCCACAATTAGCGCACACCCCTGTTAATACAGATTAAATATCATACAAATCTTGCTCGTTTTACCGGCGCCATATTGTAGACTATGTAAACACGCCGGTATTATTCCGTAATGGGGCGCATTGTGTTATCAGATTCCGTGGGGTCGAAGTGAGAAAAAATGCATAAACCGCGAAAAAGTGTTGGGGTGCGCGTATTATTTTTTTTTGTTTTTTGCTGAAATTTGTTTTTGTAAGCACACTGTGCGCTTATTAGAACAAATACGGTATGTCTCTTCTTTTCTATGACCATCATTAATTTGAGCTGTTTCTCTTGCATCACCAAGTCATTCAATTGTTTTTCAAGTTCATTACAATCAACAGGAATGTCACTGTTATCCACTTGATACTCTGGATGATTATCTGAAATCCTCAATCAGATCTGAGCTGTCAATAATTTTCATTGCCTCAATCTCTGACTCAGTCATTGCCGGTAACTGAAATCATCTCTTATGGGCTTTGGATACCCCTTTGCCAACCTACCACATTTATTAAATCTCCCTCATTCGGAAGGGAGATTTCTATCTTTGCTTCTGTCCGGGTCTGTCTGTCCGAAACATACTGGTTTATAACCCGAAGACCTTTTGAGGTATTGCTTTGCAAATTGAATATAGCTTATTTAAGGAAACAAGTACCTCTCAAAAAAAATTGTTTGTACTTTGGCCTACTTTTGACAATTTTCTGAGCATTAGGTGTAAATACCTTGTTACCACTAGATAGGGAGAAGTACATATATTTGATCTATTTTCACCAATCTCCATGCTTAGCTTCATTTCTCCAGAGTTGATTAGATTCTGGTGTACTTTGGCTTCCATTTGATAAAGTTACAATGAATTTTCAAAAAACAAATTATAAAAATTATAAAGAATTTGTGATTATTTGTCTCCTGGGAACAGTTTATGACCTATCATCACCAAACTTGACATTTGGTATGACTATATTACTCTCATAAGTTGATTTGATGTTTGTGTTCTTTGGCCTACTTTAAAAAAATTATGGAACATTGAATGAAACAATTTTTACCATTGTACTGGGAAGAGTATTTTACCTATGGTCTTTAAACTTAAAAATATTCTTCACTATATCACCCCTCCATTGCACTGTAGTTATACCTGGATGTAAATTAGGTTAAGACTTGCTAATTTTTTGAGGTCTGGACCTGATTGAGACCAACACGAGACCATGTCGGGACCTAGTCCTTATCTAGTCTTTGTACTGCTTGGCAGCCTTGATACTGCTGCACAGCAACACTGTTAAAACACGACAATAAACTAGATCTAGAATGATCCTAAGAATGAATACACTAGATATTATAATATAGAATGATTAAGTAGGGTGCATTGTGATAATAGCTGCATATCTAAATCTAATAAAAGTAAACATTTATTATACAAAAATACTGAAAAATTTGAAAAAAAAAACATACAACAGGGGAAAGTAGACAGTTAAAAAAGAGAGCTTTTTCGTGAATTAATCGTATTTATTGTCGAAATAATTCTGTTTTGGGAAGCTTTCGAATTTTCAGTATTACTACATTTTTATTCTTTACAATTCTTTAATCTTCACCTATTCATTTGAAATTCCAAAGAATCTGGCTAAAAAGGGGGTCAGTTCTACGGGATCAGTACTGTACCTGTTTTGCATTCTCTGTTTCCGTCAATGTTGTACAGGACCAAATGTTTCAATTCATGCAATTCGACTAATTCTGTTATAATTGATGTCATTAGGACGACTCGGAAGAAGATTTATTTTCATGGTCTAGGGTAAGAATTCAAATTGAAAATTGCTATTTCAACTATGCATTTTTTTATCTTGTATTGGACTACAGCAATTGTCTTGAAGCACCATTTTGCATTGATTTTCTGATTGCTTTTATCTGCTTTAAACTAGAACGATCCACTTTTCACTGTTTGTATCTGGTTTTTACATCATCACCTCTAAATTTCATAAAGTGGCAATTTTATTAGCCTGATAGACCCATCTATTTTCATTTCTTCATATTAGGCACTAAGGTAGCAAATTATGTAATGGCCTGAGAGTCTTCAGTGCGACATCTTTGAGGATCGTCCTCAGCTGTTTTGTGGGTCCTTTTCGGCCCCTGAGCCAGCAACAGGGAAAAGCCCTTGTGAAGAAGCTTATAAGATGTGGTTATTAAAAGGTGTCAGTAGTGAACATTTGTACTCTAGAGTACTGTGTATTGTGCCCTAGACTTTGAGGACCAATTCCACAATTTACTGCTCATGTCAACTCAATCACATATAGATTCTGCACCAATTGAACATAATATATTATGTACGGGTAGTGAATAGATTCAGTCACATAGCCATGCAACAATGAAAGAGATGAACTCGAAATGCAGAACTACAATAAGAGCATATGGCAGTCAATAGGAATCAGTGACCTGTGAATGTCTGATAACACCTATCAGGTTTGCCAATCCTAAACATGCCCTTATGTTTTACATCCTTTTGAAATAGCTATAGTTGGACTTGCTTCAGCTCAAACTTGAAGGTATTGAATGAATGTCTTGAGTGACCAGAAACCCCAACTTCTATGATTATTATGAAAGGAAGATGAACTTTATTAAAATTATTCATAACTTGGACTATAATGTTATAGTTCTTATTTTTTAGTTTATTCTTTGCGTAATGTTAAAAAAATTACCTTGAAGTTTTAAAATGTAGTTCAAGATGGAGTGAAGCAGGTGCAATTGTATATATTTCACTCCTCTGCACAGGGGACCTATTTCAGTCTCAGCCTTTCTATTTTTATCATGACGTTTCTTTCGTTTGTTTTGTTACAGAATCAGAGCAATAACAAGACGATTGTAGGTGAAACAAAACTGCGCGGGGCCCAAATGAAAGAAAGAAACAACACGGCAATTATCTTTTCTTCCTATCTTCTACTTTATAACATAGCGGTGTAGAGATTTCACTTTTCATCTTTTTTACATAAATGGTTGTTAAAACTTGTGTACCCAATCAAATGAGCTGATAATAGGTTTTCTTTGCTATGAATATTTTTAGAATACTACTCATATTCAGTGATTAAATGATGTTTTATTTGGCTACAGTCATGTGATAAACTGTTGGAGAAACAAGATATGCGTGCAACAAATAAGTAAAATCATTTTCTGGTGTGCACTTGCTTTCAACCACCGTGTATATATTACAGTGTCGGTGTCTTTGTATTACGGGGTCAGGGAATCTACAGCCATATTCCCCATCATTTAGGGCATTTCCTCATTCATAGTCACTGTGTTAGGGTTTTTGATTGATGTGGGTTTTTTCATCCCTAATTAAACCCTAATTTTATGAAAGTATTTGCTTGGTATTTTAGCTGTTAAAATGGAAATTTAAATTCAAGAACGTTTATAAGTGTTGCATGGTCGGCATTTCTACTTAGTTCATTAAGATTTTATCCTATGCAATTTCCACAATGTTTTTTTTTAGTTCTTTCTCTTCTATGCATGTGAAATTGAGATGAATGGGCATACATAAGGTTTGAACATATTTGGAATATATCAAGCATTTATTATATGTATTTGGATATGGCAATGTATGTACAAGGGTCTTTCATACTATTTGATTTATTTTAAGATCTATTCTATTAGTTTAGAAATCATATCAAACTAATGAAACCCTACATGTGGCATTTGAATTATATATTGTGAATTGTGCTAATTAATTTATTTATTCTGTTAAATTATTCTGTTAATTTAATCTGTAATTTAATGATTTTGTGATATTAATATTTCTTTAGAGTATACACATCACCCATTTATCAGTGTGTATTTTGTAAGATCTGAATTTAAAGAACTAGTACAATGTTGATTGATCGATAATCATTTGTCTTAGTATTTACAGCTTAAATCTTTTCACCTTCAAGCTTGTCTTTTCTTTTGAAGGTAAGTTATTTTGCAGTGAAGGTCACCAGATGAAATCTTGTGATGTTTCAATGACCATTAAATTAACATCGGGATGAACAATAATTTGGAATAAGCAATTGTGACACAACCAAGTTTTATTGCAGGTTAGAAAGATGCTCTGTGGTCATTTACCAGTGCAGCTGGTACAGTATGTGACAACAGTCCTGGTGTGGTAACTGTGGTCACTGTTTTGCAGGAAGGCAAGGGCGTGTGGTAACCGTGGTGACTTTTGCAAAAGGGAGAGGGCGTGTAGTAACCGTGGCGACTGTTGATTCAGGAAGGCGTGGGCATGTGGTAAACATGGTGACTGTTGTTTCTGGAGGGCAAGGGAGTGTAATAAGCATTGCGACTGTTCTTTCGTGGGGGGCGAGGGTGTGCGGTAACCATGGTAACTGTGGCGACTGTTTTTCAGGAGGGGTAGAGCGTGTGGTAACCAGGATGACTATTGTTTCAGGAGAGTGAGAGTGTGTGGAAACTGTGGTGACTGTTGTTTCAGGAAGGCGAGAGTGTGTGGTAACCATGGGGACTATTTTACAGGAGGGCAAAGGCATGTGGTAATCTTTGAGATTTGTTTTCAGGAGGGTGAGGGCATGTAACTATGACAACTGTTGTTACAGAAGATTGAGGGCAGGGGTTAAGCGTGGTGACCATTTTCAGGAGGGTGATAGCATGTGGTAACTCGGTGACTGTTGTTTCAGGAGGGCGAGGGTGATTTGGTAACCGTGGTAACTGCTTTACAGAAAGGTGAGGGCATGGGGTAACTGTGGCAACTGTTTTGCAGGAAGACGAGGGCGCGTTGTAACCGTGGTAACTATTTTGCGTGAGGGCGAGGGTGTGTGGTAACCGTGGCGACTGTTTTGCAGGAGGGCGAGGGCGTGTGGTACTCGCTGGACGGGGAGCTGATCATGCGGGCTGGCGAGGTGATCGGGACGCAGGCCGCCACCGGGCACAGTGTGTTGCTCGACGCGCGCTTCGAGCTGCCCTACGGTGAGTGGCAAACAATGCCTCTAAAGTTTCCCAATCACCAATATGCTACACTGTATTTGATTGCGCCAAACCTGGATGGATAACCTTCGTGCTCGCATAATCGGACCTGCAACTTTTTGGACGGGCCTGCAACTTTTCAGAACAACAGGCCCAATGGACCTGCAACTTGTTTTGCCAAGGCGTGAACACTGATTGTATACATATTGTATCCACTATTTCATACACATTTCCTATTATTTCTGATGGAAGGAAAGTAGAGTCCATGCAACAGCGTACTGATGGATTCTATGCAATGTTTTGTAACTGTAAAATCATATGTGTCGCAAAATAAACTCTGTTTCATAAATGTAAATGTGGAATGTCAAATGTACCGGTAATACGCATCATGGTGGGCCTTAAGTACTGTTTCAAAATACATATTTCCTTGAATTAAATCTCCCCGGACGAAGTCCTTACTATTGGAATGAAAGTATTTGAGTCCATAAATATGGCTGGCAACGGAATAGCTCGTATGTATTGGGTGCATCTACATACGTGTCCAATCATAATATAGTGCCACTCATAAATAAGAAAATACAGAATGTCTCAATGGTAACATGCCGGTACATTATTAACATCCCTACTTTAATATATGATCACATATAGATCTAGATCTACTTATTTTGATAAAAGTACCAATTTTTTCTGAATATCTGATAGAAGAAAATTGGAGGATACCATGTCAAAAGCCATGTTGTGCCAATGCGATGTGTGGTAGGGGAACGCTAGTTGTAAATAAATGTATGTAATTGTCTTGCTCAAACAGGACTTATTTGTCACAGAACATAATGCAAACAGGTATTACGTGTGGGTTACTCACCTCAGCTCAATGCCTTGTAACCTTGTGTTTATGCTGGCTTCTGCATTTGATTCTAAGTTAGGTAAGGACTTTAGTAACCTATCATCATATAGATTGGGCAAATTTGAGAACATTTTTTATAGATACAAGAGATTTTTGTGAGTATGAGTGTTTCTATGAGTTGCTTGTTTGTTGCCTATTTATAGACTTGTTTGTGATGCTATACGATTGGGTACCAATCTATAGATTCAAAGAGTACTCAAAGAAGCTAGTATATCCTCGGCAGCCAGACTTCATGTTGCTCTTTGTAAGAAACTGGTACATTCCAAGGACAAGATCTTACCGCTAAGTACATCAGAATGTGTTTACCAAATCCCATGCAAGTCATGCAAACGGTGCTATATCGGAGAGACAGGCTGGACAACTGGAGGTCAGACTGAAAGAACACCGGAAAGAGTCTGACATTATGGAAAAGAAAGCCTAGACGGCGGACACGTTGATATTGGTATGGGGAGCTTTTAAAGATGCATCAAGGGCACACCTTTTTACGTTAAATGCTACGTTACAATGAATCGGGTGGGCTTAAATCAGAAATGTGTCAATTAAAGATTGATTTGATTGACACATAGCTACTACAGCCCTGCCTATTTTACTTCTCATGCCCATATTTGGACGGTGTAATATGAATTCTATTGCAATTATAGCCAATTCATGAATACTACTTTTAGAGAGTGAGAATCCGGTATATCAATATATTGTATCATAAACAGCCAAAATATGTACATGTGTCATGGTACAGTGACTACATTGTGACTACCATTTGTGAATGTAAATTCAGCGCGATGTGCAAATCATGTTCACTTTATGACTCGGCAAAACGTCCTGTTACGAAGCATGTCAAATGAAAAGTCATAAACTGAACAGTTTACTCATTCAAATCGCCATGGTAGTAGTATCACAATATGTATCGAATCGTTGCTCATGTATCGTGATACGTATCTTATCGTGACATTCTGTATCTTTGCATCCCTAGTGACGTGTGAGTTTCCTTGAGAATTTAAAGCCATTCAAACATTTCAAATTGCATGACCATTAATACTTTGAACAGTGTAAACATGGGACGATTATGAATGTGAACACCCAAGAAACTGAGATATTTGGATTAGAGATATATTCCTACCCATGAAAGTCTCTTTTTTTGTGGGAAGATTTTTGCCGGCGGGTTATTGTAAGACTAAGCATTAGACCTGCTTGATGTTTAGAATGAACTTTGAAAGATAATTTTATGTTTACTGCAAGCAAATATGCCTTTCCCTCCACGCCAAATCTCATCTGATAACTCAAAATTGTGTATTTCTTTACATCGTTATTGACACACTTCAAGTTAATCAGGTCCAACTATCCTGATAAGTTATTATAACCCAAACTAACCTTCATTGTCAAACTTCAGACCTTGCAGAGCATGAGGCTGAGGAATTACAGAGCAAGCTGGAAGTTCTCAACACGATGGATGATAACAACGGCGCTGCCACTAGTGGCAAGGTACGGAGCGACCACTTCTGCGTCTCTCTTTTCTTACTCTTTCACTTTCTTCTTTGCAGAATCAGAGGATTTATTGCCCTTAACTTACCCTCACACAGACCGCCTCATGATGGACCATGATAATAACCATGAGGTGAGTCGCTGGTGGTCACGTGACGCTAACAAGATGGTCACATGACTCCTGCATGTATTTTGCCGCTGCTGTTAGGTGTTCACCCGTGCATATACACCTGGCTGGTCTCATGATCGTGCTACAAGTCACATGATTGGCCCATCCTTGGGCTCATGACTTGATTTCATAGCAGCTTAGTGCCGAAGAACTGTGTAAAATAGTAGTTAAGTAATATACATGTAGCTTTAGTACACAACCTATGCAAATCTAGCTACAATAGAAAATGTACTAATGCTAGTCAGTGCCACTTAGCTATAGATTGCAGCAATGATTCACTCCCACATAACAACGTCTATGATTTTATCCTCTGATTGCAATTGCCAATAAACTTTACGCATGTTCAAGTGTTGTGCATCGATGATTTTCTTAAGCATTTTGCGATTATTTCTTTGCTGCTTTGCTTCTATTGAAAAGAGCATGATTTCTATTTGCCACATATTTATTTTCACAATACACCACATAGCACAATATGAAATCTGATAATTCTTCTTATTAAGTTCCTGTTTTGTAAACCTTGTGTTGAAAAGTCCAAGTTTCTACAAAATATTTATGTTTTCTCTCTTCCATATATTAAATCTCAATGAAAAAATGCACCTTTGATACAACTAGATTGATTTTTACAATTTAAACACTTTGACGTTTTCTGAATGCTGTAATCTTCCTACAATATACATGTAGTGTTAGAATTCTATTCTTCCACTCTTTTGCACACAACACATTTGATGTTTCTTTAATCATCTTTTGACATACATATTTGTGCTTAGTTTAGAACAGTCAATATTTATGAAATGCATATATGATAAAGATAAAAGTCTTTTAGAACAACAGCCATTAGTAAGGAGAGTGTTTGGTGTACTATGAAAATGAAATATATATTTTTGTAAATATGTAATCTATCACTGTAGTATTCATAACCTGATAATTTAGTTCTCATTTGTATTTAGTATTTAGCTTAAATATGAAACTTATCTTAGGACAGTAACAGCTACCCAGTTACAGTTTTGCAGAATGCATTTTTCCGGGGTTGCAATGTGAAAATGACACTTTTGATGGACCTTTATTTGCTATTTTGTGTGAAAACTGCAGAAAATGTTGAGAATAAAATCCACATGTGTGATACAGTGCGATAAGTTTACGGGTTGCTGTTTTGTCCATTGCACATTAGTCAATGTCGCTTTGTTGCTAATCAGTATTTTAACTTTTTTTCCTCAATAGAAAGCATCTGGATCTATTCAGGTATTTATCCCTTTCATGTAATGGCTAATTTTGAGCATTGGCGCTGCTAGTATTTAAGAAGATAGTGAAAAACGTATTTTAGATAAGAAAATGTAAAATGAAATGGAATATAACTAGAAATAAATTTCTATGTGATATTGTGTATCAATCTGATAAATAAAAAGATGCATACACAAAACAAATGTTTACCATATGCCAATTTTCTTTTAAAGTCTTATAACATAATGCAATATGAAAGGAAAAGGCTCATCAGGACAGTTGAATACATCAGGACGGTGATGTCCAGGCACTGCTTTTGATTGCTAAGTGTAAACAGTCAGCAGCATAAGTTACCACATTTGCAACTATGTGTAATAGTTATTCCTATCCTCGATGATTCACTGACATGGTTCACTGACTCCCCGCCCTCCGCTTCCAGATCCTGGCGATCCGTGACCAGCACCGCAAGTCCGCCACATACTCTCAATGTAAGTCACTTTTGCATCACGCTTGTTCACTCCTATGGATTCTTTCACATCTGACGTATGTTTGAACGCGTAGCTGATCATTCATGTGTTGTATTTTGTACAACAATTGAAAAGCATATTTTGGCATATAATAATCTTCGTTAAATCAGCACATTTTAGCCTTCATTATGGTAAAAAGCCTCTCTTTCGTTCTGACATGACAGAATCGTGAAAAGGGTCCATAGCTCAATTTGATATATAAGATGAATATGTGATCTCATGTTTTGATAATGTACACAGATTTTTGGATGATCTATGTTCAAAAGGTTAGCTATAATGTTCTTGTTTGATGAATGATGAAAATTGTTATTGTGTTTGTTATTTATAAATAACAATGAAATTGAAAATGTAAACTCGCGTGCAAAGACAGATAAATGATGCACCTGATTGCATGTTTATTTCGTATTTTTGCATTTTTTCTGATGTCACATTTCTAATGTCAAAGGTGACAAAGTAAAAGAGCACCATAGAAATAAGACAGGGACACATGCGGATAATCACTAATGATCTGTGTGAATGTGGATTATTAATTTAGTTCTCTGGTGTGATCAAGGTGCTGCAACTGTTGTTCTGGGTTGGGCAAGTGTATCCATATGGGTGTTGCTGATTTGTGAATCAATTATCAAAGATTTATATACGTGGAAGAACAGTATAAATTTGGCAAAGTGAAGTAGACATGTATTTGTTCTAGTGCAATGCCTTAAAGCAACCACTGTTTCGACAGACGAAATAAAGTATACAAATTTTGTGGACCAACATAATGCATGCTCGTACCTGCTAGGCATATTACTGTTATTGTAGTACATGTATCTATGATAGATGTATTAATCAATCTAACAGTTGACACGGCATAGGTGTGCTCAATAAATAACAGTAAGAAATATTGTGTATTTGTTTGTTTGTTACGAAAAATTCCTTTTAGAATGCTCACAACATTGTGCTACCAACAACGTTTTGCAATAGCCAACTTGGATACGCTCGCCCAATCCAGAACAACAGTTGCAGCATAGTGTTTATGGAAACCTAAACCTAAGGGCGATTATCCATACTTGAGGGGTGGCGGCTGCGGGACGGCTGCAGCGGCAGGCAAGCGGCTCCCACCTGGCAGTTCATAATTCATACATTTCTTACTGCCATAAAGCTTTGCCGTATCCAATGTTCAGCTCCTCGTTTTTTACATTGATTTCTATAGTACTATCGTAGAACCGCACTGTAAATGGATTATGACCCATTTTAAACAATGTAAAGTGGTTCAGATGGTGCTGCCTTGACCTAGCTGCAGGCAGGCGGCTCAGCAGCAGAATCAAAGCGGTTCGTCAAACGAGCCGCCGGACGGCTGTCGGTGCGGTCTCCGCACCACAGACACTGCTGCATGTATGAATATTGCTACATTAGAATATCACTAAACCGGTTCGGCGGCAATTTCCTGCCGCTGCTGCTAGTGTTTATGGATAATGGCCCTAATACTGTGAATTGTAAATGAATGACGATCTGCAGCTATTGAGCGGCCTGTGATATACATATTTTAACACCAATCTCATCAAACAATACAAAATTACGATATCGGTGACATCAGCTCTTTATGTCCAATACATTGTCTATTAATTTTTTCAGTAGTGTGTCTTTCTGGAAAATAGTTATAAGGGGCGGATCATTTACTATTTGCTGGGCGAGTCAGATAGATTTTTGAAAGATCTCCATCAGACTGTAAATGACCATGCCCTATAAGAATCTTTCAAAATGCTCTCATTTGATGTCTTATTCATGAATTAAAGTTTACAGTTTGGAAGTGAAGAGCCTTAAAATTAACATATTGTAATAAGGGAAATGAAATACGCAAGTGTATATTGTATGATTACTGAAAAAGATGTTCATCATAGCCACTAATGTAAAAGCATACCTGGAATAGTGGATAATAGCAGAAAATCATCCCTTCGTCCAATCAATTTGAGGTAAGTGAAATTTCCGTGTGTGACCCTTTGATATTTACTCATACAATGAGGTGTCAATAGCAACTAAACAGTGTGATGAGGAGACTGTTTTTCTGCTTCATTCGGTAATGTCAAATGCATTATAATCCCTGATTATTAATTAACAGCACTAAAGGTTGTCATTGGGCTATTTATATATTAGGTCTAAATATGTTCATAAGTTGGTACATATTGACATTTAAAGTGTGTGTACAACTTAAGAGGTGGTAAACTTGACTGAACGTGTTTTTTTTCTTGATATAAAATCTACCTGATGACATGTGATTTTAATAGATTATGAAACAAGGGTTGAACTACCAAGAATAATCGTTAAAGTTCCGCCACAAGTGGTGTTATGATAAGGCCAGTTTAAGTTAGTTTGAAAAAAAAATTAACTGCTCAACATTTCAAATAGAATGCATTAATTTATTAACATGTTGAGCATGTTAGAGGGCATTTGTCATGAAAAGATCTTTTTGGCATATTTCTGTGCAGATTTGTTTATTTGTTAGAATTTTGCGGATGTTTTGGTTATTTTTTGGCATATTTGGACTGGGGCCAACAAAAACAAGTCCCACTGCAGCGTCTGTTACAATAATGCACCATTCAAATGTGTATCAAACAGAGAAGGAAGCAGACTCCAATGTAATAAAGCCTCGGTGATAGATCCTACCCTGTTCCTTACAATCCCTTACTGGAATCTCACCTCATTCTTATTGCACTTTTCCTGCCAAAGTGGATTGTGGTGACGGCTCCAAATTTGTTGCCATGGCAACAGCAGCTTTTGGGAGCCTCTATTCTGCTACACTAGGTTAGTAGGTGGAATTAATTAAAACAGTGGATGACAGCTTTCTTCTTTGCAATTCAGCTGTTCTATAAACGTTCACCTGAATTAAAATAGAGGAAAGTCATCTAACCTTGCATGATTTTGAACCAATCAAAATCAAGTTTTCGGGCCCAAAGTAGAGCAGCTTTGCCTGCATCTAACAGCCAGGGGATGTAAGATCATTCTAAATGACTTGATTGGCTATGAAAAGGGGAATATGCATTACATCTTACTTGTCTTGACATTATATGAAAGTTTTATTAAGTTATACTGTGTAAGGCTGTGAAATATAAGCCATCATGTGAGAAATACACAGCTGCACTGGGCATGAAGTTTTGCAGAAGTGAAGACTATTGAGGCAGTAGTTCTTACAGCTCAGATTGATGACAACGCTGGCAGTAAAAAGTGGGCAGAGTGAATATACGTGCGTTTTATACCAACTGCAGCATAATGCTGGGCCAAAGACGGTTCCTTTATTTAGGTCCTCATCCATATGAGAATTACGCCGCCTTCTTTGATTTTCTCCCAAACTTCTTGTTAAAGCATTGATTTAATATAATCTGGGGTTCTGAATAGGAATGTCGTAATTACTACATAAGCAGTTTATTAGCTAATCCAACAAATAAGCTTTTCTTCTGAAGGAGTTACATGTATTTGTATAAAAAGTGCTTAAAACAATTGCAAAATAATGTAGATAAGAATGGCTAATCTTTTTTACAATATTGGTCCGTATAATAATGTCCATGAACGAGCCAGAAAAGCAGCCTTGAACGGCGTTACATCAACACGCATGACGTATTTTCCCTTAAAATTATTAGGGGGAGGGGGTAACTTATTTTTGTGCTGAGAGGGTGGAGATGTGTGGTATGAGCTGCAGTTATCAGTTTTGTACATGTACAAGATTTCATTTGTATTGTTCATGTACCAAGGAAAGTACGGCAAATTATTTTACGTTGTTATCTATTGTAAATACACATGTAGATCTACTATTCGGTATACAAAGTCAACTTATTTTTCAACAATGTACAAAAATAGAAATAAAAATGCAGCGGCTGAGTTAGGCAATGCCTATACATATTAGTCATGAGAATTGACATGCATATTTATTGTGCTTTGTAGTTTTTGCCTTTGAAAAAAAGGAGATATTTTGCTTGTGTACAATCATAATCATTACATACAATTATTGCAACCATTTTTGTTTGGTGAATGTAGGATGCAATGTCCTTTTGAGGGAAAATCTTACTTAAAGTGAAGATTCAAGGTATATCTTATGATCTGAGTGCAGTTGAAGTCGCAAGGCAAAAACGATGAATTGAAATGATTTTTTTAAGTCAATGATAGCTCCAGCACAACAAATGTGAATTGCTTCTCAAACAAAAGGAACTATAACACAAACATTGAGAAGAAGCTATTTTGTCCCTTACACCTTTATGAGACTGGCTTTGCATTGGCATCATCACTAATAAGTTATATGGAGTGCATTTCATGTGCTGATTTGTTATGGTTGTGACAGTTTCACTTATTTTTTAAGAGTTAAGAACAGGAAGTTGCCCTTATAATCTATGAAACCAACAACACAGATATAAGTTTCACTTAATTTTAACCTAAACTGACAAAATGAGCCAATCACTATTAAAAAGAATCTATGTACAGAAAATTGCTCTAACCCATTTTTTAGCTCATGTTTCGGAGACATGGTGAGCTTTGGTGATCACCTTTTGTCCATCCGTCGTCCATCCACAATTCATATTTGCACAACAGTTTTGTTGTTTTGCATTCAATTTTGATCAAACCTGCACACATTGTGTATCCCTATATGGTCATCATTCCAGTCTTTAATCATGTTCCTGGAGTGGGAAATTGAAGCCCCTCATGGGTCCATCAACAATTTTAATTTTCATCAAACTTGCAAAGAAACTGATCTAAAGCTAAATTGTTTGTGCTATCTGCTATAACATAACAATATTAAGACTCAGTACAATTACAATCAAAACAGTATACTAGTTACAAATATAAAGAACTAAAACATGACAGTTTAATTGTGAACATGTAAAAGTAAATTAAATAGTGTTTGACACTCAGGTTTGACAGGTGAGCGACTGAGCATTATATGACCCACATGGTCCTCTTGTAATAGGTATCTCAACTCATACATATGAAATCTCTTGTAATAAAAAGGAATTCCCATCCAATTGATCAGAATTCCCACCCAATCAAGAGTATTTCCCATTGGAGACCCGATGCAGCGGTGTTGTGCACATATTTTAACTCTCCCCTAGACAGCTAAGTACATTAGCATTGATTTTGGAGTGGCCAAATTTAGCTGCTATTTAAGTGGCTTGGGTCCATGAAGGTGGAAGGGACGTAATAGATAACTCTGGGCTCAACCAAGCCTTTTAGGGTTAAAAACATGCTGTAGGCATACATATAGGTCTATGTAATTCTCTGGATCGCCTCAGCAATACTGGCAATACAGATATCAATGTCATTGATAAGAGTGTCATTTACCTATAATAGCACGCTGACATTCCCTCATCAGTATATATAATCAACAAAAAATGACAACAAACATCATTTTGTTAACTGATAAAACCCAAACAATAGTTTACAACTTTCGAGAAGAGTGGTGAACCACAATAACTCAGGTAGCACTATTGAAACTTGGCAAATTATAACAAATGTAAGATAAATGAGTATTCAATAGATCTTTTGCAACATTCCTCTCTTCCTAATACCATCTTGACTATGAGAGTCCCTCAATATATACACAACAGAGAAGAGTTGACATAGAGGATTTGTTCTCCAAGTCTACATGTATAAGGAAATATCACATATTCCCTGCCTGAACTTGAACAGTGGTCCTCATTGGTACAGTGGTTAGACCATATGACCTCAAAACTTGATTTGCCTGCGTTGAAAGTTCGTAGCCCAGCCTTGGCAGACTTAGAGTCGCCAAAACCGTTGCATTGCCAAAAAATGCATTGCCAATCTCCACACAGCGTGTTGCGTCAGTCGAATAAATCTTACAAGACAGTGGCGACACCAAGCCCGAGGTTCAGAAGCCTCGTGAAAAGGCATGCCCCATGTGGAGGAGACTCACCCCTCTGCACGTAAAAGAACTCACCTAGTTCGAAAACATTAGCTGAGGCTCACTGGGTTACCTAACCTGCCAATAGAGGTTCATGTACCAACACTACGTGGCCTCCCTCTGCTATAATCATCAGCAAGTTGATGTCTGCAGAGTATCCGCACAAACAAAACCCTTGACCACTTCTCCTTTGATACCAACTCTATTGTTACTACGTAGAGCCATGGTCTATTAAAATACCACATGTCCATAAGCAGTAAAGAAGGCATTCAGATGCAGCAATCGCAGGTGGTGGGTGCTCACATCGCTAAAACTACTGCCAGACAAACTCGCCAACGACAAAGCCAGCCCCCCACAGCCACCCGATGTTGCCCCATACAACAGACACTGGTTACTGCAGCCCTCACATTCCTGAGCCAGGGACACCACTACTGCTCCCACCACAGTCTACTGAGCGGCTCCGAGGCAGTGAGTACACCAACACACCCTCCACCCCCCCACCCCCACCCTCTCCCTCCCTCCCTCCAACATATCCGGCTTCCTAGACTGATGGTATAGCAGGGCCATAACCACCCAGCTGTGTGGTGATGGTGGCTGCAGTAACGTGCTGGTCTTGCGCGCCTGTTGTGCTGTATTTCTCATATCCCTCGGATTACAGACTTAATTATCAGAGGTTTTCAATGATGTAGTGTGCACTCTAAAAAGGGCAATATTTGCAGTTGTGGTTTAGGTGTGATCACATCATAGCTGGTTTGGAGACTTAACTTGGCCTGGATTGATTGTAGGGCTCTAGTTGTGTTACTTTGGCACCACCTTAGTAGTTGTTAACATGATTTAAGTAGCATGCTCTATTCTCATTTTACTGTGGATATAGTGACATTCGTTTTATTGGGATTTTGTGGGTAAAACATGTAGGGTATTGGGTTTAAAGGGGGTTGGATACAGAGCTACTGTGAGAGTGCAGTGATACTGTCTTTACTGTGTTGTTACCAATGAGTGGATATGACTATGACTGTAACAGTCCATTTAGTGTGACATTGTTTGATTTTGACTATTAATAAAGTGAGCTTGGTTTACTAAAAAAGGTGAATTAGTCACAATTTACAACAATTCTTCCTTTAAGTAGACTACTTGACTATTAAAATAATTAACATGTTTATACATTTGTATATAATGTAATACTCTCATTTCTCACATCTTTGGCATTTTGAAGTACTGTGATCCTAAAACTAAATTCCATCAGGTTTCAAATTGTATGTTCCTTTGTGCAAATGTGCCAGCTAATACTTCTGCTTTTTCCATCTTCACCACCAGTTTCACTGATTTGATTTCTACTACAGATCGTAAACATTGACCTTCTATTGAATTATCTTGCTTTACTTAACAATAAGTCGGAGAGATTTGGGAATTGTGTAGAATGTAGTAAGAGTTAAAGATGTCAAAATAAAATATAAACAGAGGGTGAGTAGCTAAATGAAGGGCCGTCGTGGTTAATTGGCAGTGTTTGGCGAATACGTTGTATTGACATACAGGGCACGGCATGTGCTGGGACAACAATAGGGCATGGGCAGAACAAAGGTCTGAGGAGACCAATCCAGTTTGCAATGGTTATCCCAATCAATAAACACAAACCAAGAACACTTGTTGTCCTGTAAATTGGTTGAAGCAAAACGGGTGTTTCTAGGATGTGTGTTATTACTTACAAAAATGTTTATATTTGCGCCAATACACATAATTATCAATTTGGAAAGTAACATTCCATATCATTTCAACATTGAGTAAGACTTTCTTCAAAAGGCACGTCTATTATGTGATAAACAATTTGCAGTCAGATGTATTTACTACAATAATCATCACTGAAACATGCCCACCTACACATACCCTTTGGTTATTCCATTACCGGACAACGTCATCTCTTCATTCTTAATAACATAATCATCTGTCTGCTGTAATCTATCCAATTTGTGGATTATACGTTATTATTGTTGCATGTTTATCCATTATTCATGCTGTGCCTGGTTATTGACTCTCGCGTCGTTTTCCCACCAGATTCTCTTGTCTTTTTACTTTGATCTTTTTGTCAAAACATTTTAACCTTACTGTGATCTTTTTGTCAAAACATTTTAACTATAAAGACTATATAGAGAACGTCATATAAAAAGTCTCGTGCATAATCAATTGATGAAGATTTACATTAAAAACATTTTTACAAGGACCTGATAAATGTCTCAAAGGTTCAAAACTGTGATGATTCGCACAGTAGATGTAAATCAGATTTGTAGTTCAGAGCTCTTGTCATCTATCTATTTACTGTGATCTTTTCACAAAAGACTTTAACAATAAAGACTTCATATAAAGCATATTGTGCTTAATCAATGCAGTTTGAAAATAGATACATTTTTGCAAAGAAAAACAATTGATTTTAACGATAAAGACTTTATATAAGATGACGTACAATTACCAGTAAATTATTTTTTGTAAGATAAAAATGTTTGAACTGTGTGTGAAAAGTTCAGTCGTGTGATGAGTCACACATGAATTAGATTAAATCATACTTGTAGTTCATTGACACCACCATGTTCTGTACCAGCAAACTCACCTTGCGACTATTAGAGACTTGACTTCATATTGACCTGTCAACGCCAAACATAGTTCCTGTAATTACACGCACAACTTTGAATGCAAAATCATCAAAAGCGAACCTGACATGACATGCATGTTTTAAAATGCTATTTCTTGTTGCTGTATATCAAAATATGTACACATTGCAAACAGAATATGTGTGTAAGTGGATCTGATGTGGCAGCATTGACCCAGATTTGCCCGATCCCACAATGACAGTGCCATCGTATCCTTGCGTATTGCTCATTTTGGCGCTATTGGCATGCAATCCCACCATTTGGATCCATGCATGTGTGATTGTGCATTGTAATTGCGGCCCCAATACCTGCCTGTATTCACGCTCCACAGCCATATTGAATACAGCAGTTTAAGCGTTACTTTCCGATACTTCGTTAGTTGGAAAAGCTCGTAGTTTGATGCTAATTTGCTTTGCAATTTTTCTTCTCTACAGTTTGTTGTAGGGTGTGAATTAGTATTGTGTTTCAATGAATTTTGTGGAGGTTTTTTATCTGTTCTTTCTTTTGTCTTTTACCGGTACTTTAAATGTGCATTTTACATTATTAATTGGAGACCAAGGTTTTGTTGATTTACATTTGTCACATAACCCTTTTCTGCTGTGCTTATTAGCTTTGGAAGTGGGGAAAAGACTTTTTTACAATGACGTGATTCTTTATTTGGTCAATGTTTACAAAGTCATATTTTGAATTTTTGATCAATTATATTGAAATTTATAGTCTCAAAACTTGCAAAAATTCTAGTTGATATGAATTTTCACTTTGAATTTTTGTGATATGCTGTGAATCCTCTAATCAGCATACTTAGATTATGATTAGATCTCAATGAATAAGAATATAGCTACTTACATTGTATGATTGGCAGAAGTGTATTAGCACCCTACTTGATTTTTAAAACTCTCTGCAGACTATTCTGTATATTGGTCTAGGCATTAATAAACATAGAAATTTTTCTCCTTTCTAGTAAGAACATATAAGCTATGAGTGGACTGTTTGTAAATACCGTGACTAATGTAAAGTCAATAACTCAGTGACGATTGTTGTTAATTTGTGACTCAACGGAATAATAGGTACATTTTCCTTCTAGTTATCATTGCCTTTGCTATATACAGCAAGGGTTTGTTAGTTTGTGACAAATACAATATTTAAACTGTAAATGTGAACTGTAAAACTTGACTTTTATATGTACATTTATCACGTGTGGGTGTGTTTGGGGCAACGTTTCTCAAGGATATTGGAGCAGACTATTGGGGGGTGGGGTGAGTGTGACAGATAACTGTAGTGGATATAAGCTGGATAGTCACATTGTTGCACCGAGGATTAAGACACAGTTGTTGATGAGTGAGTAATGACAACAGGGTGAATCAGGCTTTTCTCGCACATGGTTGCAATATTTGCAGGGAATAGTACATATGTTTGGTACAAGCTTATGTGATTATATTTTTGTGCTAATCTTATTTCAGTTATGTCTCATATTATGTTTTATGTACAGTTTGAAGAAACGTTTCGGTTTTGTCTTGTGTAATTATTATCCACTGATATAAGTACAAGGAACTATTCTTTTTATATAAAATCCCCTAACAAAGATAACCGAAACCAAACAGATTTTGCTAAACATAGGTCAGTAAGAGATACATACATAATCAATAAAGGTTTTTAGAAAAAAAAGTGATTGGAAGTCATGAATGTTGGTGAAATCTGACATCGATGTGAGAAACAGGCAAGATTGTGTTGATCATGGCGGGAGTACTGCTGGTCCTTGGTGTATTGATCCAGTGTGTGATGAATGGGGCAGCTTGGGCGAGGGACAGATCGTCTCTCACGATGACAACCTCAACATAATCTGTAAGCTGCTTCTTGTGCAAATAGTTCACACACATCTGTCCCTCTTTCATTTTTAATGGAGAATTCAAATTTCACCAGGGGTTAGAAGCAGAGGCATATTTGATCATTCAATGAGAAAAGTGCAAATATTTGATGCAAGTGAGAAGACATCTAGATCTAGTGTATCATTTGTAAGAGCTTCACAGCATTCAATGAGTACGTAGCTAATTTGGGAGGTTCTAACATGGACATTAAAAAATTCTCCTTTGGGTTTCACCTGCTTGAAGAGCCTATCTATAGTACAAAGGCTGCTATGTTTAGTACTAACTATGTGGACACAGGGTCCACTTGTCTACGTCTTTGAATATCTGTGAGACATGTGGATATCACTGTGCTTTAGAGAAGCTACCTACTTGTATTTAATAAGTAATTATATAAAAAGCTACTTATTTGTTTTAATAAGCAGCCATTAATACAACTGAATGCTTTAGTTTTCTGCTGTCACATCATTATACCATCTGATTCCTACAGTTGCGGTTGACAACGATCTTTGCTGGGAAAAATCCGACATTTCAAACTCTGAAATAAATAGTTGACATAATAAGCAAATGTGAAACTCATCTTGGTTATTCCAACAGTGTTACTGAAATATTGACCACGGTTGAAATTACTATCAATGTTTTACCTTTGCATGTAAGACACTATTTTCCAATATTAGTAATGTCTAAAAGAGTACTTAAAAGGTGCAACACTCCCAGCAGCAATTGCGTATGATCCATGAATGTTTTCATCCTTGTGTCACTTCACAAAACAAAAATCACATATTTCTTGAGTTGGTTGAGAAACGGTTGACTTTTGAAGAGGTTGCAGTTTCATGGAACCCCACCCCATTGGTATCCTTCATGTCCCAAGTTGAAGCCCTAATTGGATCCAAATTATGTTGCTGACATGTCACTAGATGCATTTAGCAAGAATCAATAGAATCTTGCCCTGTTGAATTTCCTTTTTTTCTTCATTACATTTCATGGATTGAAAGCAACTATGGTTTATCTTATTATAAAAATAAATCCATTTGTGTCATAATTTTCTGTAGTCAACCTAAACTTTATAAAATTCACCTTACTTGATGTCCAATGAAATGTGGCATATCATGGTAATAACATAAAAATCCAATATCTTTAAATAATAAGAAAATGTTACGTTATACATTTGTTATATGTTATGTGTCTGTAAATATGGGTGTTTCTATTGCGTATTGTAATAGAACAGCAACAAGATTGGATTTAACATACAAAATGTTTTGTATCGACCTTTTAATAATCATGAAACATTCTCTAAAACTGCTATTTGTTACATTAAAGCGATGAAGATGTAGACTGTAGTATGTACGGTAATTGAAATATAAATTGTGGGTAATAAAGTAGCAGTAGCCATGTCGGGATGGAGCACAGATAGCGCTGCCATAACATGTTTACGGTGCATTGTGTTGGTGACTTACGGCTATGTTACACGCTCATATGGACACGTCCTATAGACTTGGTGATCAGGCAGCAACGTGTTTATAGCCGCTCATCTACATAATATGCAAATGAGCTTGCCTTTTATGGCGAAGAAGGTTGTCACCATCATTATTTTCATGGGAGGCGGCAAAGCATCTTAGAATGAGTATTGGGCTGTGGGAAGTACGCAAAAAAAATAATGTTGAACTATATGAAAGTTTGTGTATAAACCATGCATGCAGTCTCACATGACAACCACAAACTTATATGGACTCATCTCATGCAATTAATTTCATGTTTGATATCATTGCGAAAGAGGCACATAACCAAACAATTATTTGCACATGTATCGAATTTGAGAAACAGTGAACTCTTGGCAGGAAAAAATCCATGTAAAACATAAGGGTTTTGTTTTAATTTGGTAATAGCCTTTGTTTTTAGAGTAAACATGGCTGGCACATGAATTACGCTGCTCTTTGAGATATACAACAAACAGTTCATGGATTATGAGATCTGGTAACTCAGAGAATAAGTAACTTTTTTATTTGTCATTTTTATATTATGATGCATATGGATCTGCATGCACTACTATACCTATTCTCACATCAACCCCAGCATCACACGTCACGTGATCACATACCTGCTAGATGATAACATTGACACGTGACCATATAAATGTACGGGAAAGTGGCCATTTTTGACGTGATATTTCTAGTCTATTCTGTTGTAAATTGTATTAGTTATGAATCAAAACTCATTTCATATTCATAATTTTAGATACTGGACGTTTTTCATAACAAAGGCCACTAGTAAATGTTTCCTGGCGCTTTAACATAGCTGTCCTTAATTCAGCAAATACTGTGCATTCCCAAACAATAACGTGAATCACTGCACGCTAAACGCTGCGTTTCCTTTGTTAAGAAATATGCTACACGTTTCAGACGTTTTTTTGTTTACGTCAATTTGTTGTCACTGCGTAGACCCGTGTAGACAGGAAACGGAAGCGAGGGTTTTCTTGAGAATTATGCTGAGGTAAGCGGCGTCTTTAATAAGTTTTATCCTGGACAGTTTTCTCAGTTCTTGAATATTGTTGTGACATCTATATTTTCTAGTGATGGGACATTTGGTGGGTTTTAAGCTTCAAACTTTTGGTGTGCTTTAATGAACCAACATTCGAAGGTTCGTTGATGAGTAGATAAGTAAACATGCATGGACATAATATTAAAAAGTACCATAACAACATTTTTAAGTCTTATAAAGAGACACAGCGACATGACACTTAGGAGAGTCTTGCGTTTTAGTCCAGTTCAATTCACACCCATTGATCATAGCAGAGACCAGCTGCAGTTTCTCGAGTGTGAGAGTAACTACCATTGTAGGCAAAATGAATTGTCTTCTTGGCACATTATTAGCAGTATTAGCAGTAGCGTGATTTTGATTTTCTTTTTCTTCCTGTAAGTCAGCAGACAGTTTTAGGATTTTGCCATACATTGTTAAAATGTGGGGGTTGTTTGGATGGACATTGACGTGCATGTGTTGCATTTTAAAATCAACATTTGTGAATCATATATTGTAGAGATCTCAATTCACATTGCCTCATCAGAAGTGTGTACACATTGATAATGACCTGGCTATGTCTCTGATTTTAACTACTGATATTGTAATGTAAACTCTAGACAATGCGGTAATGCATTGGGTACATTATGCCGCAAGGTCGGTCTACAGCCAGTCTACTGCCAAAAACGCATAGAAATCGTGAGGATCCATGAGTGTGCAGTCTGGCAGACGTGTTTTTTTTCAAGGTAGTACTGTGGCCGTAGAAGACGTTTGGCATGCCAAACGTCTTTTGCGACCACTGTCAGCGGTAGTCTGACCGTAAGGAGGCAGTGCGGAGACCTTACATTAAACACAGAGGATTAACCCGCACGTTGTTGGCACAGACAGAGTTCTTGGACTGTGCTTTCCCTGTACCATGAACGTGCGGATCCTGTACTTTTGTAATCACACCTGTGCGTAGAACGTAAGTTCTACGTGAGTACAACGCATGTTCTATGCATGTTGATCGCACGGCCACCTCAATAAAAACCACTCCCTGTGCCGACGCACTCAAAACACACGGAGCCCGTGTGTATGTGCCCACAACTGTACTTTTGTCACTGCATGCGGAAAACGCCGTAGACGCCGCAGACTTCAAGTGGTGCGGCAACCACGCCCGCAAGGTCAAATGTGACCCTCGCTTAAGAAAACAGGACAGCAATAAGATCTACCATCTTATCAGGTCACCCAGAGAAATTCCAAACCTTTGATCACAATGCTGCGAAATGATATAGACACATGCAGGGCCAGAACACTGCCCTCTACTAGAGGCCTGTAATAACAATGGTAGATCCAGAAGTGCTAACGCTGAAACTCTATAACACCATGGTAGAGAAAGTATGTCAATGCCAACTAAAATTAACTAAAATTTAAAGTTTTCAATGTAAACCTACTAGTAATATGAAACTTAGAGACCATGATACAGTTTAGCTATGTTTATGAATAGTTTTAAGAGGTATAGTGTCCTCTTGGTAAAATTAGCTCATTTGGACTTTTGCAAATTGTGTTTTTATAAGTGCAATAGAAGTTTGGGACAAGATGAATATTTGCCCAGCACAACATTATCCGTTATTCATGTCAGGCCAAATATTTGTCATGTGTTCTTGTCCTGATATTGAGTTTTTTATGATCACAGTAAAGATTTCCAGTGTTTACACTGGGTAAGACCCCATTAATTATGTCATACCAGCCAACCGACCGTCCAGTTTGTTACCCCTCTACAGGTTTCATCGTTTGAGCTAGGATGCTCAAATTTAGCATGCCGGTTGGAAATGCTGACCACGAGAATCATACTTTACATCAGCCCAAATGCTCCATATTTAGGTCCATTTTGGACCATTATTTGGTCAATTTTTTACTGTTACCACTCTACAAGTCCCATTCTTTGAACTAGGATGCTTAAATTAGCATGTCAGTTGTAAATGGTGACCACAAGAACTCTATTTTACATGAACCAAAACGGTCCATATTTGGGTTCATTCTGGACCATTATTTGGTCCATTTCTTACGATTCAAATTTAGATTGTCAGTTCAAAATAGTGACTGGTTGTAGACTTTTGCATGAACCAAAACGGTCCATATTCGGGTCCATTCTGGACCATTATTTGGTCAACATCTTATCTGCCCCAAAAAGATGATGATACTGGGGCTGTGGCTTTTGCTTGCTGTTCGAATTTCTCCATGTATGCATTGACCGTTATAGGTGCCTTTTGTCTTAAAAAGTTGTGTTATATAAGGCAGAAGAGTAGTACATCATCATGTATGTCCTCTGCAGTGAGCAGTGTTTTTTGAGATAACAGCAGCTCTTTAATAGTCAGCTGCTTCCATGACTGGGGTGCAGTGACATCATAGCTTACTATGGCCTCTGTCACAAGTAGTTTTGAAGATTATAATCTGGTCTACAGTTATTGCTTATGGCGTCGAATGGAGTGAACAAGGCTGAGGTTCAGTACGATACCTCTCCAGGATTGGCTTTCAAAAATTTGTAGTTGTGTGTAAATATTTTAAATTCATTATATTACATCATCACTGCAACAGTTAAGTTTCCATGGACCGATATTGAATGTGTATTAAGTTGTATTCATTGTAGAATGATGAGAGTGACTACAGATATTTTGGCACTACCATCCAGAACAGGCTTTGTCAACGTTGTCAGGAGCATATTTCCTTATCCAATGTGACACCCATTCAGCATATTTCCCATTTGGCCCAAGCAAGGACAGATTTGGCACATGGCTCCATTAAATCATACATTGTGATTTTAATTAACATCTTGATAGGCTCAATGAGAAAGTCGTTTATTGTGACGAAGACATTTGCATTGAAGACACTTTTATATAACTTTGATTTAGGTATAGAGCAAATTTATGTCCCATAGAAGGTAAATATATGTTTTATAGTACATTTTATGTAAACCGCTATATCAAGGTACGTGAGCTATTGATTGAGAAATTTCCTGTACTCATCATCATATCTCAGGGCCGTGATACAACCAGTTCAATATCCATGGAACTTGCACTAAAAATCCGACCAATCACAAGCCCCACTGCCGAAATGGTCAGCGGGGAATTCAAACGTCTAACGTAGGATCTTTCATTGCCAAACTTAAGTAAAACCGAGTATTGATTTTGTTTTTGTCGTAAGTCTAACCCAAATTAATTTTTCCAAATAAAAAACTGAACTGGGTCCACGGGTTGATATGAACAAGGACTTGGAAAGGCAGTGTGAGTGATCAAGCCGTGAAAACCGACGATGTGCTAAGCTATGTCTGTTTTATACAGAGCAGCACCTACTAGATCCGCTCCCACATTACATTGTGAACATGCCATTTTACCTTGAAATAGAACTAAATGGCTTTTGTGAAGATCAAGATAGCACTGCATATGTACAATGTATCAGTGTATCAGAGATGCGAACATCTGGGAAAAAAACGTAAAATTACGTTTTTTGAGGTCCGTAAAATCATTACGTCTGGAACATAGGTTTGTTATGGGAATCTGATAGTTTCATAGTTATGGGAATCTGATAGTTTTCTTGAAAATATTGCATGTCCGGCGTGTGACAGACATTTATTTGACACACTTTTGCAGTTCACAATGAAAGCTCCATTCTATCCTTTTCGCTGGATCACGCCGGTAAATGTAGCACATGGAAAACGCGTTTCCGCGCTGTTGTTTTTGCGTTAGGATAAATACATGTATAGTCAGGTGCCTATCACTGCACTTGCACAAAAACTAAAATGGCGTCTGCTTTAAAGTTTTTTAAATTAAAATTATTTTATTTTACAACATAATCGGGTATTCCCAGCAATAATGAAAGGCATCTGTACTACCGATGCTTGATTTATAATACTTGATGACAGTTGTGATCCATTTAATTTCGCCACATTGTGTAGCACGACTTCATATGTGTAATTTTCAAAGTCTTCAAGTCTTCTGCTTTTGACAACCTGACAGAACTGTCAGAAGATGTTTAAGAATGTGATCCATTATTTCTACAGTGGCAGATTTGTGGTGGGTACGTGCTGGGACTAAAGGATTTGAAAGATTGCAGTGCCAGGCATGGAGGCTGAGGGGTTGCACCGCCACTCATTCCCTCACCGTCCATGCAATTCCCCTCCCAGCCTACCCCCATCCCCTTGCTTGGCCGTGGCATGGGGTCATTAAAAAGAATTACATCATCAGTAATTTGTGATATTTATTGCTTACTATACAAAGATTGGTTCACATCTCTGGTGTACATGTAGTAATGAAATGCAGATGTTTGAGGGTTGCTGTCTACTTTCCATATGTTTGTTGACTTTATATCTACACCAGATCATTGGAAACATCCTTGTCACACCGCGTCCCAGAGAGCAATGAGCTCATTGCAGCCATAGCGCATAGTGAACGTTATGTGTAGCAACATTTATTTGGCAACATTGAACTCCATTTTTTATTTGAGGTAAAAATGCTTTGCATAAACGTTACATATTACAGAGGAAGCTTCTCCATGTTGCAGTGTGACGCATGACTATTGCCAAATAAATACATGGCCACGTTCCACCAAAACATCAGCTGATTGCATTAGCTTGTAACAGGCAAAACTCTGTGCGGATTGTCTCTGTGCTGTTAGTTTTTCCCCTACTTCCAGTGTATTCCTGTAGTAATACAGTGAAATTTTACTCCACATTATAAGCATGATCTGTAACTGTGTTGAGTTGAGCTGGTCATTGTTATGATTGGCGTGGCAGAAGCTTGTGCTTGTGGCTGATCAATCAGACCGACTCAATGCAATCACAATTAATAGGATACTCAGTAACTTGCCGTTATGTGGGCCATTAAAGGGGTCATTTCACTACACTATTTTGCCCCAAGACTTAAAGGGGCGACCTCCAAGTGTAACTTGGTTGCCCCACATCATGCATAGTCGACATATAGTTGAGAGTTAATCTAAACTTAGTCATCTACAGTTGCAGAGATATGAGGGTTGGTCTTCTCTGAAAAAAGATTGTTCCTCGGTTTTTGAACATGTTCGAAAACCAAGGTACGCTCTACAAGTCGTACAAACAGTGAAAGAAGATCGCACATGGTGGTAACAAAAACGTACAAATGTATGTGTCAAGACTCCATCGTAACTAGTTAAAATTCTGTATGAAATTATGAATGCAGGAACCCAGGATGTTGTGAGTTTACATTCTTAAACCTTTATTACAATTATATTCTCTCTCTATCTCTTTTCTATCGCAAGCAAGCTGTTACCCACTATATTGACATAGGAGAAGACATATGCTTACATTTGACGATATCAAGTGGTACTGACGGGACTCGAACTCACGACCCCAAGGTTGTGAGACCAAAATGATACCATCATCCCAAGCAGTGGGCTTTTAAAAGGCTACACGAATGAACCATTGTATCTGTCACCACCAGTATACATATTTAGTCAGTTGTCATCTCAACCCAGAGGTCGCTGGTTCGAATCCCACCTATGGATGGAAATTTTGGAAGGTCTAATTTCTTTGCATTTTCATGCTAGTGGAGTTGAGAAAAACCCAATAGTAAACCTTTATTATATTGTCTAAATCTATTTGACAACACCTATGGGAGCTTGAGATGCATGGAAAATAATACCCATGCCATTTAAGTATAGTTCAAAGTAAAAATGTAACTGGAAGCAAAATACATGTCAACTTCAAGGTACTAAATTCAAAACTTCACCTTCAGAAATTCTTTTATTGTACAATCTATAGCTGTATCTGTTCCATGTCGCAATTTAATCTATGGAACCTCTGACTTTATGGGATTTACCGTTTATTGCCTCTTTCATGACTCAAGGTTTGTAAAGCTCTTCAATTTAAGAGATTCTTCAAATGTGAGATGTGCAATGAATAGTAAATAAAGATTCCTGAATCTTTCATATGTCTAAAAAACAAATCTTCTTTGATTTGAACCTTCATGCAATAAAATAAATTGCTGAAAAGCCTCATTTCAGGTCTGTTCAAGATAGATTTGTTGATTCAAATACAGGTACATGAAGTCTTTGAAGAGACATCAACATGTAATTATCAAAGATTTGATGTATGAAATTACTCAAACATTTGAAACTAAGATATGCTTTTTTATGACATACATGCATTATTTTGATTATAATAGTACAGCTATAACAATATTTTCATGTTTCTTTTTTTTCTGTGCATTTGGCATTTTCGTCAGTTACATGTACATCTAACCTTGCATCATGATGTGTAATTATGACATCAACAGGTCCAAGTAAAATAGTTCGCTCTCCCATGTCTACTTAAGAAAAAAGAATAGATATTTCTAATATACGAATGAAATATGAAGAAACAAAATGGCAGTCATTGCTTAGAGCAGAATACATACAATAAGTAGCAATGCCAAGTGCATTACAAAAACAAATGCTCTATCCATTCCTGCCTCTATTTTTATGGATATTCATGAATACAAACAAACAATTTGTTCCGTTTGTAATTATATAGTAGCTTACAAGTATGTAGTAACAGTGCAACATGCTTTCTGGTAAAGTTTTCATATAGAAGTAAAACTTATTACTACCATGTTTTGAAATGACATGTCATAAAGTTACATGAAACAAGACAGACAATTATTTTACACAAATAATATTTTGCATAACCAAATTTGTCAGCATAGTTGAAATAAGTAGAAAAAAATAGACTAATATGTAAATAAAAAAATGACAATTTTCTGTGTTACACTTCCAAAAATAAAATGAAAATCCATATAAGTGATGGGCATTTGGTTAGAAGAATTTGTGTAGTACATTGGGCCCTGCTAAATTCCCTCACATGCTTTTGGCGCGGGCGGCACAATAGAGTGGCACAGCCTTTGGGGGCTCACGCTGATGGGTCTGAATCTTTGATGAGCACTGAGACTTGTGTTACCCCCAAATTGTAGCATCATTCAGTCAGGTGGAGGGAAACAGCATTTACAGCAGCACAACAGAAAGTATGTCTTGGAGAGATAGAATTTGCCATCATAGAATTTACTCACACTTGACCACAATCTTGGTGTCCAGGGCACTTCAATAAAAAAATCTGAACATCTTTAGGATGGTTATAATACAGTAGTGAGTTTTGAGTAGTGGAGATATTTGGATGAACATGAGTGAGTTACAATGAGCAGACGCTTGTTGCAATGTGCACTACAAGTACATTTCAGAATTGCAAGAGAAATAGAAATTAAGTAATATAATGACAAAAATCAACTACAGCTAACAGATGTTGAGATTCAACTGCTTTGTATTTATGAATGAGTGCATAGTTTTATTTCAGTCTTTCAAAGTGCTCGGTGTGTAAATTAGGCTACTTTGAGCATTTTGGTGCAGGCAGTAAAGAAGGAAACTTGAATTCTCAGCAAAATCGCAGAAATACAGGGTTAAAATTGTCCATATAAAGTAATAATCTTGAAGTAGCAGACATAAATCTGATCTGGTGTTTTATGCCTTCGATTTCCGGCAAACATGATTTTATCTCTTTGTCTACAGTATCAATGATAAAGATCTTGTGATAATGTGTATGATGCATTAAAACGAATGTAAAACAATTGAGTAGGCAGTATTTTACTTGGTTGGTTAAATGGATGTCATTAATTTTTTACCCTCCTAATTGCAGATGTAAAAATTGTCCATTATTTGTTCAGAAGTAATACTTGTCAACAGCTGTCCTGAATGGCATGTGATGGAATCCGTGTGGCATAAAACATTTTCATATATTCAATGCATCATTCTCTTGAAAAGAAAAGTTTGATACAAGCGATATATTAGTATTGAACATGATGGATCATGTTCAATACTAATATATCGTTTGTATCAGACTTTTCTTTTCAAGAAACATGATGCATTGAATATATGAAAATGTTTTATGCAACACGGATTGCTTATTACTTTTTATTCATCACAACTCTTTGAAATGGGATAAGAGGAACAGCGCTCTCTTCATGGACAGGTGTACGAATGAGACCAAAAGAGACAATTCAAGTGAGAGTTTTCAATCTTGGATTCTGATGTGATAAACACATTCTGAAGTCGTTTATGATGTTCAAAAGATGAAGTTTCTATTTTACAATATTAATTCATGTTGACACAAATGGAAAATAAGAAACCAGCTTCAAACGTGAAAAACACATTCTTAAGAAGCAAGTTTGTATTTTGACACTAATATTCAATCATTGAAAAACAAATCCAAAATGCTAGCTTCAAACCTCCATTTGGGAAATTACTAATTGCTCCTTAATGTGGGTTTAGGTGGTGAGAGGCTGTTGGGATCCAGCCACAGACAAGTCGGATCCATTTAGGTGTCGTCAGTGCTGACTGATAATGATGGATGCACAATGTCTGCCACCCTGTGCCTCATGAAATTACCCTCACTTCCTCCACTACAGCTACTTCAAATGTTAGTTTACTCGGCTGCTCTAACTTTCCTTTTCGCAACATTGTACGCAGGTGTTTCCTCTTTCCAATGTGCTCACTCCTTAAATGATTTTTCTAATCAGGTATTTTTGCTGTGAATTGCCACTAATGAAGAAGATGAACTGAAAAATTTGATAAAATGTGAAAGTTTTGAGAGAATATCATATTTACCTCAAGAGTCTCTAGAGCTTTAACATCTACGTGCAAAATCTATAGAAACACTGAGCCAAGTATATTACAGAAATGAAGTGGTATTCCCAACTGTTTCAGATACAAGGAAAGCAATAAGATGCTAACGTGACACAATTCTGAATGAAAGTGATTCAGAAGCAAATAATGCCTAGATAAATCTTTGAAGTATATTGAAGCAATGTGTACGAATTGCCATAGAAAATGGTCTTAACATCTACCATGAAGATGATGATTGTAGATGGTTGCAGCATTAGTAATTGTAATTGAAATGATAAGCATTAAGATTGAAATATCAAGCATACACCTACATTATATTGATTTAACAATAAATGTTAATTTTGCAATGATTGGTTTATCAAGCTAAGGGTATTTAAATTATATAGATACATAGAGAGAAAGTGGTTCCCTCTTCTGATACGTCACTGCAGATCGTCAGATACACAACAGCTATATGGGGAGGAAACTGCATACTCTATTTGTCAACCAATGTGTCCTAAAGAATGTATTGCAATTGCAATACCATTTGGACATGTCTAAAATACTGAAAACGTTGATTTAAAATCCTTAATTTTTTTCTTCACTTTCAAGAATATAGTATCATGGAGCCATTGACCAATTGATATTGAAAGGTGAAATTTAAACACCCAAACGTGAAAACTAGTGTACTTACAACAATTCGAATTCAATGAAAGTCTTTGTTATAACAAATAACAAACATATCTTCTAAACTAACATGAATTCAGAGGAGGTACACTTTAAGGCATCAAACACTTTCAAATTTTATCTGAAGATCCAGTTTCACTTTTATGTACTTAAATTTACATTTGGCGATCTCTTCCATAGATATAGAATGCATGTACGTGTTGCAGACACATCCTCACACGTAAAACGTATGTAAACCGTTACTCAAATGTGTGAGGGGTATGTCAACATCAAAATAAACTGATGTTGATGTTTTTTTATTTATCATTTATTTATTTTCTGATCGTAGCAGAGAGTAATCATATACATATTCTGGATCAGGATTAAAATGTCTTTCAATAAAAGTTTCATTAATTGAATCTTAAGTTAGATTTAATGATGAAATAGTCCGGTCTATTTCTCAACAATGGCACATGGACCAAATGTTTTATGGGTCTGGACACAGCCTTTTGTATCAGATCGTTGTATCAGGTTCCTAGCCAATCATGTAGCCAATCCTGTAACCCATTGAATATGTAGTCATTGGTTGATGAATGCTTTTTCCTGTTTGTGTGGAAAGTTGATGCAAATGTTTTTCACTTTACAGATCATAAAAATCTATCATTCATATAAATTTTTCAGTAAAGTTAGATCAAATAGATTCATATGGATAGGCCATTGATTTGTATGTTTGTAGAGTAAAATGACCATTGTTCTCAGTGTGAAATGGTATTCTCAAGGTTTACCTCTTTCTAGTGCCACATAAAATCCAAATCAATGAGAGTGTCTTGTATTACCAAGTACTGGATTCAAGTACCAAGTACCAAGTACTCTTTATATCAGTACCAACAGCATTTCATCGTCTATCTGAATATTTTTTACCCTCTGTCTCAAGACTGACTTCATTTTACCCCCTTTGTCAGTACTGCATTTTACTGTGTCTTTAGCACTGTGCTGCTTCTCTATATTATGAGTGTTGTCTGCACATGAGCGTGGCCTGAGTGGTGGATGGTGGAGTGCTGTTTATGGGCACATTACATGCCAACGACACCAGTGGCCACATGCCAACAAACACCACTTCATTCTTAAGTAGATTTTTTTGTACAGTGTCTATATTTACCTCCTTTATTAGTGTTAAAGAATTAGTATGTGATGGTCTCGCATTAGATGAGAAAACACCAATTTCTCATGGTTGATCTTTTCAGTAATATTATATCAAGGGCAAAGATTCCGCATATCTTCCTAAATTTTTTTAGTAAAACGTCTTGTGTGGGCAGGTGTGGGATTTCATTTTAATGCTGTACTTTCATGGTTGAGTGGACAGGGAGTTGGACTTGTTACCAGGAGGTTATGAATTTGAGATCATTTGAGTACCAGTTGATAATATATTGTGTGACAAAGGTATCAATATCCTTTGAGATCGATAGCTGTGAATTGTGACTCTAAATATTAAAAGCTCTTTTACATTTTTATGTAAACAATATCCAAGTATTATTTTGTCTTATAAAAGGGAAAAAATATTGTTTTGGACTAATATATGTAGCAGAAAAGATTTTGTCCTGTCAGGACATTAGTGAGTGGCGTAATTATGGCATGCAGTCGTGTAAACGCCAAAGAGGCGCTTTTACAGATGCTAATTAGGTAAAAGTATATATATGTCTGCCTCATTTAATGAATCATTGGTTGAGCTTTTTTGCTGCTAATTGGATTCTTTTGGCTTCTATCCCTGTCTAATGTGGAATGTTCTCACCATAGGATTATATGAAGAGTGTTCCTGTTTGTGCATGTATTGGAAATGGGTACATAGCGGGTACCAGTATAATGCAGTTTGTAAGTTAGTGATGATAGAATATTTTGGTGTAGTAGAAAATATTGAAGTTTGGGTAGAGTTAAGGTGGTCCAATCTGTCATTGTTTTAGTATTTGAAATTGTGTAATTCATTTCATTTACTTTATTAATTGAAATATATGTAGCAAATATAGAAGCAAACATTCTATATTGAGATGAATATGTTATTAAAGGAGAGCCATAAGAATAGATTTTGAGATATGAAAGAACTGAGTGGTCATGCTGGAACGGTTTAGTGCTCCAGATAGTTATTGGGTGCGCTTCTATTAGACCAGTGAAAGCAGTGTCCTATTGTGTGCGGAATCATACGTTCCACGCGTCACAATAAGAGGGACACGTTTTACCTGTTACTGCTTGATCTATTTTCACGTAATTCATTCCACGTTCTCCGTTTTGTGCCGATCAGTAACTGAATGTTTACGAGATCATTTGTAGTTACAAGGGTATTTCTTAGTTCTTTGAAGCCAGATCATTTAAAAACACTGTTATGATTGTTTAGAAAAGAATGATAAATACAAAACCGGGCTTGTTGTGTAACATGAATTATTTTATCAGGATTAGTTCTTGGTAATCAGTTTGTGTGCGTACAAACGGCCTTACAAATGATTATATTGTTATGATGATTATATTCTATTTCGAACCCTAACCCATTTATCTGTGTTTGTATTGGCTGTGAATGAAGGCAGCTGATTGGTTTATGGATGTCTAATAATGGGCGGTGGTTGGTCATTGTCTAGGTCCTTGTAGCAGCCAATCAACAGTTAAATACAGTGCAGCCTGTGTTTATGATGTGCTTTATTTAGCAAATTTCTGAGTGTAATCATTATTTCACTGATGAGATCTACATTAAGTAGGTTTGTGCATAACATATATTCAAAGGAGTTTTGATATTTTATAAATCTAAATACATGTAGCGTGACATTGTCCATGCCCAGTTTCACAATTAGCTGAAGGCAAACATTGCCTTGTGCTACACGGTCGGGCAATAACCTGACCTTGCTGTGTACCAGCCTATTGAGATGGCCTCATTAATCCCAAGTGTGCCCTCATCTGTCGAGAGTTTTCATTCCTGGATCGCCACATAATCATTGTTTGTAGGGGGAACCATACATCTTAACTCTTTGATTGCCAAATCTCTCTTAAATATGGCTTCTCATTACTTTTTACAATATAAGGGTCATTGTCTATTTTGTTTGTGGACTTCTTGCAAGAGAAAATTATGGTGAAAAAGTTGATGATTGTATAGTATTGTGTATGAGACATTGCTGACCATCCTGGTACATTAATTTTCAGCTACATGTACTAGCTACTAGGTCTATTCTCATTGGAAATTTTAAAGCTTTTGTATTCCTTAATCTTATTCCTATTTAATCTTCTCTCGCCCAAAATAATACTAAACCTTTTTAGCTTTCTCCACCTTTCTCCACCTTCAAAACAATGACTTAGCATGGAATAATTGGGACTTAAAAACATAAATCAGTACAGATTTAGTACATTTAAGAAGTAATTCTGCATTACTAACTGCTTTCTGAATAGGATTGTAAATGTGATGGCGGATCATTACGTTCATTGAGAAGCTTTTGTGATTTATGTGTATAATGATGAACCTCTGTTTGAAAAAAACTTATTCTGATCACCCATGTCTCTTTTTATCATTCTTTTTCATCTAATTTCATTGGTTATCATGATCGACAAGTATCCGATAACCCAGAGAGGGTTATCACCCCTCTTCGAAGTGGGGTGATACCATGGTTATCATGCTTGTACTGAGCCGGCATAGTTTTTCAGATTTTTTAATCCACTCTCAAGATGTACTTTTCAAGTTAATAAGTCAGAATGTCAGCAATGTTAGTACAGATCAAGTGTTTTTAAATGTATTGATTTTCTTATAGTCAATGTTTGACTTTGTGCACTCTCTAAATCAAGAATTATGAAGTTTATATACACCAATCACAAACAAAAATTTCCAACACCATAATATTCAATCTTGTTTACAAAATCAAGATATTCCATTACTATCAAAAAGTAGATCACGATGTATGTACAATAGACGCACAAATCATATGTTGTGCGGCGAATGTGCGCCCACAGTAAACGGGACACGTTTCACCCCTTTAGTGCTTCACGTTCTACGTTATATGCTGGTCTGTAACTGAAAGTTTACAACAATGATTCGTAAACAGAAAGGTATTTCTTAGTTCTTTGAAGCCAGATCATTTTAAGACAGTGTTATAATTGTTTAGAAAAGAATGATAGATACAAAACTGGGTTCATTGTGTAACATGAATTATTTTTTCGGGATTCGTTCATGTGACCAACTGAGGTGTTGCATTCAGCCAGAAGAAGCTGTTCAGAAAATAGCAAAAGCCTAACCGTAGAGCACAATGATTGGTTCCTATAGGTATCTTAAATTATTATTTGCATCATGAATAATGAAACCCATGATGAATTGAATATACATTCACTGTTCATCTGGTCCATGACATTGTGTATCTGGCCCATGACACTGTATCTTCCTGCATGCTTTTAAAAGTGAGATCCTGTAATCATTTACAGACCCACTACTACAGATCGGCAAAACTTACCACCAAATCAATGGCTCTACACACCACCAGTGGAAATCAATACTGTGTTTGCCAACCCACAATCATCTGTTCAGCTGCTAGTTCCATCAAGGGTCTAAAACTTTAGTGAGGTGTGACTAACAAGCATCAGTGCTTAGAGATCATGCTGGTCTTTATGATAGTGCAGAATAGGGAGCAGCAATGCAGTTCTGTCTATTACTGGTCAGTGTTCATGCTCATTTGATTCTATCAGAATGAGATGCTACATTTTTAATTGACCAGATGAAATATTGACCTTACGATTTTGACAATATAGCAGTATACTATTCGCATGCACGTCATACAAGTAACAATGCACTTTGTCAAAACTGAAGGAGGTTTCTTTTACTAAAACAGAACCTTCTTAAATAATTATATATTAGAACCTTGATATAGTTGTCATCTCCATAGTTTGTCCTGAGGTCTTCAGACTGATCTGCGTCCTCGACCATAATCACATTGCTGTGTGTTGGCACTTGTCGCGTGAGTGTCAAGTCTAGTACACTCTTGACCACTCAAGTGGTCACTCAGTGGCCACTCTGTGTCCACTTCTGGGTCTCGGTCAATCTGCTGCCACTGTCCTTAGAATTGCTCAGTAAAGGGTGACTAAGTCCATGCAAATTTGCAAGATGCAAAGTGCACCTAAGGTGTTATGGTGGTTGCAGCGGTATCGATACTACTGCATCATTTTAGAGCAAGTACAAGAAATTCTACTTCATACTATTATATAAAACACCAATCACACAATTCGGCTATACACACGATTGTTGTTTTTTAACATTTCAGAAAAAAAATAAAAGATTCTGCTGAGGTCATTGCATCACCTTTTTCTTACATAAATTATATTCCATTTTACATATATGCATTGTTTTAATATCTACTTTTCAATAGCTGTTGAGTTCGATAAATCTAGATTACATGAAGATGCCAATTGAAGTATTTGGGCAGTTTGCGCTGCATATTGATAAGATGACTCATACCTGACAGCTAAATGACCTAAAAAATTGGAAAAGTTAATTAATACATTTTTTATATTGTTAGTAACAATAGACCAATTACGTGAGAATCTGGGTATGCTTCTCAGGGTTTCATGTGGTACTTGTGGGGTTTCCGGCATTTTTAGTGACATTTACTGTGTCAGAAAGACAAAAGCTATTTATGATGCATCCGGTATGATGAAGCCCTCTGAGTGATGAAGTTTTAAACCCTGGAAGAGTGAATGTTCTAAATGCTCTAATGTGCGTAGTTGGGCTAGTCTGCATTTATGTTGAAACTTGCACTTTCAGATGTAAACTTTGGTCATCAATAAAGATGAATACAAAGGTGTACTTTTGCATATCTTGAGTGTACCAATAGAAGTTGACAACGAGACAGTTAAGAAGTGGGAAATAATTTAGTAGTAGTACATTGAACTACAGACTCTTTCTTGTTCTTTATGCATGTGCCTCATTACTTATAATGATCCTCTCAAAACTGGTCCTATTATATTGCTCATTTGGTGAAACAATCATATTGTAGAATTTGGTTACAAACATTAATGCTGTATATTCAGTTTCAAGTCAACATGCTAGACACATGAAAAGGGTCCATAGGATGTATTATGTAAATGAGCACAAATGACCACTTGTGCATGTTTTGATTGTTCCATTGATGATGGAGAGAATGGTGATGTGTATGACCAGTACATGGTGACTATGGGGACCAAGGCCGCTGTGACCGCAGCAGATCAAGCCCATTTGTAGCCCATCAAATATTCAGCATGCTCCCTATATAGCGGACGTGATCATGCAGGTTTATAGCTGCTACTCGCACTTGCCACAATGGCAGATTTGTCCATCAGTCCGTGTGCTCTGTACACTTGTATGGAACCATCGTGTTACCACTTCTCATCCAGTCCTAATCTGTCACATGGTCAGGTCTGTTGCCTTCATATTGGTCATTTTAGCCAGAGTGTGGATCGCTGGTGTGTTGTTTATGGGGTAAGAGTATGTAATTGTACTACAGGTGGTCTGTTGACAGACGTTCCTGGCTGTCTTTTTATGGAACCACAACAATGGTCTTATTATAGAGGTGATCTCATTATAGACATGCTCTTGATTGAGTGTAATAAAGATGAAAATGAAATGTGAGTGGTCAAAGGGGTTATTATATGGTTGTCGGTGATTGTAGTGTCCCATCTGCCATTGTTAGGTAATTGTTTATGTAAACCCACTTAATTGGGCGTGCTGTTGTCGATAATTCAGAAGCCACTCACCAAATCACACTCACCGGCGCATACAAAGGTGTCACCCGGCACCATTTATTTATAATTAGCCCACATTTATTGCTTGCTTTCCTTGCTTTTCATACCAGTTATTGAATCATGTAATTTGGTTGTCAAGACTGTTATTGACTGTGCCAAGTATTTTATGTATATAATACTATTACTTGAACTTTGAAGTGATTATTTGTTCTTTGTATGTAGTTAAATCTCCCCCATTCTGGAGGGAGATTTCTACCTTTGCGGCTGTCAGCATATGTATGTCTGTATTATATGTATGTAGGTTTTCTGTCCAAAATAAACAGTGTCATAACTCAAACACTACTTGAGCCATTGGTTTGCAAATTCAATATGCTTTGTTTAAGGAAAAAATTATTCCTCAAAACACTTTGCTTGTACTTTGGCCTACTTTTGACGAACTTATGAGCATTACGTAAAAAACCTTGTTACCCACTCTACAGGGAGAAGTATTTGACCTGTTATCAACAAATTTCATATTAAGCTTCATTGTACTGCTCTCCAGACCTCCAGATCTCCATGATTTGATGGTTTACTACTTTGGCCTACTTTTGAATAATTCATGGAATATTCAAATGAAACAATTGTTACCACTGTACTCGAAAAAGTATTTCACCTATGGTCATCAAACTTTACAATTTTGTTCACTATACTAGTCTCCACCCCTGAACTGATGTTGTTGTAATTTGGCCTTTTTGACGAACTTATGAGCGATATGTATTAATACCTTGTTACCACTCTACAGAGAGAAGTATTTGACCTATTATCACCAAACTTCATATTTAGCTTAATTGTAGTACTCTGCAGAGCTGATTAGATTGTGACGTACTTTTTAGCCCACTTTTGATGAAGTTACGATGTGTTTTTATTTTCATTCTGATTAGATGTGTTGCCTTTCTACAATATTCTTTATACATGTATGTATTTGAATTACTAATTTTTAAAATTGACTGACCTGAAAGGGCCTGATGTAGGAGGGGGATATTTTTGGTGTTCAGACCACTACTTTTTGTAGTAGATTGGGTAGAGTTGTTTCGGTTTATTCCATATTGTTACGATTAATACAGTACAATTAGCCATTATTGTTTAACTTGTATCAAAGTGGGCTGTTTAAGTCAGGTTGATCATTTGGGTTTGTAAGTACTGGGTCGTAAGTCCAAGGATTCCAGGCCTGCTTGATATACATGGTGTCAAAATGGAGCTGGTAACTCCAATTACATGAATGATGTGGCCAAATCATTCATGGCAAGATGCGCCTGAAAAAGATGATGGGAATAGATATGCCCAAGCAATGAAACAATTGGTTGTGTACGGTAATCTGTCCAAAAGCACATCGGCCGGAAACACTGTAATGTTCAATCTCCAGAACTGGCAGCAGAGATGGTTAGAATAGATATGTCCAACCATAGAAAGAATTAACACATGGTTATTGTTACACAGTTATCATTTTCAAAGTAGGGTAACGTAACTTTATGTCATAGAAGCCACATTGAAACAAATTTTGAGACATTTTTGTGAGTAAGTAAACTTGGTATTGAAAGACTAATAGATAGGTGTATCGTAATTTCTCGCTAGCAGCACACAAATATTTATTCACAAAACCAATTTAACTGTGATTTCAGTTTCCGACCACCAATCTTTCAGTATGCGCTCAGTCTACGTTTTATGAGTACAACCCTGTGGTTATGTTTTAATAGAAAACACAACCACACACATTACTAGCATCTGATATGTTTTTAGTACAAAATAAATCATATTGCAATGTTGTCATGTTTAACCTACACAAATACATGGCATAAGTCATTGTTTAGACACAGATAGATGATGTTTACTAGTAGTTCTACAAATGAGAAATGTGAGCAGTTGGTGTTGCTAATAGCATATAAAGGTGTATTACGCATAGTTCCTCTCATAATAGTATCAAATCTAGAATGAACTTCCCATGTACATGTACAATGTACATCTCATTCAAACAGCTCCAACCCATATATCCACCCAACCCAGAAAACAAAGACTTATAAAAACATTTCGTAACGAACCTATATTCCCAGAATCAAACCTAAACATGCAGTCTTCATGTCATGCAGTACAAAATGCCTAGGGCACATTACTCGGCAATGGCTGTCTACAGCCAGTCTACGACCAAAAACGCATGGAGATCGTAAAGATCCATGTGTTAAGTGCGTCAGGCGCAACGTTTTTTTTAAGGCCGTAGGGTGGCAGCAGAAGAAGTTTGGCTTGCCAAACTTCTTCTACGACCACCCAACGTCATGGTCTGACCGTAAAAAGGCAGTGCGGAGACCTTATTCTAATCGTCATATAATCACAGAGTTGCTAATCTCACGGCCACCTTCATGAAATCATTCCCAGTGAAAGCACTTATGACGCACGGAGCCCGTGCTGATGTGTCCACAACTGTACTTTTGTCCATGCATGCGGAAAACGTCATAGACACCTGCAGACCTCAACACTCCTTGCGGCGAACGTGACCGCAAGGTCAAATGTGCCCCTTGCTAAATATGTGGAAATCTTAAAACATAATTAATAGATTTCAATAGGGGCCTGGAAACTGAAACTTAAACGGCTGGAAACTGGAACACACATTTAGTAATGCATGAACACAACACGAATCTTACAGATTCTGTATAAATTTCAGTGTATGGCATCAAGGAAAAGTTTATATGAGGATATTTTATGATATATGTGAAGAGCTGTTGTTGGCAGATTATACTGGAATTTACTATAAATTTCTACGTTATTTCACTGTTGGAAAATATATATTTTTCAAAACAGGGGCTGGATTCTGAGACGGCCGAATTCTGGTTACGTTACCCTATATAACCTTCTAAGTTTTGAAAACGGCTAATGATATATTATAGTATCACTGCTAAAAAGCAGAAACTCATGATAAACAATATCAGTGGGCATACATGTGACCTATCTTTTGACATCTACTGCAAGTGCAAGCTGCACTGCTACAAAAACATCAAAGCAGCAGCGATACAAAACAACAAAGTGGGGAAAGCATGACGGATCCTTAACTACATCCATCAGTAGCAAGAGTTCTGCCTGCTTGAATATACAATGGCTCTACTATCAATACTTTAAGAGTGATAATAATAAGCATAATTCATGTTCACTGTTATTTGTGTGTGTTGTGTTCTAGCGTGTGCTCTGTACCAAAGACAATCAGGCCGGGTATGTTTTGATGTGCAAAGCTGTTCACCAGTGTTGGTGTCATGTGAGAAAAAGCTGCTTGTTTTTGTGAGGTGAGCCTGGTGTTTAGGAGCGTCACTTAATAACGTTGAAGTGGCTCGGCGCTCTATAAATACACCGAACGCTGTTTATATTAGGTGTTTTTGATGCTTCAACAGCAAAGAAAGTAACAGCATTTACGTTCCTTTATCTGTTAATTTGATAAACTGAAACACAAAATGTTCGAATGAGAAAACAAAAACAGCATTCTGTTTGTTCTTTATTTGAATGTCCATTGATCTGCCATGACAGTGTTTTCCAGCCAAAATCTTCTGGCAGCTGGAAGTGGCTTTGATGAAATATTGTCCTTGTTTTAACTGTGTAACAAATTGTATTTTCTCATCATTTAAGTAGCTTTTTGCCTGAGCACATCATGTGTACATCAATTCGCCCCAACTTTTACCTTCACCTTCATCGTATGTTACATATGTAATATTGGGTTATTTATGGGACAATGACATAGAGAGTAATGAATATTATAAATGTCACTTTCTATATGCTACTGAAATTGATGTTATTCATCAATGCACAGAATATTACCTTATTTTCAATATCTAAGGCATGCTTTTGACAATCAAAGATGCATCTTAAAAGACATATAGGGTAATAACTCATTCATGGTTCTGCTACCTACAGGCTGCAATCAGTAGATATTCAATTATGTGAGTGGGAATCAAGAATGAAAATATGGTAGAAACTCTCTCTTAGGACCACCTTTGGGACCTATGTTAGGTGGTCTCAACAGAGAGGTGGTCTCTATACAGAGGTTTGTTTTGGTAGGTTGGGGATGAAGTTTTGTGACCATGAAAAGTGGTCTTATAGAGATGATCTCAATAGAGAGGTGGTCTTAATTGAAGGTTCTACTGTAGCAGGATGTAAAAATGTGGATATCAATTAGGTGCAGTCGCAATTTATGTATATTCCTAACTTTCTCTGTGTGATATCTATACATGGAGAGAATTCAACGAAGGGAGAAGTACGTTTGTGATAAGCAAACTGGTAAAGAGAGCACCTACATCCTGTAGTCAGGTCCCTTAATAGTGCTGCATATACACGTGGCCCAGATTTCGCTCATGTTTTACTGTCTCCTGAGTGATGTTCAGGAGATATAATGCCCTTATAGATTAGCATTTCTAAATGTATGAGCGTTGTTTTCCTCTGACCTTGTTCCCATGCTAGTGGAGCTTAGAACAGAAGGCTTAAGTTTGATTCCTGATGCTGGGGAGTGTTGTTGAAAAAAGCTAGTATGCGGCTGAATGTTACTGGTGATGATGATTTGGGGGCTCTTCGTCCTGGCGACGCAATGGCACTCAAAAACCAGTATGTTACCTGTAAAATATTGTCGTGGACCAATGATTACTTTTTCTTACTAGTAAGCATGATTTTGTAATTTCTAATGTTTCAAACAATTTGACTCTGTGATACTGTGTCATAAATTTATGTTGACCATATAACCAGTTTCACACGTTTCAGTATCTATGTAATTGTGACAGAATTTTTTTCGTTTTGAAATATTTTCAGAAGGCAAGTACAAGAAATATGTAATTGAAGTTTTTACAATTACAATGTCACATTTTTGTGTCAACTTTAGCATCAATAGGTTTTAATTACAAACCTTTAAAATTCAAAATCAGTGTGCAACAAGTGAGCAACATCAATAGGTTTTCATTAAAGACCTTTAAGATTCAAAATTAGTGTGCTGCAAGTGAGATACATTCTTTTCCCCTCCAACCCTCCCATCATAAGAAGGGCTGTGTGAAGGGGGTCAACATGGGAACAAGACTAAATTGGGTTGGATGTTAAAAAGCTGATGCATGAAATCGGTCCCAACGTATACAGGCTCCGTGATACTGAAGGTTTTAGCCCATCAGGTATTGATCCGCGCAGCCTCAGCAGCCTTGTGTGCAGTGAAGACAGTGTGTAATTTGGTCGTCGATCATTCTCCATGGAGGCTGCCGGAGTTACACGTTATGCTGCAGTAACACGCACTGCCTGTGGCCTCCAGCCAGGTGCTTCACTGATTGAAAACTATGACCACAGCTCAGTCATTGACTTTTACAAATGTTAAACATCCAAGTGACACCACCTGTGTAATGATAAGATGATTCGTTGCAGTCCCAAGCATTCATGAGGTCCCATTGGGAGACGACTTTTCTATTGAGACAACTTGATGCCAGGTGGTTTCTTAGAGAGGCTCTACTTCATTTGTCTTTTACTGCCGATAACTGTTGGGCCTTGAGGTGAATTCTTAACATCTCATGGTTCTATGCCAGAATAGCTGGCTCATAAAGATTTCGCTTCTGATATTCTTGAATTGACCATATTGTTTCTTATTTTTCTTTTCTTTTTTGGAGAAGGCTTACTCATGTATATTGCATTGACATTGTAGCTAGCTTAATCCATTTGTGCATATGTATTTAAATAAAATATTGTTAAACAAATTGTCTAAGAACCTGATCTTGTGCATAAATTGTATCCTAATGTAATTTGGCATAGCTTGGATAACATACAAGCATACACATGAATTCAATATCACAACATTTCTATGAAAGTTATTCAACCTACCAGAAGTTTTCAACATCTTGATGCTTATGCATAATTAGACCCCTGATCCCTGCAGATCCCATATAAACATGACTCTGTCTTCATGATATGTTTTATGAAAAGATACTTTATACGAGAACATATCAACAGATATGAATGTTTTGTTTGGTAGTAGTGTAATGTAGTTCAGGGCTTACAAACCAATATAATAATAGAAATAAAGGTGTCTAGGAATTTAGATACCACTATCCGTTATATCTGCTTGTGTATAAAAACATCCATGTAGCGGGGAAGTTATCTCATATGTGTGTTAGAAGTTCTGTTTGTAAATACAGTTTATGTAATTTTGAATTTGAGTAGTGATTGCAATTAAGACAGGATTTTCTTTGTTAATGAAGCATTTTTCAATTTTTGTATGTATAACAATTTTCAAGAATAAAACAAGACTTTTACGAGTAACACATTGTAATACGTGATAAATCCTATTTTTCACATGCCCGTGCAACGCTTCTCTAATGTAATTGACAAAAAAGGTGTTTGCAAAGCAATTATTGACACAATCTGTAAATAATGAAAGTAATCGTTAATTTGAGCAAGCTTTTTTGTCTCTGCAGAAATGTCTCCAGGATAATCTACTTTTAATGACATAAAGAATTCACCTGCTGCAAAGAACATTTTAACTCTTAAAGTATTAGAATCCAGGTCTTTGCTTTAATTTTACTATCATCAATCACGGTAAATAATTGTAAATAGATGCCACAAAATATTTACACATGATGGTTCGGTTCAGTACTAAATAAGTGCAGTTTAGATACACAGTACCATATATTACATTTGTTGTTTTTCTAAAATTATTTGTACTAGCTGGCCCGTCTCCTACGAAGACTATTTTATATGTAATGGAAATGAAAATGTGAAAACTGTCTAAATGTGTCCCTCTCGCTGAAAGAGGACGTTGTGATTCCTGCTTGGAGGTTGAGGGAACATTAAGCGTCCTGCTTGTCTTTTACTGAGATTATTTTGTGTGTGTGATAAAAATGGAAGTGTAAAAAAAAACTATATATTTATAGATCTACCAAACACCTATAGATATTTCTTAATCCGTGTGTTGACAATTAGTCTGTCTCCCTGAAAGAGGACGTTATGATTACAGCTTGGAGGTTGTTTGTGATTCAACCTTCACATGGAACATCAAGCGTTTGCTGTCAGGACTCTGCAGTGTGTTGGCTGTTCTAACAATCGCGCAGCTGTCGGGACCATTTCACCCATAAAAATACTAAATTTCTAAAACTATCTCCTAAAGAATAAAACTATGTGTGCACTTTATAACAACATAGTATCCTTTCAAAATTCCATAGAAGTCCAAAATAAGATTTTGACAGGCCAATAACAGTGGAATCGTTGCCAAGAAGCCTATAGGCACAGGTTTGCCTCACAATAAAAAAAACATTGGGGCCACGCCCACTTCACGGCGTTTGCGTATTAATGGAGAGATTGATGTTTTGGGCCCTATAAAATGCATACTCATGATGTGGTATGCGTCAAAGTAATTACTTCTGGTAATGTTGACTTTATTTAGTTTATGATCTTCATTTCAAATGAGTAAAAGCAGTAGATGACACATTATTTGAATAAGAGAGTAAAGACCCTTTAGTGAAGTTTTCTGGACCTATGAAACTAACTATACAGTGCTCATTTATTAGACTGAGTATCCAACACACATAACTATAAATGAGTGGGTTTAGTTTGTATGTACATTGGCATTACACATCAGTGACGTAGAATAAATTAACTTTCCCTGTGCTCTTCTATCTTGCCCATCCTCTTACCTTAAAAAGCCCCAAAATAGACAAATGCATTGCAAGAGAAAATACATTCTGTAGTCTCTGGCTTTGTTAAATTGTTGGTAAGGATCGTATTACTGCGATGATTATCACAAAGATATTGATAATTTTACTTTATTACCCCGAAGTCTCACAGGACTGAAGGCCAAATAGGTCGACTATCACTCTGTAGGATGTTGTCCTGTGAAAATTTGTACATGCAAACGTAAGATGCAGCACAGAAGTACATGTACCTAGGTTTAGACTAAAGTAACGTACATTAAATGTAGCATTTTTAGCAGAGATTGGAGTGTCGATCTAAAAAAATTTGCATGCTGGTGTGTGATTTACCCGAACAAAGTTAGGGTGAATCACACATTGACATTCCAATCTCGTGCTCAAATACAATTCCATCATGACGAAAATACCAATATGCGATTGATTTTTGACACCAAGAAATAATAAGTACAACAACTATGCGCAAGTAATTAGACAACGGTGTGGTGGTGTCAGCGTGCAGGAAATCTCTGGAGCGTGCAGTCAATCGTGTAATTGAGCACGATGATTGACCAATCAGCGTGGGTTATTGGCGGTGATTTTTGCACGGAACGATAGAATGTAAAATTAAGCACGCCTTTCAACCAGTCAGAATGGGTTACTGGTGGTGATTTCTGCACTGAATGATAGAATGTGGAATGTAAATTTTTCTTGCAGGCACCAGGCATAACTGAAATTACCTTGTGCTAATTATTAAATGTTGAGAATTAGTTGAATACAGGACTATCTGGAACATATACAGATCTGCAATGACCTGATTGTAGCCAGATTACATTAGAGAACATTGATTTGCAAACTGAGCGGGGAACTCTTATTGATTTGGCCCAGTGACCCAGTGTTTAATAGTTGCCACTTCAATGTAATATATGGACTGCAAGAAACCTAAACTTTTCAATATGTAATAGCCCCACTCACTGGCATTTATGAGAATACTGTTTATTTTTTTAAAGATGAATTTGTGGATGTCTCCAGCACATAGTTATTTCACTGTATAACAACTCAAAGTTCTGGATAACTATAAAAACTAAAAAAAAAACACTTCTACTTCAACATAAGGAGAGCCACCTGAAATTACACTACAGTATAGGACCGAAAATGTGGATCCGGATTATATGAAAATCCTCTTTATCCGGATCTCAAGTCTTGGCCCCATTTTGAAAGTTATAGACTTGAACATGTTTCTGTTTTCCATCTTGTTAAAAATAATTCACATGCTTCTCAAAGCTACCGTATAGGCATTAGCCTCGTCACCCACTTTCTATTCGTAATCTAAGATACATGTATGTTACCGGTTCTTTTCCGGGTGAGACTAGATCTTGTCTTTGTTTGATGACCTAGAAACAGGTTTGAATATCCGAAGAATTTTTCGGATAATGGAGTGTTTTGATCATAAAATAAATGTCATATTTGTAACTTAGTTATTTTTCTTGTTAAATACATGTATTAAACTTTATAATCAGATGAAAAATAATAGGCAAGATATTCATTACTTTTAAAACGTTATGGCAATCAAAAAGTTCGCGTTTTATAGAGGTTAGAAGCACGTTGTAGCCATTGTTGAAAATAATATACCCATTGTGAAACTTAAAAAATATTATTGCTCAATAAGTATAAATTATTACAGTAATATTGAAAAATATTAAAAAATGGTAGGTAATGTTACTTTTCACTTATAAGGGCTGAAGTATACCAAAAATGTTCGATACATGTTCGATACACTTTTATTTTGACCTATATCATGGTTTTTCCGAATAGTCTTGGATCACCACCATGATATCTGGACCCCTGCTAATTCGAACATCTCATCAATGTACGGAGGTGTCTGGGTAAGCGGACCTCTACTGTATTTGTACAGATTAGGCCAATCTGGTGCTATTGTGCTCGTATTTTTCTGTGGAGACTTTGTCCTACAAACATTTCATCGTGTGCATTATTAATCCTGACACAAGTAATTACATTTGCAGCTGTCCTCATCGAGATTATCTGTTGGATTAAATCATCTCCATATTATTTCTTAATTACTGGCACAGTGCACCAAATTAATAAATAAGGATGATGCTGTGGACTCTACAGTGCAGATTTGAAGCATACAGTAGAACCTCCCATTAAGACCACCACCAAAGTGAGACTACCTCTATAATATGACCATTTCTCCCATTCCCAAGTGTTAACAGACCAAGAGACCAACAAGAACCTCCATATCGTCAAACAAGGATGAGGCTGTGGAATCTACACTGTTGCATCCTTATCTATTCGAACTTATTACTTATGGAAAACAAGCCCTTATTCAAAAGCACCAATAATGCTGACAGTTTTTGGAAGCTTTTGTACAATCAAATCAACTGAGGTGAAATAAGTTCAGCCGTCAACTGTCAGAAGTACGATTTTATATTACCAAGTAAAAGAAACCAGTATTGATTTTGCTTTTGACGTAAGCCCGGAAAATATTTCCGGCTGAAAAGGCGGTTCTTAACCCACGGGTAGTGATTGCAACAAGTAAAAAAAGTGTAAAAGAATTTTCCATAGACCGACGATGCAATGTTGATTCACAGCAGAATTCCCCTGTGACTTAATCATTTCAAGCATAATATCTATAGTGTAAGGGATGTATCTCATCAAAGGAACATATTTATGTTGCACCCTGATATCAGCACTTATACTATCTGAACGTTCATGGGCTTTAGGTCAAGTAATGTAGTTTTTTTGGAGATAACAGTTGAGATCTATAAACAAGAATTTTAAGATACCAATAGGAACCAGCAAACTCACATTTTGGCGAGGCTTTAGTTCTTATCGCAAGAACTTCTTCAGGCTGAATGACAATCCTTAGATTGTCATGTGACCACCATGGCGGCGGCGGTCACATGACAGCAGTGACAGGAAGACAGGGGGCTAGTCGTAGCCGGTATTGCGGTTCATTTCAGGGCGCTGTATGCAGATCTCCACAGCTTCCCTGATTTTTCTACGTAGCTCTAGTAGCCACAATCTTAAAGTCTTTGGGGCTGATGGTGATGGCCCGTGTCACAAATGTGCTCTTCTATGGCGGTGGGCACTCTCTTAGGGTTCAGGTGCTCTTTAATGCGAGTGTTCAATGTCCGTCTGGTCTCACCAACATAGGTGTACCCACATTGGGGGTCACTGTACCTAATAAATGATCCAGCATTTTGAGCCATCCGGTTGAGATATAGACTGGGCAGCCAGGCCACACACTCTGAATGAAGAATGATTAGGGACTGCTCAAATAAACTTAGTATTTGATGGAATGATTGATTGATATGATTTAAATTATGAGGAATTAATACTTGTCCATATTATGATGACGGCCTTTGCATAAGGACAAACCTTTATGTGGATTCTGTGTACTTGTAGTTCTATTGGGTCAGATTTAGCTACTTGGACTGAAGTAGAAGTCACTCAACCAAATGGGTACTGAGAAAGCTAAGGAGGATTTCCCTAATTATGATGGTGGATTTCCCTGGTGATTGTATGAACCATTTCTTGATGAAGTGGCGATCATCCACACATGGCTAATCCACCTTGCTAATGTGTGCACCCAATCTTCAAAATACCACATGTAGTTGCAAATCAAGTGGACTTTAACAAGAGATCCAGATCATCATGAGAAGAAATTATAGTAGATTTTGTTCATTTCATGCGCTGTTTTGATCACTGTCATGGAAGAATGACATGCATGTATTTGGTGAGGAAAAATGCAGAGAAACACTTGGTAAAGTAGCATAATTAAATGAATTAAGTGAGAAGACCATTTTACTATGTAAAGAACTGTGATAATATTAGTAATGGTATTTGAATTCTGAAAATAGATTGCAACAGAGAGAAAACTATTCAATGAACACAGATAATGAGTGTAGTAACTTGACCAATATTCAATCTAATACCTGGGTTAAACATCAAGTGCTTAGGGAACGATCATAAATAATGATACAATGTACCTGGGGGGTGGGGGTGGGGGGGGTCATCCAAAAAGGTGGGGGGGTCATTCAACTTTTCTGATTCCTTTTGAGGGGGTCGCTGAACCTTTTTATTACGGTACAGTATATTTTCTTTCAGCAATTGTCCAGAAATGCAATGACTTTGTAGAGGACTTTTTCTTTTGCTTTTTAAAATGTTGATGGAGGTGTCAGTTAACTTTTTCTTCGAGCCCCTCAAAATGGACGACCTGCCCCCGCCCCGGTATCGTTGGTTATGATAGTTAACTACATGTATAGTGTGGCTTCAGTTTAATATCATCACTGCTGGCATCCAACATTACAGCCATGAACGCTGCCACCCCCATGCAGATCCACTCTATTGATTGCTGAGTCTTGGGTAAATACAAGGCTCATCCTCTAGTGTAAATCATCACCACAGCACCTGTGCATAATTCACATGATGGCAGACTAAATGGTCGAGGCTATTTGGCTTGATTTACTTGTTAATCATGTGGTTCTGGGAAGCTGATCATTGATACTACATGTACTTTGAACTTCTTTAGGCCTTTGTCAGGTACTGTCTAAACAAAGCTTTTGATCTCTTGTCTATCCAGCCAAGTTTGTGGCAAATGAAATGAGAATCATAGACTTACTTGACTAATTTGTGTGAGCTCAGTTGATACGAAAATTTCAGAGGATTGTATGGGCACACATTCCCATTTTTCTACACAAAAGTGTGATAAAAGCATTTTTGGCTTATTGACAAGGTTTCATGACTAAATAATCCATGAAATTCACCAGTTGCACCTCCACAATCATCGGAAAACCTGGATCTGTCAGTGGAGATATAGCTGCTGAGCCAGTGGCAACCATGACATGAGTCCTCCACAGTTTTCTGTTCCCTATCATTAGCAAGCTCCTGTCAACTACTGTATCTATTATTTACTGGTCCAAGAAGTGTTTTTACATGTAGGTCTCTGTCACATGGCTTTCACACTACCGGCGTATGTGCTAAGTTTGGGATGAGGGGGGTGCCGAAAATAATAGAATCTTATTTCTACTCAAACAGCATTTAAATTACCAGTTTAACCAAAATTCAATGACTTTTTATTAAATTTTATTTTTTCAATGATTCCTTACAAAATTCAATGACTTTTGCAGTATCTTGAAAAACTATAAATTTCAATGACTTTCAATTGAATGGATTGTGGGTGGGTGGGGGGGGGGGGTTCATACTTTTCATTTCTCAATTACTGGGGAGGGGGGTGGACTTTCCTTTTGTAATATATTGGGGGGTCAGACTTTCCTTCTCGGATCTTTCAAAAATCTATCTGACCCCCACCCCCACCCCACCAGCAAATTGTAAGTGACTGGACCCTAAATTCCATTTTTTATTTTTTCAATGTCATTTATAGAGCATCTAATAGTCTTTTTAGGCTGATGTAGATATGTTCAATGCTACAATCAATGGTTTTGTTCACCTTGTGGAACTTCAGGTGTTTGATGCTAGATGACTAGTTCACCTTTAGCCAAATCACCATCAATCTTCGCAGCTCAGACATCTCAATGCAACACCATAGACACATGAGTGTCACTTTTAATTTTTAATAGAAATATTACCAGCTTATCTAAATCATACTTCTAACAAAGTTAAATGGAGTAAAAAGCATGGAATCATTGGGAAGACAGTTTAAAGCATTTTTTTTCTGTTCCGAGTAGATGGGTGTTGTGCCGTCCCTATCCCTTATCACACACAGCCTCAATTAGCTATTGGCGGCCAGATTAGTGAACCGCCAGCCACATTTAAACGCATTAGCTGCAAATTACATGGATCGCAAAGTGAAGGCTCTAGACGTGTCCAGAATTTAGAGCAGCAGCAACTCCACCAATTTTGTAATGTAAATGTGAGGATTTAGAGCCTAAATACATGTCATATATATCAGACCACTGCATTGGCGTCCTTGTCAAATTATAGTATCTTTCTCTACTCCCTGGGGAGTATACACACATTGGAACAATACTTTAGAGAGCTATCACTATTTATGAGGGGGAGTGGGCGCTTGAACAGTTTTTTTTTTGCTAATTGTTTGCAAATAATGTTAGAATCATATATGAAAGTGTGAGATCTAATATCTATGGTGCCTGCGCAAAGCACGCAAAAAGTCCATCTGGTTTGAATCTTTTGAAACATAATGCACTGAAATTTGACACCCCCCCCCCCCCCCCCCCTCTTTCCATTCCCTTGCATTCAAATGTGACCTTCCCCTTGTTTGCTCATCACCATCTAGCAGACCTGACAAGGAATCGAACCCCATGCTTCTGATGATGAATCCAACTCTGTAGCCATCAGGACACAGAAGCACAACTTCTGTACTTTTACATTTCAGATAAAATACAGGAAAATATTAACACGCATTTCGTGGTGCTTTTTACTATAAATGCAGTTTTAACAAAAATGTAAACCATGTCACATTTTCAGATAAATGAAAAGAAATCGTGAAAGCTGTTTTCTCTAAATTTCCTAATGTGTGAAATTAGCTTACTCATTTTCGTCAATAAATTCCTATATGTGCATGACATAGACCAAATTGAAATTGATGTGCATGGTTTTATACCATCAAAGCTGGCACATGCAAGATACTTTTTTGATTAGGAGAAATTGAAAAAGATGAAAGTGATAGAATATATAAAGTGCATTGTCATTTGGTATCTGTTATAAAATGCACTATGTTAAAATATAATGTACAGTACAACTTCTTTTCTCCATATATCCCTAATTTGAATAATTCTATCAACTGGGTGCTCTGCTAAAGTTCCATTTTTCTAGACGGGCACACAGGCAGATAGCCCACAGGCTCGAACTATTGTCCATAGTCACTCATGACCGCATACATACATGTATGTGTGTATGTGGTTCCTCACATTCGCCTGCCCCAACCTGGAACATTCCCTAGTCCGGACACCTTGATAATCTGAATATCCATCCAACTTCCCAATGTGTCCGGTTGAAAGAGGTTGTACTGTAGTTCCAATACACAAAAACTCGATAGGAAATGAAAGGAAGAAGAAAAAACAATAAGCTTTGGTGTAATAGGATGATAATGCTGAATTCACATTTTACTCACCAAGGAATGAGTAGGTTTATTTATGAAATTGTTTATATACAGTGATAAAGAGTAAGCTTTGATAGTTTTTCTCTTGGTGCAATCCATAAAAGAATAAAAGTATCTTTATGGAGTGAATAAGAAAGGAAAAGACAAAAAAAAATCTTTTTTGTTTTTGAATAGATAATTTACTCCTAGAGACGAGTGGATGACCAGTATGACCCCAAAGTAAAAATAAACTTGAACGCAATTCGAAAAATGCATGAGCATAAAATTGCACTTGAAAGGGGACATTTAGTAATGGAATGGGAATATGTGCTTCATGGGTGATGGACTGATTCATTCTGGGGGGAGGGGCTCGCCTTTGGTACAGATGGAAAACGGGTACAAGCAACTTGAGTACATAATTAACTTACAGCATGGTTATAACGTTATGTTTCATAGTTTTTGTATGCTGCAATTTTAGTATAGTTTATTTTTATTTTGTGTAAAAAGATTAGCTAAGAAAGTGTGATGATAGATATATATTCATATTCATCTGTTTGGATGTAGTATGATAACATAACAACGTAGCTTGTTTAATAACATAGCAACATAGCTTGTTGTAATGCCTAAATGTTGATAAAGCAATAATACATGTACCATTAAAAATCTGGCTGCGACCATCCCAATGCAGCGGAAATAAACTTTAAAACACATTTTAGCTATTTGTATGTAGAAAGATTGTTTTTGATGTCTATTGTGAGCCTTTCCCAATTTGAATCCCATTCAGCACAGTGTTAGCATTCTGTGGGGCACCCAAATGGGTGTTTGTTATGCACTATTTGTATTCTGGGAGGCTCCGACGGAGTATTTGTATGCTGGGAAGGGTGGCGGTCCACCAATACCATATCGGTGGGGACCATCTCATAATGAGATAAATATACATGACCTGGGTGTGAGAGGAAATGCAGAAATGGTATTAGGTGGACACTTGCCTATCTGCATAATGCTTATCTTTTATACAACTGTAATTTTTGGAGCAAACTCAGCTTTCTATTTAACATTCAAATTTCATATTTTTGGGCAATTCATGTATCATTATATGTTATGGATGATATATAATCTTCGATATTATATTATTTTGCTCAGGGTTTCCTGTCATTTTTTCTTGCAATCTAGGTCAGACTCAGGTCACTCGTCAGGACTGGTTAAAGTCACACCTCGAGGTTACTTTGCTTTTTCACATATTTGACAAATTTGAATATACAACAATTTGATTGGTTGATGCAATTTCACCCTCGATCAACAATTAGGTCATTGTCGCATACATTATCGTCCCTGCTTGGATGTTGCTCATAAGGTCCACTCATGACTTTTGTGTTATGAACTTCATGCCTCTGGACACTTGTTATGTAAAGTCAAGTAACATTTTAATTAAACTAATTGACAATCGTAGTAATATTTTCTTGAAGCTACAGTATAGGTCCTAATATGCGAATCCGGATTATCAGTAAAGCTGCTTTATCCGGACGTGAAATCTCCATTTTTAGAGTTACGGACTCGAACATTGTATCAAAACATTTCACAAAAAGAATTGGGAATAGGCAAAAACAATCACGAATAGGCGACCAAATAGGCACTAGCCTCGTCACACGGTTTCTATTGATAATCTAAGTTACGTTACCGGTCCTTTACCAGTTGATAGAGAATAGATTGTGATATAGATCTACATCTTTAACAAGAAACAGGTTTGAATTGAGCCGATATGTTACCGGTTGTTTTCCGGATAATGGCTTGTTTTGATCATAAATATAAATATCATATTCGTAATCCAAACCTTTTTTTCGTTAAATACAATTGTACATGTATTAAACTTCAAAATCCGATGAAAAATATGCAATATATTAATTAATTTAAAAACGTTAAAAATTCAAAATGTTCGCGGTCATGCATGTTTAGATAAGACGCATGTGGTCGCTATTTTTGTCAATGAAAATAATAAGTCGATTGTGAAACTTAAAAAATATTGTTTCTAGAGGTCAATACGTGTAGATATTGCAATAATCTTCATAAATGTACAAAGAATATTGATTATAAAGGGAAGGTAATGTTAATTGTAACTTATTAGTCCAGAAATGTGCCATAAACGTTTGATACTTGTCTGATACTTGTATTATCGCCCATATCATGGTCTATCAGAATAGCCATGGGTCACCACTGTGATATCCGGACGCCAGAATATCCAAACATCTCATCAATTTTCCGAGGTGTATGGATAAGCTGACCTGTACTGTACTTACAAAACACAGCATAATGCATCTTTTTCTAATACTAACACATGTTTACTTAACAATATTTTGTTCTATAAACGCTTTCAAACATCGAGAAACTGCGTCACAGTCACGCTTTCTGCTGGAAGCAATCACCGAATTGAATTTGACAGGTAAGCATCAATCTTAAAATTGCGTAGCATTGTTCACAAACAAATCCAGAAATTATCATATTCATGTGGGAGACTATTGAAACAGGCAATTGTGCATACAGATTAGGATATATTATACCAGCTTTCCCCAGCCACGAAATTGCAGTGGCACAACATGACTTTTGACATGGTATCCTCTTATTTTCTCCTATCGGATATTTGGAAAGGCTGGTACTTTTATGAAACAGTGTAATAAATAAGAGTGTAAAAATTGTTGACCTGAAAAGGGCTGATCTAGGAGGGAGAGAATTTTGGTTTTCCACGACTGCTTGTTGATAAGTGTAGACTGTACAAAGCCAGTTGTCAGCGTAAAATGTTATGGCCACACAATGTTCGATAACCAAGCAGGCTATTGTGGTTGTAGTGGCGGATTATAGATAGATGCCTCCGTTCATTACGCTTAGTGTCAGCTCTCTGCATATGAATGTCTTCATTGGCTGAGCACCGTCACATCAACTGTAATATCTTTTTCATCTCCTGTGATCGCTGGTAGTTTTCTGCAATAGCCAATTTTTGAAAATGTAATATTATCATCAGCTTTACTGCTGTGAAAGTGCAAATACATGTAGGCATTCATCTCAATGTCTACATTATAAAGGTTGAAAATATCTTCCAGTCTTATTTCAACTTTCCTTATGCGAGGCATTATAAGTTATAAGATACAGGTATCCACATGATTGGCTTTCACTTTCTTCAAATGCAATAATATTATTTCACACAGGTTTCACATGTGTGAAATGATTATTTTTACCTGCGTCGCCAACGGCAGAGCAGGTCTAGGAGTTGGGTCACTCCGTCCTTCCGTCCGTCCTTCCGTAGTAAAAGCTTGTCTCCTCTACTCCTCCTAAACGACTCAACATACAGCAATGAAACTTGGTATATAGCAAGAACGTCATATGTAGATGTGCATATTAACAGGGATTTTTGAGTCTCAAATTTAATGGGAGTTATGCCTCTTTGAACTTAGAAATTTTGTGCCTCATACTAATAGCTTGTCTCCACTACTCCTCCTAAACGATTCAACATACAGCAATGACACTTGGTATATAACAAGAACATCCTATGTAGATGTGCATATTAACAGGGATTTTTGATTCTCAAATTTTTATAGGAGCTATGCCTATTTGAACTTAGAAAATGTGTGCATCTTATACTAATAGCTTGTCTCCGCTACTCCTCCTAAAAGATTCAACATACAGCAATGAAATTTGGTATACAGCAAGAACATTATATGCAAATGTGCATATTTACAGGGATTTTCGATTCTCAAATTTTTATGGGAGTTATGACTCTTTAATTTCTTAATTTCATTTACGTTACCCTAAAGCTAAAAAAAAATGAAACACCATTGGAATCATGGTTCAAATGCGCTCCAGAAACGTATTGTGGATATGGCAAATAGGATAAACATTAGCACTTATTCGTTATCAATTGTAGTCTGCACTGGATGGATATTCATTAGGGACATGGCGTCATCAGCAAAGTACTTTAAAGATAATGCTCAGCCAAAATAATGTTTGTTCTGTTAAGCCTAGTATCAATGAACAATACCTTTTCCATTTCAAATCTATGAAAAATAATATTTATATCCTCCACATTTAATATTTATCACACCTTTAAAAATACCATGCCCTCTTGCTAACTAAAACACATTGTCATGTGATTTTGCATAATCGAATGATTTTTGCCAGCCGTTCCGTGGATTTCCAGGGGCAGACGTGACATTTAACATGGGAGAGATAGGAGACTTTTTACGTGCACCGTGCAAGTTACGTCTGACGAAAATCATTCGGTTGACATTTGTTGCATTCGCGTGTTTTGATGGGGTTATACCGGCTCTTATTGTGTGGTATTTAAATTGCTTCAAATACTTTAAAAGGCTGTTTAAAAGAATGAAATTTTCAAAATACATAGAACATATCATATTGCTTCTATACAAGCATATTTGTTTGGCCACTGAGCATAACCTTTAAATTGCGCAGTAGATGTTTACTGACAAGTCCAAAAATTATTATACTCATGTGGAAGACATAAACTGCGATGCAAATTCTTGTTTTCACTCTTCTAACTCATAATATTGTATATTTTGAAAGAAATGTCCATCTAAGGACGCGCCAGTATAATTTCACCATTGAGACACGTCTACATTCATCACGCAATCATCAATTTTTTATTTAATTTTTTGTACAAATATTGTTACGGGTGAACAAAATATGTGCTATTAATGGCGGTTGAGCTATAGATAACTTGCAAACGACAGAATGATTTGAAACATTCAAAGGAATATACGTGGGCTTAACATAAGGTAATATTTCACATCCAATAAAAAGATTAGACATGTAGAGCTTATACAGTCTGTCCACAACTAATCATTCACATAGGCAATATTAGGGACGCACATACTAAAACCCAATGAAAATATAGTGTTCTAGTATTAAACCTGAAATTGTTCATTCCCCCAAATGCTACGAATCTAGTTAATCCCATCACGCACAGGAAAAACTTCCAAGAGACTATCTATAGTGACTGTCCATCCATTGTAACAGGCTTTTTTGGATGACCAACTATAGTTACAAAGTGACCATGTGGCTCCTGGCTGGTGGTCATCGAAACGTTTTAGAGTGTATTTACCAAGGCTGATGTTGATTGTACTCATGTGTCATAACAGAGGTTAATCCATTGAACGAGCAGATAATCCTGCTGGTGTCGTTAGTGAGGTGTCTGCCAATGCCACCAAGCCTATTATAACACTTCCCAATGTACAGCAGCCAATAGCACGGGCCTTATACAGAGGTTAAGCTTTCTCTGATTGCTTTTCCCCATTGTGGAGGAGACTTTGATAGTTTGCTACTCATGCATTCATAAGAAGATAACTATTTTATGGTTCCGTAGACAGTAGAACCTCCTATTTCCTGCTGTCAGTTCGTCTCAATATAGAGGGGCTCTTGTTAAAAAGGATTGTAGTGCTCTCTGTGTGAAGGTTTTGGAACATGAATGTTATGTATGGAGATGGTCACCATATAGAGGCGACCTTATTGGAAAATCCACTATGTAGTGAATCATACCAACAATCACACCATTGATTAAAGGCCCAATAGTTTATCGTAGCTACACCATTAGATTTAGTATAGGCTTTGCTTCTGTCCGGGTCTCTCCGTCTGTCTGTATGTACGTCCAAAATAAACAGGCTCATAACGCAAAGATTATTTGAGCTATTGGCTTTGCAAATTGAATGTCTTGTTTGAGGAAAAAGGTACCTGTAAAAACATTTTACTTGTACTTTGGCCTATTTTTGACAAACTTATGAGTGATACATGTTAATACCTTGTTGCCACTCCACAGGTAGATTATTTAACCTATTATCACCAAACTTCATATTTAGCTTTATTGTAGTACTCTCCAGAGCTGGTTAGGTTTTGGTGTACTTCGGCCTACTTTTGATGAAGTTATGATGTGTTTATAGAAACAAATTATTAGGAAGTTGTGTTTATCTGTCTCCTAGGAATAGTTTATGAACTATATGTATCATCACCAATTTTGACATTTGGTATGACTATACTATTACTCTCCTAAGGTGATTTGATGCTTGTGTACGTTAACGTTTAAAAACAATTATGGACCATTCGAATAAAACAATTGTTACCGCTGTACTGGGAAAAGAATTTCACCTATGGTTGTTGAACTTTACCATTTTGTTCACTATATTAGTCTCCACAGCGGAGTTGATGTTGGTGTACTTTGGTCTACTTTTGTCGAACTTATAAGCGATGTGTTAATACATTGTTACTCCCTAAAGGGAGAAGTATGTGACCTATTATTACCAAGCTTCATATTTAGCTTCATTGCACCAATCTCCAGAGCTGCTTAAATGTTGGTGTTCTTTCTTTTGATGAAGTTACAATGTGTTTTTAAAAACAAATTATTACAATTTTGTGTTTATCTGTCTACTGGTAACAGTTTATGTCCTATCACCAAACTTGACATTCGGTATGACTATATTACTCTCCTGTGGTGATTTGGGATCATTCACAATTGCAGTCAACAACATTTCGACGCTTTCTGACCTATTATTACAAAATTTCATCTTCATTGTATTACTCTCCAGAGCTGATTAGAATTTGGTGTACTTTGGTCCACTTCTAATGAAGTTTTTTTTTTATCATTCTGATTAGATGTGTTGCTTTTCTACAATATTCTTTATACATGTATGTATTTCATTTACTATATTTTAAAATTGCTGACCTAAAAGGGGCTGATGTAGGAGGGGGAGATTTTTGGCGTTCTGATGACTACTTGTTAGTATTCATGGAGAGAGAATCCAGCGCTTACATACAACTTATTCAAATGAAACCAGAATAACCACCTTATATTTACTGTGATCTAATGAAATGCAAATGTATCGATCACATCATGCAGAGCAGCGTCTGGTTACGTTGATATTGTCTCCACTCATTCATGTGATTTAAGTTCAATTAAGACAACCTCTTTTTTTTATACCACCTGTTCAAAAGACCATTTCTCGCAGCCCCAAACCTGCATAAAGAGACTATCTCCATATTGAGACCACTTGAGGTCAGGTCTTAAATATAGTCAGCCTTTTGTATTGTAAAAACGTGCCTGAAATGAAAAATTAGCATGAAACATTCTTTTTTTTTGCTTAGGCCATTTGTCTTTTTAGAAAATTCCTATTGTCATATTCTACATGATCCAATTGTAGACATTTGACATTCAATATTGCCCATTAGTCATGTTAAGAACCCATTCTGGAGTAAAAAAGTCAATATTGGTTTCGTGTCTCCTTAGCAGTGCATCTATTTTACATGCCGATTAATCACAAGAACAAGATGGATGACATTCGCCCAATCAAAGTGTTCATGTTCGCAGCAAATGATGAATTTTTAAGCAAAATCCATCATTTAGAAAGTTGATATTCTTGTTACATATTATATACAATATTGCGTGCTTTTGTTTGCTAGAAAAAAGATTTGCGTGGGATGGGATTTCTGTTTGCATTAATGATAAGGTCCAATCAAATTTATAAAAATCCTCTATCCATTTCGACATACTTGTCTTTTGGGTTTGTTTGCATGCCATAATAGAAAAGTGGAATTCTTTTGAGAAAAGAAATGTATTTGAACAAAAGAGAAAAAAAGTATGCTGCATAGAATGATGCCCGAGCCCCGAGCATACAATACGAAAAGCCGACTTTCTTCAAGTGACAGTTCCATTAATCGGGAGAAAGTTTCTGACTGACTCTGTCTATCACTCTATCAGCCTTGGTCATCCAGCTTCTCACCAGCACTTACTCAGTCCCCCAGGCAATGGTGGCAGAAAATATCCTTGTGCATCATACATGGCAATTTGCATTGGCAGAAAGGCGTGGAAAGTGGATCTCACTTTCACTGGCCCAGTTCTCAAATGTTAAAATGTAGCATTGCCTGTGCAAGTGCTATGTTTTTTTTAAAAGTGTTTGTCGTAATATAAGGTTGAAAAATAAAAACATCCATTCAATGTTGTTGATGATGAAGTTTCATTCATTGATTTTTCAATTTGTCATCTTCTCCATCCTGAATTCTGAATTAACTTTAATAAACATTGAACTTTGTATTTATTCACAGATAATTTAGACGGCTTAAGTGATGAGCCACGTTCTATGACGGATGTTCTTTTCATCTTTGATATTCTTTGACATTTAGATCCTGTTGCCTCCAATACACAAGGATTTAACGTTTTTATGCTGTAGGATTATAGTCCATTTACATCTATAGCATACACCTTGCTAACAATAGAGATTGACACACACCAGTTGGAATATAGATGAGGGGAGTTAATCTCAGCTGTGATCGTTGTCTTTGGTGGATAATCCGAGTTTGATGGCTGCAGATGAGAACGTCGTGATTTATTGGCATTTTTATGCAGTGGGGCAACCTGACATAAGCTGCACTCAGGGGGTTGATAATGTGTGATGTTAACCTACTTTTGGGTCTTGTGTCACTCTCGATGAGAGGTCAATGATTCAATTTTTACCGTTATCGTTTACTAAATACATCACACAAGTTTTCACGTAATTCTATCTACTTATATTTTATTTGTATTGTATAGTTTGACTTTAATAACATTATATTTAATGCATTGTGAGATCTGCTAGTGACCTCGAGCCAAAGATATGGAACCTTTGCCTAAGCTGCGTTTCATCAACACATTATGACAACTTTTTGCGGTGCTAAATTGTAAGAACACACTATAAGCGCAGTGCATACAGGTCATACTTGTTGATGTTCAGCGTTTATTCAAAGAAAGGGGAGACAGTTGATATAAGTTTTAAGAGGGTGTCATTTTTTTTAGTTGCTTTCAATTAGTAATAATTTAACTAATAGAAAAATACTTAACATTAAATTTGTGATTGCCATTTTACAAATACTATTTATTATAGTTTCATGTACATATATTTTGAAACTATTAATTGAGCTTACTAACACACCTCCAAGCATATTTTTCCAAAAATGTTATAATTAGTGTGTGCTTTTTGTTTATTTTTGGACTTATTATTGTATATTTCACCTTAAAACATACTGCGTGTACAAAATGCATTCTATTTTGGCAACCAATAAACGGGAAAGACCTGCATTGAAAGGTCAAGGTCAGGGGATGATTAAAGAGATTTTAGGAGTGTGTCCTGCTCGGGGAGCAGATCATATGAATGAGAACATTATGATATGATTTATTTTATAATAATACTAAGCACGTAGTGTGTGGCCTCGTGTAGTTAGTTATCACATGTGACCGCAATATTACATTAGACTAGATGTCAATCTCTGGATTTTGGATCAAGGGAAAATTCATGGTCTTAAACCAATCAATGTGATTATTAATCCATCTGTGGTTCTTGTTACATATCAGCCAATGAGTTATAATACAAATTTCTTAGTGGACAGTCATTGCTATTTGTATAAAAAGCTGTACGTAGGATGAAAATGTAAATCTAAAAATTCATGTTTGTGTAACAAATCTGATTATCACACCACCTGAGAGTGATAGCTGTATACCTGGCCCTGTTTTCTCCCAAGCTGTCATTGTTCATGTATCAACTAGCAAAAGCTGTGGTAAGTCATCTAAACACCTTTGTATGAAACTTCACAATTCATAAACTGTGAGATTGGTTGATTCGACTCCAAATGGGCGGATTTAGTGTGATACCGTCCAAAATCATGAGTAAGCTGGCATGATGTTTCACATGAGCCTAAATGATAATTAGAAAAAAACACTTGTTCTAGCGACAACTCGCCTCTATGAAGGTGCCATAGGAAATAAGTTACTGCATTGCACCTAATTGAACCGTACATTTTTAAAGTGCATCGGTCATTTACGATGTGTTCTAAATGACAAAGCTCCAGCAGGCACACAGAGTCAAAGTGTGAAATATTGACAAAATCTGGGGGTTATTTCCACAATCTGAAAGGAGCTAAATTTGTTGCAGAAAGTTTAGAAAAAGCCAATTGTTAAAAATTCAAAGAGTGTGCTGTACAAACATCTGTGAGGCAGCAGCTTTGTGCTATCTGTGTTGGGCAGTGTGGTGGTATATGCGTGATCCGCCGGTGGGGCCACACGGCATGCACAAGGCGGTGGCCTCCACCCGTCTTTGGGGCTTATCGCTTATAACTCAAGCCTTTGGGTAATAAATACCGCACTTAAAGCAAAACAAGATATGTTTTGTGATTTATCTTGACTTATTGTTATCTCACGCGCAGATCCGGGTTTGCAATTTGGCACACAAGTAAGAATTCCATGAAACCTTTAATGCTTGTAGCCATGCTGAAAACCCATTGAGGGTGATATTTGGAGAAAAAAGGTGGAGCGTGCACCCCTTGATCTATCAGTTGGACATGTTTGTGTTGGATTGTTCTTGCCCTCCAACCTGTCTTAGCTATATCTATGGCTGGTAGAAATATGCTTGCTAAAAAGACAATAACAATGCTGCCAGTTACATATCATTTTATAATCAGCGTGAAAATTCAAAAGGATTGCAAAGTATTGCGCAATACTGCAATACTTTTCAAATGTATTGCAATACTTTGCAATTCTCTTTGCAATACTGTATTGCGGCCATCGCTGCCTGCAACTAGCCTTTCTAAAGGCTATGATATTTATTATTTAGTTTAAATGTTCATATTTAGTTTCCTTCTTATTAAAACACCCACACAGAATGCAACTCTGTTCACATGCATATGCATATCTCAGACTGACTGTAATAGACTGATGTTTAAATATCATAGCATATCATAGAATCATATCAAGAATACCATGTCATTAAGCTGAGACATTTAGACTGCGGCTGTTTCTGATTGATACGATCACAGGTTTCAATAATCTTTTTAAATCGTATTCTTGGCCTTGACAAAGGCTACCTGCAACCTAAACCTTGAGTAACAGATAGTAGAAGAGCAGCACAGCTTGCGTGTCCCACATAATTCTTGGTCCAGTTGTAAACTGTTTTGATTCATAATTATCTTCACTCTATCATCGTTTTGATTCAGTTTATAGTCAGCAATAGATTAGGTTGCCATCAGTGCTTGTTGCCGTGGATCCATATTTCTTGCTTATTATAAGCAGAAAAGTCCATCTAGGATTGTGTATATCAGCCCAGTGGCTGCAGCGTCTGTATGTGTTTGGATATTGCTGGTGAAAAATGATCATTGCTTTTGCGAGAAAGATTTCACTTTGAACGTCAAACTGTGTATCGCAACCCTCAATAACAGCACAGGGATGCTCAGAGTAATTATATCTTTGGTCTATTGCAATGTCAATCATATAAATACTCCACCCAATTATCGACCATACAATGCAGGGTTTTTACTTGAATATTTTGGGTAAATTTTGTGAACTAGTAAATCAGTTATACTACCACCAAATGTAGAACACCAACCTTTACCAGTGTGTGCTTATTTGCTGCACATAACATAACATATGGGGTGGGCATGAGAATATTTTTGGTGTATAGGCCTACGATAAAAAGTCTATGGCGATTTCTCTATTTTGCAATAGAATGTTCCCATAACTACAGTTCTTAAGCAGTCATTTGAGCTATGCACATTGGGAAAAAACATTGTCTCATCATGTGTTTGTATCTCTTAAATTATGAACAAGTCTAATTGATACCCACGTTTTGCACTATTCATAGATTGAAAAGCTGGCCATTGACTGAACATTGAGGCTAATATGGGCAGACAAAACTGGAGCTGCCAGCCTTGGCCTATAGAGCTGAGTGTTTTAGTGCTCGCAGCTCCAAGCATGGCATAGAGCCCAGTAATGGAAACGCAATGTTTGTACAACCAAGATGCCAAAATTGAGCTGAGGTCAAGTGAAAGAAGAAATGATGAGTTTCTTCTTATATTATAGCTGAAGTTATGGTCATGTGCTTTTATCCACTTAATGGCCTATAGCATGTTGAACATTTGGTTTAGCCTATGGTTTTAGTTGTTCTTGACTAAAGGATTGTAAAGATAAATTTGGACAATAATGATCAATATCTGAAGAGTAAATTCCTTTCTGGTTGAGCTGTTTGGCATATAATCATGAGTTTTTAGAGCCATTTGAGGGTTAAGTGTTTGTATGTTTATCATTGTCATGCTGACCAGAACAAAGAACAATAGAGAACTTATATGCATTTAAATTCAATTGAAATTCTTGAATGAAAATACACAATGTGTTTCAAATGTCTTGATTCCGTTCTCTATTTTCTATTTTGTAATTACTTTTTGGTAATGCTGATTTATCTTAGTGATCGACCGTTATTCTGGTAGTGCAATTGTCTCCAGCATGCCTGCTATTCACTGATATACAGTTTGCTGTGTCTCACATGCACTGTCCTCGCATTATACTATACAGGCAATATTTCATAATCTTAACTGCCATATTATACTGTAATTTGTTGAGTATAAGTGATACATCAGTTTTTCATATGCTGAAGACACAAGAAACAAACGGGGACATGTATAAAAGTATCTAAACATGACCAATACGTGGCGTAAGCACCAGACACTTCCTCTTCAATATCGCTCATGCATATCGCATATCTGGTGCTACATGTATGTCTACATACAGGATGCGTATATTTATAAATTTTATGTGGCTTAGAAAGTTTGGGAAGTCCAAAATACTGCTCCGCGTACTGCCAGCCCCCTGCGTATTTGCGCGCATGGCCGCATAAAAAAGCGCATTGCTTCACATATTCACCTATTGCTGAAATTCCAGGATCTTGCATGCGTGACAGGGCTTTGTATGTTTTTCATGCATGTATACCCAGATCTGTGATGAGCGTCATGTCACATGATAGAATTCATATCCCATCTCATGTTTCCAAATCCGAACGAAACACACACACACACTGTTATTATGTCATGTCTGCTAAAAAATGCCAATCACTTTGCAATTTAGTTTTGACAAACAAAAGCAAGCAATAGAGGTGCAAAAATGTATAATATCAATATGCCACTAGCCTACTCTTCATAAAACCTGAAAATGTTGCCTTAAATGTTGATGAAAGACGGAAGCACCTGTGGCGAGCACCTGTCTTCACTTGTCAGGTGCTGCACCTGCGCACATAACAATACTAATAGAATTTCCCCAAATCTGGTGCTTTGATCAGAATATAGGGATTTTGTGGTCTCCTATTGCAGAACCAGAGGGTATTAGAAAGAAGAAATGGACTAAATTAATTGGTTTTTCTTTCTGAACATAAGTACTACCTTCTTGAAGGTTGTACATTATAATTGATGGTCTAATTTGCTTTACCGTATTCGTTCTTTTAAGCACACCTGCTGCATTAAGCACATCCCTGTTTACACAGATTGAATATTAAAAATATCTTGCTTTCTTTGCAAATATTTCATTTAGCTTTTGCTATATTGCTAACTGCAGTTTAAAATCTTTCTATTGCTTCCAACATTAGCTAAAATTGGTCTTTCTTTGTGTAGAGTTCATATATATATCAACACATTTTTGTGCAATAAAGCTCTTTCATTGAAAACTGAAACCATTTGAAGAAAATGATATTTGTTTCCATTTTTGTTCCCAGTATATGGAAATGAGGAGAGGACAGGAAATGCAAACTTGAAGGTTGAACAATTACAATTTTTTCTGTGCTAGAGAACAACTATTGCCAATTGGATAGTAAGACTTTTTTTATGGTAGTGAAGTGGCGTAATGCTTTTTGCCGTGTCAGTAGACAAGGCAATAAGTGAACACGAGGCTGCCAGCACAAGCAAATACACATACCGCTCTCTGCCTTCGTCCAATTGGTACAGTAGTATTTCGAGTTGTTTTATAATTACCAGATCCAGGGAGTATTTGGGGCATCTACTTTCACCTTTTTCCTAGAACATGTAATTTGTATAGGGTTTGGCAACTGCACAAGTTTTCATGTTTAAAAAATTGAAATCTTTTGGGTGTGCGTCCCATTTCTGAAAATCTGGACCTGCTAATGATTTTGTTATGTGTTCTATTTTTACATGTCAATGGCCTACTAATTAACGAGCATCATTAATCTGTTTGTGCTTTTTTTAATTGTGTATGGCAATATTTCTTGTAAGAAATCTTTGAAGAGACACAGGTATATATTATAAAACAAACAAAGAAATACACATGAAACCGAATTCTGTATTCTAGGCTTTTCTTGTACTTACCCTACAATTGCTGAAATTCAATAGTGAATTACAAATTTTCATAAGTTGAAATGACTGGGAGGGAGCGAGGGAGTTGTTCAAATATTGAATCCAATTCACAAACAAACTTGGAAAATACACATTACAATTCTTGAGAATAGCTATGCTGATAGCTGAAATTGAACCAAAAAGTCTGTTATCATCACATACATGTATTAGAACATGTGCTTCAAACATTGGACCAACTGACATGAGACATTGTTTCCAGAGTGGTGATAGTTCAATCTCCAATTTAGAACATCCTTTTACTGAGACAACCTGTATAAGACCATTTTTTGCTGTCACAAAAATTCAATAAAGAGACCACTTTGTACCTCCATAAAGAGACCACCTCTACTGAGCCTGCTAGAGGGCAGCCCCTGGTTGGCCTCAATAGATGTTCCACTGTACTCCGATTGAGGCTGTTTGGTGGATTTCACAAATGGAGGGAGATTGGGGTGATGGCGGAAGAGGACCAGGGAAGCTTTTCCGTTCACTGACTCGTCCACCACCACCATCAGTTTCCACGTATTGATCAATGAGGTACCTGGGTACAAGCACAAAATACAAGAGTTCTGTAGTTGTTTGTGTGTGGATAAAATAACATACAGTAGCATATTAGTCTATATGATCAACTCTGGCATTGAAGAGTGTGATAGGAAGATTGGAATTTTTATGAAATAGAGATATTCTAGATAACTTATTTATATTTTGAAGAGAATATAAATGGAGATGAAAACATCAGCAAATTAAGTACCAGAAGAATCAGATTAATACGCTACCTAGCAACAGATAATAAATAATTATTCTATTCATTTTTCAAAATAACTTATGCAGTGGTGGACATCAACAATCTTCGAAGGATAATCCATCTACTTTGATAAAATTCAGTGATCATTTTCTTGTGTAAATTTAGTATTCAAACCATCTAAACAATATAGTTATGACTGAAAAAATAAGCATTGATTGGCCATCAGGGGTAAAGAAATCTTGCCACCCGCTGCGTCTTATCTGTTATTATGATTATACTGTATGAATTTAATGTAGAATTATATGCTTTTCGGTATTAGTCATCTAAGATTGCCATATTGTTTTACTGGGTCAGGGTTATGATAACCTCGAATGAGGTCAATGCCCAAACTGTTTTGGTTCTCTGTATTTCTTTTAAAATTTATTTTGTTCTCAAACGAATCAAATGAAATATCATCTAAATCAAGTACCATGTTGAATTTAAAAGTGTCTAGTATATTTCTTTTGTCATTAGTGCATTGTTTTTGGGTTTTTAAATCTTTTCATTTATCAATGATATTGAGTGCAGGGCAACAGCAACAAATGTGATTTCTCCTCAATTTGATATTTGTATTCGGGCATAACGAACAGTATGATGATACTTGCATACACTTTTCATCAGACAGTTAATTGTCACTGCTATTTGACCACTATGTTCTACAAACAGTAGCAGTCAAATATTAATAAATCATATTATTATTCATTGTCACTTTCAGCACAATAGTCATTGTAGTTTGTGTAAATACGTTGTAATACATTAGTGTACATACAGTGCACAGTTGGACTTGCCAGTTAACAAGTACAATATATGTCCACCACCTGAAAGTTTTTACTCTCCTGATAATCATGTACCCTGCAAGGTTCTGCGTACAGTGAATATCCTCAACAAAGGAAGAGTAAACAAAGGAAACTCTAAAAAAAGGAAACTTTTCTCATGCATTAGCTTATAATAATGTAAGTAAATGATGTAGTAATCAAAGGAAACCATCTACAAAGGAAGGATTTGTGACTGCAAATTAGGGTTCCGTTGTTGAGGATTTTCAATGTATTGGGCTTCCTACATATAAATTTAAGGTCTGTACTTGTATACATGTAAACACAAACACTGAACACGTTCCATGAGTAAACAAGCCTGTGAAGCTATAAGTGAGCCACTTTTATAAAATCTGTGGATTTGATATATCAGAAACGCATTTATTTCTTCAATATGATATTTAGAAAGTGTCTTGAAAAGTCTTAAAAAGATACACATGGATTAGATGCAACATTAATTGTCAGACCTCCTGTACACAGGTGCACAAAGCCATGGGCTGCATCATCCACATGTCTATAAGAACAGGTCGCACAAAGTGATACACTAATGTTCACTGACGGTAACAATGCCTGGCAATTCACAGAAATACCCTGATTATATTGACCTTGGTCATTATCAAGTTGTTTCTGGTACTTTTGTGGTCAATTTCCCTCAAATATCGGGAGGCGATTTCTAAAATCAAAGCTAATCAAAGTAAATTTATGTAAATGTAAATCTGGTGATTTACAGTCGTGTGACCCAACTCTTGCTCTCACACCTTTGCATTTTACACCAGGTCATTGGCACACTTGTTGATCATCAATTGATCATATCTCACATACCTGATAATTACAACCTTGCTTCTGACATGAGATCAAATGTTTGGTGCATATTGCAGTCTATGCCAAATGTGAAAATTTTGTGTCAGTCATCCGGTCTGACAGGTCCTGAAAAACTGTCAGTCCGAATGATTTGTTGTCAGTCCGAACTTTTTGTCGTCAATGGATAATATAGCCGGACAGTAAAAAGACGTTTTTAAGACGTCATATGGCCATACTACAATACACCCTGCTTAATCATTCTACATTTATAGATATAATCATACGTTAGCGGTCGCTTACAAAGGCTTTGCCTTATCCTTATACATTTGTATTATTTCTTTGCAGCAGTGTACTACAAAATCAATATTACGTGATGATTACAACGTTCACTAACTCGATACTGGTTTGTATGTCGAACCGATGATCACGTGATGCATATGTTTTTAACAACATGGCGGCCACTATCAAAGCAACGATTATGATTTTAAAAAAGATGATTTTTTGTATTTTGCGGATGTCTAGAAATCGCCTTGGTCATCAGGACCGACTATCTCGAAGTAATTGTCGGACATGAGTCAAAATAATCAGTCAGGACCGACGGACCAATGGATTTGGCATAGACTAATATTGAAGTTAATTAATTTACTACTGAAAAAGCAATTATTTTGTAAGTTACATGATGAACTCTTCTAGGATGTCCACGGACACCATCCATCTACCTGTGAATCAGCCTTCATATGGAGACAACATACCGTTATCACGGAAGTGTTAGAAAAGTCTACCTGCATAATTTTACTTTAACTTTTCAAACAATGTCCTCTATTATTATTTTAATCTTTGGAGATGAAACTTACAAAAACATTTTTACTCCCAATGAAGATTTATAAGAATGTTTGTTTCCAAGCCATGTCTCATAATCAAAATCTGTATTGTAATAAAACATGAGAACTGGATGACAGTGATTATCCGCTCCAAGTGGCTGCTGACAATAGACAGGAAGGAATCTCCAGTACAGTGACACCAGCTCATCTGCAACAACTCACGCCAAATGGGTTTTAAAGTATCACAGGTAATAGATTAGTAACAAGTCATGTAATTACAGTGGACTCATCAAATCTACAGTTGCGCAATCTGAAGTAAATGAGCGTTTATTTGTCTGAAATGAGTGTTTGTCTGGGAGGCTGGTGGGGAAATGAGGAGGCATAATGGGGAAATACCAGGCATCTCTTCCTCATCACCACGACAACCAGCAAACTCACAGCTGGAATGGTACAAATACTTTCAGGCTCATTTACAAACAACTAGAAGGCAAAAATATGCTGTGTAATGATTAAAAAATGGCATATCTTAAATGGAGTCTTATAAAATTTGAAAAAAAAAAACTGGATAAGGGATGATGCATTTGGGGTTTGGTTCTGTACATTTTCTCATCTTTACTATTTCTTAAATCAGGAATGATTTTCCAGTTTTAATTGAAGTTGAAATGTGCTTTCCAACCATGCTTGTGCAATTGAATATTGCATACGAGGTTTGATAAACATCTACATAAATGTCTAATTCCCACCTCTCAGTTTCTTTGGTGCCACGTATGTCTATCTGTGAAATGAAAGTGTCCACACTTCATTGATCCATTGGGACAGACGGAAATAGGTGCGATCAACTCTGCCACAAGTGAGAGATTTGGGGCATATTGATTGTCTGTTCGGTTCAGCTGTCAGTGTCGCCCCAAGAGGCTCCCAGGACCCGCCCTACATGGGTTCGCAATCTGTACAATTTGTAGCCTTTTAAGAGATTTTGGAAATCAGATATGTATTGCAGATTCCAGAGATCAATTTCAATGGTTTAACTAACTATCGTTTGAGGTTAAAACCCTTCCAAATCAGGTTTTCAGAAAAGGGGTGGCGCGACCATAAGATGTCAAAGGTTTCTTATATGTAAAATAAAATCACATAAAAATGACAGGGAAAGCCCGGTTTGATTCCTTCTGAATCTGCCCATATATAAAAAGCAAGTGAAAGCAGTACATATCTGCGGGCATTGCTTTCTCCCGCTTGGTGTTATAGAGTGCACCTGATGGACGGCCTGCCAGTGATTGAGAGTCGTGTTCTCTGTGGGTTAGGACTCCCCAGGGAACCATCAACACCCCACCTATGACTAGATCCTTGAGTGCAGTGGTGTAAAACCCTAAGCTCAAGTCATGCCCTCAGAACCATATGATTTGTTCTGGATTGTGGCATCATGTGGCTAAGTCAGTAGTTCTCAGGGGTGAAAAGCTCAGATAGATGTGTCAGTTGATCGCGATGACTTGAGAGACTGGAAGGAATAAATCATGATTGAGATTTTGTAACAACCACAGTAGGAATGTTTGTCAAATACTCATCCATCAGACATTTTAGAAAGCTTTTTCCTTCTCAGCGGCTCTAAACTAGATTATCTTTCAATTAAAATCTTTCCAAGCAATTTTCTATAATGTATATGGTTGTCTAATGCAAGAGTTTCTGTGTCTTGAACTCAAATATAATTGGCAAAATGCTAAGGATCAGAAGCTTACCAAGTAAAACTGAAAGCTGCCCTGCGCTCTGTGCTGAAGGCAGCTTTATGGGCAGGCTTCCAACACAGGGTCTGATAATAAGTGCTCTTTACCTGTGGCTGAGACAATTGACGTTTGCTTATTGCTTTTAATTCATATTTCCAGTTTTACATTACGTTTTTTAGTGCCTATCATAGATATGCATTCTAAAATGTATTTTTAGAGCTGAGAAACCAAGTGTATTTGCAGACACATTCTCCAAAGTCGCTATGTTGCTGTTTCTTCATGTGTCGTCAGCACATTTAGGGTGCAGCTGCCTCTAATTAATAGCATATGATGTGTTTGAGACTTTTTCTTTATGTGTGAAAATGACAATCATGTTCGATCATTCCCTCGGTAATTGTTGGTAGAAACCAAAGGAAGTTGAGGCAGTGTTTTGGAAAGAGACAGTTTTATTGCTGGATGCTCATTAGTGTGATTATTCTACAGTGAGATTGCTCAATGAGAACTGATTGTTACAACCTCAAACCATCAGGTTGCCAGGATTTTAAATATGTACTTGGTCTGGTTTCTTTCATGTATTTGGACTTATAGTTTTTTACAAGAATGTCGGGTCAGTATTTGACATTTAGAAACAATTATAGAATTCACAACCAAATGTATTCATTCATCTGTTAAGTAATGAGACTTAAGAGTGCGATTTGGTTAAATAAGTGATTAGGTTCTATGATGTGTTAAGGTAAGGCACTATTTTTTCATGATCATGCTTCCACTGCAGTTGTGTGTGAAGGGTTGACACATCATGTTTATTTTCAAATCGTCTGTACCCTATTATGATTACACACAATAATCATATTATTTTCCAACTAAGACGTCGACTATGGTCTTCAGAAATCGTGTCTTCGACCATTCATTTTGAATCCAGATCGCCGACATCCGCTGTTGACAGACAAACATCATGCATAGTAATAGTATATTGTTTACATATTATACTCGTGTGGGAGACATAAAATACAATGCAGATTCTTATTTTCACACTTCCAACCCATAATATTCTACCTTTTGAAAGAAATATCCATGGAAGCCGGCTTCATTCGTCGTCTGAAGCAATAGCCGATTCGAATTTGGCAGGTCGGCATGCGAATAAAAAACGAACGGTTTCCAACAGTTTATGCAGTGTGTAGGCTGTTTAAATGTTGGACTTGCATTATCGCCATGCTGGGGTGGCCTCTAAAACCATAGCACGTGTCCCGTCTCATGCGGCCACCTGGCTTATGCGGCCAGTTTGTGTCCGCAGATGGTGTGACCGTATCAGACAGGGACTACTGTATTTATGTATAAAATTGACAATTTTTTCTATGTAGTAAAAAGATGGAAGGAAATATTCAATCAATATACAGTACAACCTCATTTAACCGGACACGTTGGGAAGCTGGAATGACATTAGGAAAATCGATATATCTGGATAATTGAGGGGGAGGGGTGGGAGAATGTAAGAAACCATGTATCATCATATGCATACGACCACGAGTGACTATGGACGATAATAGGAGATTTTCACAAAATACCTTGTAGAAAGACTCCTCTATCACTTTGATTTGACGTTGTATATTGTAAAACAATATTCCTACAAAGACAATTTGATAGAACCCCATTTTATAGCGTGTGCATTTGACACACAGTTATATTTTGTGATAATATTAGTTAAAACATGCTTCCGTTCGTTGTGTACTAATGACGTGGTTATTGTTGTTAATAACATTACGTTATCACGCATCAAATCCTGCGTGATAATCCTTTGTCGTACACCAATATTCCTGCATGTATAATGATAATTCAATTGAACATTATTTGATATTTTTTGTGCAAGTAACAAAGCTATATTTTGTGATGACTGTAATTAAAACACACCATGATTTTGTTCGTTAAGCGAGGGGCACATTCCACCGCAAGGTAGGTCTACAGCCTGTCTATGACCAAAAACGCATAGAAAACGTGAGGTTCCATGCGTATGCAGTGCGGCAAACGTACGTTTTTTCAAGGCCGTACGGTGGCCGCAGAAGAAGTTTGGCTTGACATACTTCTACGACCACCCTACGTCATGGTCTGACTGTAAGGAGGCCGTGCGGAGACCTTATATTAAATGCAGATGATTTACCCGCACGTTGTCGGCACAGACACAGTACTGGGGCCGTGCGTTGTCTGTACCATGAATGTGCGGATCCCGTACTTTTGTAACCACACGGTGCGCAGGACGTAAGTAATACGTGAGTACATCGGACATTCTATGCAAGTTGAGGGCACGGCCACCTCAATAAAAACCACTCCCTGTGCCGACACACTCATAACTCGCAGAGCCCGTGCGTATGTGCCCACAACTGTACTTTTGTCACTGAATGCTGAAAACGCTGTAGACGTCGCAAACCTCAACACGCCTTGCGGCGACCACCGCCGCAAGGTGGAATGGACCCCTCACTTTACTGACCAGAACAAAGCAAAGGGGTTAGTCTCAATCAACCAGTGCTATTGTGGTGTGTCCTGACCAAATGTTATAGAGCGCCTTTTTGACAAAGGCTAATACCGCGTGCGTTGTGTTCCGGACATCTTTGTCCACTCCCGTGAATAAGTAAAAGACAATAGTTTGAGTCCATACTGGATCTCCCGAATATATACATCCGGAAAACATTGGGACTATAGCAGAACGTCCGGTTGATGGGAAAATCCAGATATTTAATATTCGGTTAAACAAGGTTGTACTGTAATAATTACATTTTATGAACCAAGATGTACTTTGTTCTAACATACTTATGAAAAGGAAAAAAAAAGTTATGGATTAGGTTTTTTCTATGTACCTTTACCTAAAGCTAAATTAATGTACTAAAATAGAGACTGAAAAATATAGATGAAACTCGTCTTGGTTTGATTAATGTGATAAACAAGCGTGTTTCTAAAGTGATGAAATGGCCTCTTTATGGCTGCAATTTGCTATTCAGTTAGCCGCATAATAAAAATGCAACAAAAGTCGAGAATTGGCCTGGTTTGAGGGCCCTCTAAGGGGCAATTCGATTGGCTGCTTCTTGAGAAAGTGTCGGCTCATTTGATGGGGAGAATTTCTGAAAGTAAAGTTTTCAAGTACATGTAGCTATTTTATCAAGCAGTGCAAGATACGGATAGGCAATCTGCAGTAAATTCTCTTTTAAATTACCATTCAATGGTGTGTAACATTGGGCTGCGTCATAGTATAGTGGGGATTGCCTTAACTCAGTAGTTTGCAAACTATAGTATATGGTCTGCTGTTTCTCTGTGTACATTACATGGCTTTTCATTATTATGTTGGGGCGGAGAAACTGCAGGAGAATGTGGCCTCTACAGAGTTGGTTGAGAGGACAATTTGTACAAATGATTCCACAACTGAGATTCTAGTTACAGAATTCATGTTTTGTGTAGTAGATTCACTTCTTTTTTAAAGTATGCCTTCCATTTTCTCAATAATATAATTAGTAATGCAAATATTTCAGTGCTTTTCCTTTAGAAGTAGGGCAAGGCTTTCACTTTTAATCTCTTAATTACTCAGAAAGTATAGTACCTACTATCTGATAGATGAGTTCACAGAATCGTTTCCTTATATTTCATAATGTGAGATAAATGTCTGCAACTGAAAGAAAATTATGTAATTGTTACAAGCTAAAAGAAATCTGAAATTAGTGGAGAACTGTTACATTGTATGTGGTACAAATTGTGTTGAAGGGACAAAGAATGAGAACAGAATGTAATGTTAGAATATACTCTTGACTACGAGAGCCAGTCTAGATAAACCACATTTTCCTCGTTGTCTATTCAGCCCCGTAAATGTAGCAAGTGATACCATCTTAGAAGCAACACACCGTACATAAGCAATATATATAGGAAAATCCATAGTGACGCCTAAATGCTATCTGATGCATGGAAATTGAGCCGTAATGTAGTTTTCTATGGGAAATCAATCCCTGCATTTTCTTACACATTTCGTATCCATACATTTGGGTCGAGTTTGGTTTGAATGGAAACACTAATACATTGCATTACTCCTACTATTGATGGGTTCTGTGCAAGTGTTCCTTTTTATATCATGATATGCATATATAAACATGTGCTTAATGTGATTTTAATGTCAACAAGCAAAGCATTGATTGTTTTTAAACTGCCTTCCCTTTGCCATTTGTGAATTTATTTTTGGTCTCCAGGCAGAGGAGATCCCCCCCGTCCCCCCCAACCCCCTGGACATGTATAATTTGCAGACTCTCTGTTCACATTTTCCATAACGCCAAGAGGAGTACATATCCTGCAGGTTTCAATAGTCCTACGATATTTTGATTAGAAACTAGTTTGTTTCACACATTATATTCTAGGCGTAAGGCAGGGATAAGCTTAAATGAAACAATTCACAGCAACTTTTGAGAGCATATAACATTAAACAATGACAGACAGCTACAGGCTAGGTTTTAAAAAGCTCTATAACGTAATTCACTGAACATCGTCAAAACGAGAAAAAAAAACGTTTGGGAAAAGAATAATGCGTATCTCATCTGAAAGGAGAATAGAGTTGATAGGCTATGAGGAACACGTGTTTAGTGTTAGAAAGCAATCCGGGCTGGCTAAAATAATCAGTTTTGCGGAATACGACCATGGTTTGCTGTGGATCATGAATTTTTTCATCATAATATATTACAAAACATGAGTTAAACCATGCTGGCAGCGACCCACAAGTTCTTATGTGCAGAAATGCAATTATCATATTGAGACCAAAAGGAAAAAGGCTTCCTTGATTGGCACATCACGGTGGCTGCGGCTGACACCGGTGCTGGGCCAAATACACTCTATTACTCCAACTTTAGCGTCCAATGCATAGAAATGAAAAGCATGAAATATAGATGCTGAAAAATGGACAATATGATGGTGTAATGGTGATTTAGCAGATGCTGTGAACCAGTTCTCAAACATCGGTTCTTTTAGTTCTTTATAGATGCACGTATATCCAAATTGTAAACATTTTTGTGTGCTTCTGTGGCCGAGTGGATAGGGAGTTGGACTCATGACCAGAAGGTCATGGGTTAGATTCCTGGTTGGGTCTGGTGGTAAGTGTTGAGCAAACTTACCACTAACAGGTTGCACACTGCTCCATGGTACCTACACTTTAAATAGGTACAGGTCAGGCGAGTGAATGCATATGTTAGTGATTAGCATGTCTGCGCTACGGTAGCAATTTTGCTGTATGCTCCCCGGGGAGTTGAGAAAGATAAAGTATGAAAAGGATGCCAATGACCTGGTGTAAAATGTAGTCGTGAGAGCACTAGAATCATGACTATAAACGACCACATTTACATTTATTTATTTACATTTATTCTTGTTATATTTTATATGCATGTATCCAAATTGTAGACGTTTATTCTTATTTATTTTATCTAAAGTTTGGAGCACTGGCTCCCTGATCACAATCATACATCATCAATGGTACATCACCATGTATGATTGTGATCAGGGAGCTAGTGCTCCCAAATTTAAATAAAATATAGCAAGAATAAAAGTTGGCAATTTGGATATGCATGCAAATACATTATACAAATAACAAGTTGAAACAATGAGACCTTATGATACATACAGGATAGATACAGTTGTTCATAGTTCTCCAACAGCGTCACATTTGACTCGCAGAACTTGGCTCATCTGTTACCGAGATGGGAAAACCCTGATTTATTAAGGGATTTACACCAATAATTGGATTTCGACGTCCATTACATCTATGAATACCTAGAAAATGTGTCATGCAGTTTGCATGGTTTTAGATATTCATAAATGTTAGAGTGGAACAGGTTGTTTTTGAACTATAACTGTAACATAATGAAATCAAAGTGAAAACGTTCCTGTACTTATACCAGTATGAAGCAGAATTTTAAATCAAATTTGAGGATTATTGGTAGTGACACTATGTTGTTTGACATATTGCGCGGAGAATGTGATGAGACATGGAACTAATGAGACATGCGTTTCTCGACTGCTCATAGCTGAATTATGAAATAATAGATATTTGTACTATATGGCTTTCAGCATGCCAGGGTATTTGAACCTTTATATGTATAGTATAACCTCCAATTAAGACCATCTTTGGAAAGAGACCATTTCTATAATACACTAGTTTGTATGGTCCTATGTTTCCATAAATAGACCACCTATTTATTGGAACCACCTAAGGCCAGTCCTTTGGGTGGTCTCAGTAGGAAGCTTATACTGTATGGAAAATAGCAGTAGTGACTTATTGTAATTAAAAGTAAAATGCTGAAAAAGCATTTCTCTTTAAAAAAAATTTATTCTTCACAATATGTCAAACAAAGTGAATCATCATTATACATCCAGACGTTCAATAGTATGGTAAATGTTATTTACCAATAGGGCTGTAATAAAAAACTATGACAAAACTTTCCAAACTGGATATATTTCAGGACACTATAACAATACTGCAACTTTTTTGTGAAATGACATACATTTTGGAGACTGTAACAAAGTATGAACGGATCACCATAAAAGTGATGTGCATCCCTGTAATAGTCCTCAGTATTTTTTATCATGATCCCTTCAAGCACTTGCTGGGCGGCCATTATTGTCATGGCAACATCGAGTTGGCATAGCCATGACGAATATGCAAATTAACATGGATACCACTTGACAACCATCATGTTTCCTGGGAGAAGATCTCAATTTTTTTTCCAATCTTTTCATTTCCTTTGTGAACTTCAAAGAACGCCGTTCAAGAATGCATGAGGATAACCTACACAGTAGTGTTGGGGTGGGGTGATAGAGCTCCATCTAAATATTTCACTCATCATGGCTTCAACATTTACCTAACTTTTTCTGCATACATGTACTTACTTTTTCATCCTGAATAAATTTGTTGAAGAAAAAAGGATTGTCAAAAGGATAGAAGGGAAGGTTGTAGAAAGCATAGTGTTTAATATAAAGTCTGTGTGTGGTTGGAGCGACAACCATGACCCAGATGTGGCGTTGGGATAACCTCACGCGGATTTGGAATGTGGTGGCTTATGGAGAATGGCTGTGCCCAGTATCACGGCCCGGGTGTACTGCATTGCATACCGGTAAGTGCTGCATTTGTTTTACTTATAAATTAAGTTAGAGGGTATCATTTCAAATGCCTGTGAACACACTGACAGCTGTCATTGCTTTTTTCTTATAAATACTGTTTATACTTTGACAGGTTTTGTGTGCAAAATGGTATATTATATGAGTCTTGAATGACCTGTGTCAGCACAAGATAATACAATGAATTGTTCAATAGTTTATCATGAAGACATATTGAATGATCTATCAACCCTTGTTTCCATGTTGCATGATGACTGATTTCCCAATCTATATGAGTGAATCCCTCCTCCGCCAAAGGCAGGCAGTAATTCATAGTAATTACTAAATGTATCTACAAGGTGCTGTTTGATTATAACTGTATGGAGTGCTGATGCCATTATATGTGTACCATATTTGTTCTAATAAGCACACAGTGCACTTACAAAAAAACCAAACAAATTTCAGCCAAAAACAAAAACACAAGATGTCTAAGAAGCGCATCCTAATCCATGAAGCATGAACATTTTTTCACAACGTGCCAGGCATTATTTGCATGAACCGCAAAAAAATCACAATGGACCTGGCGTCGTTACGTGGTTATCCAAATAATACCGGTGTGTTTATCTTACAATATGGCACCAGGTAAATGAAATCTTTTTTAAAAAAGCAATATTTGTTTCATTTAATATGTGTAAACTGCTGAATCCTTCCTGGGGAGTTGTGAAAGATATAGTGTGACAAGGATGCCAATAACCTTTTGTAGATGTAAAGTCGCTGGAGCACGACAGACTGTGAATTGCAACTGTAAATAGCTTTAATAGACGCGACCCCTTAAGTAGTAAGATGCATTTAGTACGTGTGCAAACTCAAAATGCGGGCGGACATTTGAACTAATGAGCATGCGCACTGACACGGAAACGTGCTGTGTATATTTTTTTTCATATCACAATAAGTAAGTTATTTCTGTTTTCTGGCAAGCATCCGTAATAGATTGGTTGAATAACATTACTAATGGATTATGCATTGCTATATTTGAGAACGACGATTTAAGGCCGCGTCCCACTAGTTTCTGCTTATGGTCGACGCATAAATTCCAGGGATTTCCAGGCAAAAAAATTTATACGTCGAGCATCTGCTGATAGATAGCCCGTTTTGGCATTAAATAATTTTTTCCCCCAGCTTATAGTCAACTCACAGCCAGAGTAAACCCGGCGTAAGAAAAGCAGACAGGGAAAGCAAGGTTAAGCGTAACCCGATGCACAACCGACGCACAAAAAAAGTCTGGGTGTGACGTGCGTCAGGGTTATGCTGACCTTGCGTTCACTGTCTGCTATCCACTGAACATACGTCTACAATACCTTGAACGCCTCCCAAATGTATGCCATCGTACGCTCAAGGTGCGCCAAGCTTACGCCAACGTTTTCATCTGCCGAGCATCTGCTCCCAATACGCGGCTCATGTTTGGCATATGTTTGACATATGTTTGGCGTATGGTCGACGTACAAAAATCAATGGATTATTGATTTTTGTACGTCGGCATATGCTGTTTAGGCTTTCGATGTTTTGAGCAGCCGAAAGTATCTGGAGCGTAAAAGTAGTCACATGCACGTAGAGCGGAAAATGAGCGTTGGGTCGGCGTAGGGTTGGCATAGTCGGCAGATGCTTAGCGTAGATGAAAAAATTTGGCTATCCTACCGATTTTTATCAGCTGGGCGTAAGTTCGCAACCAGTTGGACGCGGCTTATACAAATGCGATGTTTAATCGATTTGACAACCAGATTCACTGCAAAACATGCACGACTTAGATCTAGCGATAATGAAAGCAGATCTACTCACGTGATTAAACTTTCTTTCATAATAAACCGTATGTGATGACATATAGCCCAGGAAAGTTACTTTTGGTGAAATTACTGTGCCAAAATAAAGTCAGCTTTGTTGGTGGGAAAAGAAATTTAGTTCGGTTAAAGGCCCCTAAAGCCCATGTTCGATGTTAGACTCAGGGGCCATTATACGCGAATAGACGGTACTCATCTCAGAATGTTACCAGCTAAGTACACAAAAAACGATTGTCATTATTTTTTGTTTGCCCCTAACCATAAAACAATGTCTGCACTTTTGAAGAAACTGAGCAAAGCATCTATTTCACTGTGTTGATAAAGTGCTTCATCTGCAATAAAGATCAGTCACTTTTGCTTGGCACAAACATTTATTCAGCAATCGCATTTCAGTGCGTAAGAAATGAATCAGCATCATTGTTGTTTAGAAAGCCCATCTTAGGGACGTCGCTTACATGAGACATAATGCTGGAATGCACTCATTTCCAGCTGAACCTTGACCTTTTGCTATGGCTTTTCTGCCCCATTTCGTGCCCATTTTGCACATTACTGACCACGCTAATGCTGTTTTCTCGTGTCGGTTTTCTCAGCTAGCATTGTGGATAATATACTGCTATTAGCCGCAGTTCATCATGGCTCGAATTCGGAGGCTATTTTGATAATTTATTGATTACTTATATGATGCTATATTTATAGTTTCAAGTTGGCCTTACAAAACCGTCCATTGTGCATTGCGCTAGAAGCTGTGATTAAGCCGCAAAACCTGGTGTCTAGAAATTGTATTTCACGTTGATAAAGTGTAAAAATCTGTTACAGCAAAAAATAAAGTCTGCATTGGATTTTTTTTCTAAATTAGTATTTATGATACATATATTCAGCTTAAAGAGAATCTTCCAATGCCCAATGAAATATTGCGACTCGTTGGCGTGAGTGACGTATCTCAGGTCGCATGGTGCCTTTTAGGAGATCAGTCTTCTGATGACTTGTCAGGCTCTAATGGTATGGGCCATAGAAAACCAAAGTTAAAATGTTGCTCTCAAACATTTTGAACTCATAATTCCTAATAGAAGCTGTGTGAAAGATAATCTTTGGTGTATCTATTGAAAGTTGTGAAGCTAAGAATAATCAGTAGCTTCAGTCTTCAGGCTTTATGGTCCAAAGAAGTAAAAGGGCCCTGAAATTCTCCAGCACTGACATTTCTAACTTTCCTCTGGTAGTCACACAAACTGATTATATATTTCTTTATAGAGAACAAATAATCTTTTCACAGAATGTAATCTTTTGTCTAAATTCTAATGAAACCCAGCATGATTGGGATGACCTTCAGCCCCCAGTGTTGTCTAATCCAATTCTAAGCTTGGTTTTCATGAATGAACTCACTTTTACTGAACACGAATAAGACAAGTGCTGTGAGAACTGTCACCATCTGGCAGACAGATTTGATTGGTAACCAGTAGATGAAAAATCCGGTCGCCTTGATCTTTACTCTGATGATTCGAAGGGCATTCGTAAGATAACATTGTGAGTAGAGTGGTGATCTTATGCAATTTGAACTTTTACTAGGTGTGTATTTTTTACATATGCTCTCAGATCTGATAGAGTTGATTTTTGTACCATAATTAGGGGCCTGCAAAGGTTCTAAAGATAGTGTTGTGTTGCTGTATCACTTCATGGCAGCAATAACACAAACATGGAAATGTCATTATAACCCTGTAATTGGCCGATAATTACCGCAGCGTTTTCATCAGCGCCGTGCCATGCCCATGATTCTGTCAATAATGTGATCCGTCCATTTTGCTCTGTTATTGGAGGTGGAATGTGATTACTGTGTGCCCGGTCATGCTGTGAAGCTTATATTAGTAACTGTCACAAAATATTGCAAATTCTGATCCAGTGACTCCAGGCTAGATCGATGCTAATTTAGTAGTCACCAGTCTTTTACTTTGGGGTTTAGATGAGAAATACTATAGGGGGAAAATGATTCTACAGGTACTAGCAACATGCCAACTAATAATGGCTACAACGTTTCGGCTTCAACATTCAAGACGATCTTACACTAGCTTTACAAATGTATATGATCGATAATATATACATATATTGTACACAAAGATTTTAATTTCACGATAATTAACTTTCTTTATGGTTGTTTTACCTCTGACGTGACATTGAAGTGAATAACCCTGAAGTTGTAACTTATAGGACATGGAATGAATTCAGTGAGCATGAGCGTGAAATTGAAAGTTTTGCGGGATGTAGGCATTACTGTGCCTATTATCATTCGTAGTATAATTGTAATGGCGGAAATCAAACAAACCACTTTGAACGGGCATGGCTCATTAAATGTATGGAAGTTGGCACACTCACTTACATGTGTCACAGATAAACTCTTTTCCTTATAATAATAGTGTAGCATTCTCTACTGTTTATATTTGATGAAACAAGACGTTTCGCCATGGTACACTACATGGCTTCAGCTGATGTTGTACTGTATGTGTCAGAACGAGGCTGGAGTAGCTGGAGCAGCGCGTGGTACCTCTCTCCCTCTATTGTTGCTCAGGGCTGGGTTCCTCTGGTGAATCTTGAGGGCTTCTAGTATCTGTCTTCTGGTTTTTCCTTCCTGTTTCCCAATGATTTTGGTGTTTTCAATGTCAAAATGTGGCCTGTCTCTTGGATGTGCTCTGTGATTGCTGAATTTGGGTGTTTCATGTCCGTATGTTCCTTGAGTGAACACTTACATCAAACCTATCTATCCGTGCTTCAAACCTATCACATTTGTAAGAGACAATTATAGCATTAAAAGTCCATTATATATTTTTTATTAGTATGTCAATATAACAACAAGAGCATTCAATTAACAAATCATGTACATTCATTTATCCTTATTATATTATATATTCCTTACATAATCAACTTGTTATATTCTCGACAAACATCTATTTTTGCGCAAAATGTTGCAAAAGTATGTTTGTGAGAACGTACCTTGGAACACATGGAAGTTTTATGTTCGATGTAAAAAGACCATGCTTCCTTTGCCTTTATTAGGAGTCATGGATTAAGACAGAAAAAACGTCATCTAATTGGTCTTACATTGTACAGTTGTAATAAGACTTTACAAATTACAAAATATCACAGTTATTCATATTCAATCTAAAGACTGCAATAAAACATCCAAATGCCTTCCCATCCTAGTCCACAGAATGTTGCATGTCACAAGATGACCATTGTGCTAGAATGAGACATGTAATTGTAACTTTATGGTGAAATAATTGCAGCAAGGGCCTTGAGATGAGACCACACGAGGGTTTGATTGTGGCTATGTTATAGTAATGTTCAGATTGTGGGATTAATTGCAATTTAACCAATGCATAATAAATTGCTAGTCATTTCTCATCATGCGCCATCCATACCACATTCGGTTTTGTTGAGAAGACCCTGGCCAGGAGACCCAGGCGACACCAAAGTGATTCGATTTTGAACATTTTGCTACTTAAAATGTACTTTTCACGGGGCCATTTATGGTCCATTTTTGACATTTTTACTAGTATTAAATGCATTTTCCCAGCATGGACAAATCAATAATACAGGCAGCAGCAATAGTCTACTGGTAGCTGCCTGGTGCTGTATGCTGCTGCAAGATGGTATGCATGATGAAGCCAGTATTATTAGAAGGCACAAAGTACAACCACACAGATTATTTATGGCTGATTATGTAATTGTGTACTTTTAATCAAGATTTCCATTACATTTCACACTTGATAAGCATTAAGATTCCAAAATTAGTAAATATTGAAATTGAAATTTAAACAGATTGATACAAAATAGAAACAGTGCAAATAACTACAACATAAACAAAACTAAGCAACAGAAAATAACATATAGTCATAAAATTATGGTTTGGTCCCTTAAAATCTCAGGTATGGGGAACTTGGCATTGTGACACATATTACTTACCAGAGCTAGTACCACTACATTTAACAATCATATCATCTTATATAACACACTTAGCTTACCCACCGTTGGTAGACTGTTACGGATAAAACTGAGGGTTTCTGGTGAAACTCGGTAAAAAGTGAGTTGGCACGCGGTAAAAACTGAGGAAAATGGCTGAAAGATAAAATGTTACCTGGTACAAAAATTAGGGGCAAGTTGAATGAGTATTGGGGCAAGTAAAAAAATTACTTGCCCAATGGGGCAAGTTAAATTGAAAGTTAATATAAAGCCCTGATTTTCTGCAAAGCTTAAATGGTTTGATTGCAAAGTAATTATCTTTATTGTCCATAAGTTAACTTTGTTCTAGCAATGCTGTGATCCCTGAGTACTTTTGATCTAGTTAGACATGTTATTCGGCACAGACTGCTATGTGGTAACATTAACAAACAGTGAAAATGAGTTATTAGTGATTTCATTTCTAATGTACAATATTTACATAACAGATGCAATGTAGCAACTCATCTCAGAATAGAATGTGCCTACTGTAGGAATAGCAATAATGTAACAACTTAATTGTGTGGAGATTATATTACATGTATGCATGATGAGACTTGCAAACTGTCATGCCTCTGCTATAATTGTATGATTTCATTTCTTGATCATAGCATAAGCCAACTTTTGTAACAATGGTCTAATCACATAAATAGAAACAATTTGAACAACATGACAGTCCAAGTTTGAGAATATATTTTTGAGTCTGGAATCTGCAGTTAAAATGTGTAAAGAAATGTTAAGTATGCTATATTAAAGGAATTGCTCTTTATTTTCACTTAGACTTGATATCTATGGTCTTTTGTGTTAATAAACAGTACATATATGATGAGACAATGTGGTAATTGATGACAAGTAGAATACCACAGTTGGTTCACCTTCAGTTATCGTAATATCTGACCAGAGTCTTGTGTAACAGCCACCTGCAGCCTGGATCGTGACCTTATCAGCTGGCTGACACCACGCCACGTCAGGGACGCAGGGGCTGCTGCCTTGACACCGAGTGGTGCATTGAAACCCTGGTTGGTCACTTCAGGCTTTTCTAACCATGTGGCTTGTTTTTCATGTAAGCACTTGCACTCTCCATGATACAATGGACACCGACTGGATTCTAGTGGTGTCAACCAATGTAGTAGATCCATATTTTCAAAATATGGTGGAGGGATAATTCCTTCTGGGACGGTGAACACATGGCTGATGTAAATGTAAATGAGAAATCCCTGTAGATTCATTGATGTGGATGCGTGCCAGTGGAGAGTGTTAACGCAGTTAATCTCTAACCCCTTGATATGTTGCCCAACAAATTTAACTAATGTTATAAACCCCAAATTGTGTGCAAGTTTAATGGCCTCGTGTGATATGATAGACTATAATGGATGGAGACGTGATCAATCTAGCAATAAGCCTGTGTGCTGAGTGAACAAGGATACAGTACTTTGATCACTCAATGTGGCGCTCCCGGCGACACCGATCAAATTCAAGGCAATCAGTCCATGGAAGAGCCCGCGGGGCTTTGTGACGACATCAGTCTGCGACGGAGTCCCTGTGCTTTGTGAGGATAAGGAACACACTGACACACTTGAGACTGTGTTACACTCATGGTTAGAGGCTGAGTGAGGCCATCCACTTGTTGAGAGTTTGGCCAATATGGGTATGATTTTATGCTATAAGGAATGATATGTAAGTAGTCAATAACATAATTTGGATGAATGTTATGTGCATAAGAATCGCATTGTGCTGTGTACAGAAACCAGAAGTCTGAAAGTGTTAGGAAACTGAAGCAAGTTGTGGGTTACTGTGGCCTGTGTTTGGTGAGGATGCGGGAGAGATGTATAGTGACAGATGTGTTTGGATGGTCTGATTAACTTCTTGTACTGGTGCAGCATCTGGGAATTCCATAACAGACTGTTTGTTTTACACATGTATCAGTGATAAAAAATGCTGGTTAAAATATATTTGGATATTTCCAGATTCATAGATGTTGTCGTCATCTGGTAAATTAATTTCATATTGTATCCATAGAGGATGTTAAACTGGCTTTATGGCTGCCCTCATTTTCAGGTTGAGTAGGAAAAGTCAAATAAGTCATAATTTAGTGTATCACACCACATGTGATATTGGCTGCATATTAGTTATATCAGTAATAAAGATGTAAATATTTATCCTCATTTGCTCGAAGTTTTGGCATTTAAATGATTACAAAACAAAGATTTTAAAAACTTTAAGAGAAGTCTACTTTCCATCCATCACAAGTCCCAACATTACATATTGTTGGCTACAAACAAGCGTGATTCCGCAGTCAAAGCTTTGGGAGGAGAAATCCATTAATCGTGTGTGCAAAGATGCAAAAAGCCACAAGGCGCTCCATTAATGAGCTCTCGCAAAGATCAATGAACTTCAGTAAGGAAGTGACATCACAGGAAGAAGCTGACCTAGTTTGTGGAATGACATCATAAATCTTCGTTCTGTAACCCACTGTTATTTGCGTGTGTTTCAACGTGTCCATGACGAGGATTTCAAAGGTCAGACGCCGCGTTCTTGTACTGTCTGCCAGATTTCATTTGTGTTGAGTAACCTTGTGTGTGTTAAAATGTTCTCAATTGTGGAAAAGAGAAGATTTTGCAGTAGGTTCCGATATAAAGAAAATAATTGCTGTGAGATTTATTTTTCTAATCCGTTCATAAGTACAAACCATCCAGTGACTGTGCAACAGTGCCAATGGTAAAGTTGTCTATCAATTCATCTCATCAGGGTAAGAGACAAAACGTGTCCAGCTGTGTGTGTGTTTGCGGAAGGTTTGTAATCGATGGTACAATATGGGCGCCTACTGCTGCCAGGCATATACATGATGGTGTTTGCTTTCCACCATTAGGAAGGGTATCTTTATTGTAGCTCCGTACTTGTCAAATATTGACCCAGACCTGGGTAACAGTGGCCATTACCAGGCTGCTGGTGGCACAGTACAGAAGTGAGGCGTGAACAGGGACTTACATAAAACTATGCTGGGACTTTGGCATTTGGTAAACTTAGCACCATTACATCATTATGGATCCATTTCATCGTTTGATAATTTACAAATCGCATGCTTCTAAGACAGAAGCCTATTGCTGTATATGTAATGGGTTTAATGATTGATGTACAGTTGTACACGTTTTTGGCAGAAAAATGAAAAAATGAAGAATCAGTGCTTAAAGTAAAGAAATTCATGTTAAACATTTGTATTGTTTACATCCAAGCAATCGTATTATAAGCAATCACTCATACAGAATCAACATGTATAGTGAGCGAAACGGATCCATATAGTTATACTTTGCGTTGCGATGATCGTATATCTAGAGTATTCTCTATTGTGCACAAAATCTTTGCAGAAACCGTAATAGTCATCCCAGATTTACCAACAATATGCAGAACCAAGTACCTACAAATTGTTACCAATTCACTATGCTGATGAGTTGATGAAATCAATGTACAAGCCCTTGGAATAATTGTATGGAGTAGTTGTACTAATGCAGAAAATATTCATAAATTCAGTCTTGTGTTTGCATTATCTAAGAAATCACAAGGCGACCAACTCTCTAACAACATTAACTACATGAACAATCCACTCTCTTTCCATACCTCTATTATATAAAGATAACCTAAAAATTAGACTTTGTTCACCAGTTTTTAGCATTGTAGTGTACATTGTTACTCACGTAGTCTCAGGAACCAAGAAACATGGCCTTAACTCTCAAGTCCAAACCTACAATAAATATGTAGGGTAATTTAACCAGAATTCGGCCCTCTCAGCTTTCGGCCTCTATACATGTAAACATATAGTTTGTTTTACATTAAAATAATGTAAAATGTACAGTAAATTCCATTATAATCTACTTAAGATGCATTCCAGTTTTCGACCATATATGGTAGGTTTTAGTTCCCGGCTCTACTAAAATGTACTAAAATCCTTATGATAATTATTGACTGATGCCATGTACATGTAGTACGTCATGTAGCATGAGAAAGTTATTATATGATTTATTTTGTGCTAAAAACAAAGCAGATACTAGTACTGTTTGTATTTGTGCTTTGTATCAGTTTGTGTTGATTTATTGTGAAGGTTTCAAACATAATCTCAGGGTTCTAATTAGAAAATATAGAGCAGCCGAATATTGAAATATGGGGGGCTGAAAACTGAAATCATGGATAAAACGACTTTTGGTAATAAGTATATGTTCACGTCAATACTTAGTCTTTGCCTTTTAACCGTACATGAGTCTTGGTATCAGGTTAATAGTAGCAAGAGGATTTTACTGAGTCTGTTTGCATATGGCTTCTATGGCATAATTTCAGTTTTTAGCCCGCAATGTGCTGAAAACTGGTTACATTAGCCTAAAAAACGTGGACTTTGTTGACGATGTTTTAACATGTATTGTGCTTCAATATACAGGTTGTGTCATAGACCACAAAAAATGCAATGGTCTCTGTAGAGGCAGCCTAAGCTGGCAGCTGTGTTGTCAGTGGCGTTGCTGTAAAAACAGCCTAAGCTGGCAGCTGTGTTGTCAGTGGCGTTGCTGTAAAAACAGCCTAAGCTGGCAGCTGTGTTGTCTGTGATGTTGCTGTAAAAACAGCCTAAGCTGGCGGCTATGTTGTTTGTTACGTTGCTGTAAAAACAGCCTAAGCTGATGGCTGTGTTGTCTCTTTCATTGCTGTAGAGGCAGCCTAAGCTGCCAGCTGTGTTGTCAGTGATGTTGCTGTAAAAACAGCCTAAGCTGGCGGCTATGTTGTTTGTTACGTTGCTGTAAAAACAGCCTAAGCTGGCAGCTGTGTTGTCAATGACATTGCTATGACATGCACTATAGAACAAGCTCCTTGATGCGGTGACAGGCTGACATGTCACCAACCAGAGTATTAAATGTATGCACAAGGTCTTTGTTCTAGATTATTACATGTACTCTCATAGATATTTTTCATCATTTAATGCATTAGTAAACTCTAGATTACTTTTCACTATTACAGATTATTTTTATGTCTTATTATTACTAATTTCATGAAGTCTATGCATAGTAAATGGTCTAAAAAGATTTTTATATCTGAAATCTGAGTTGTTGGGTTCTTAAGTTTCAAAATGAAGTGTGGACGATATAATTATGTAGACTGTTGCATGTACTCAGGCCATAGTGTTTTAGAAACTTAAATATAATCTGTGCATTTGCCACCCAAGGGGGGGGGTGCACACAAGTGGGTTTGATGAGCTTCGAGCCAAGTAACCCTGAAGTGAAGCAACAATGAGTCAACAGTAATTTTCTGCTTATCAAACAACATCTCTTAATATATGGCGGGCAATACTCTTATTCATCGGCTTCTCTATCGCACAATATCAAAATTTCCATTAATCAACTTCTTGCTGCTGTACTGATTATAGTGCACAACCATCCAAGGCCCCACCCTCATGAAGAATTTGTACCATATAAAAATCTAGACCATTGAAATTCGGATAGAAGTCATATTTGTGTAAAAACCCTCCAACATTGATAAATGTTCAACTTAAAAGCGCATGGGCATTTAGATGGTCGTACACAGTATATCAGTCTCAAATAGCAATGTGGAGAAATTGAAAGTTTCTCAACAGCAAATGCTACAAGCAATTTCATTGGTTCTATTAATTGTGGATTTAATAAGCAGCAACACAATGATACCCAGCCTTGATCACATCACCTCATTTACCACCCTCGATCACATTACTTCATGAATGTAATCCCGTCCTTCAATTTCACTAGCATCTTTTCATGGTTTCACGATCAATTTGTGGCTGTTGTTTACCATAAGGAGTGGGCATGTTGCAGGAGCGTTCACTCTGTTGGCTGGAAGAAGATTACACTTTAGTTGTGTTTTCTTCAAATATTGTTGGCGTCCATTTGAAACTAATCTCCGGTAGATTGTGCTGTAGGTCTTTGAAACTTGGTGAAAAGCGGAGAATTCTTTTCTTTTAATATACAGCATTGCTTGAGGTTTTCATTTAATACGCTTTCTAGAGGGAGATATGGTTATTGGTTGTTAGAGAATGCGAAGGCTGGGCCTTTTTTCTGGCTTGTGCAACAACACAATATTGTATGTTATTAATGACCCATGCCTCATGAAATAATGTAGATATGCAAAATTGTCCTATTACCAGTTGAATGTCTTTTTATCCCATAGGTTTGTAGAGTAATAAAAATTTTCATACTACTTTGCCGTTTATATGAGACCTGAGGCACTATAAGAGTATATGGTTGTACTGAGGCTGCCCATTACCGTCTGGCATTTACTGCTGCTCAAAAAGCTTTTCTGAAACAAGCATCTGCATTGAAATGTCATCATTGCTTTACACACAAGAACCTAGACACTCCAAAAGTCTTGTCTTGCAAAACATAAGATATATTTGACCAAAGTACACATTAACGTCAGAAACTTCACCCCTTTTTCTTATTAAAAAGTTGTTTTTTTTACCCAATGCATGATATAATTAGGCAAGGTACAGATTAGGCTTTGCTTTTTATATAGAAGGATAATAATTGCTCAATAATTGATGAGTACATTAGAGATTGTTATCAGTTATTGCTGTAAGCCTCATAGAATCCCGCCATAGATCCATCTTAGAATGTTAACAACATGAAGCTGAACACCAGCCATGCTGGGTTTTTGAGGACAGTGAACTTCTCAGACGGTGGTTGTAGAGAGAAGGCGGCCAGTAGGTGACAGCACATGCATTGGATTATGTCGAGAAACAGAGGAGACCTCATTATTTTCTGCTTCTAAATGGATTAAAAGCCAATCAATGATATTTGAGCATTTTAGACTGTAAAAAAGCAACACATTTGGAGCGTTGTATCAGTTGATTAGAGACGTGCACATTTCTTCTATGTATATATTATATACACCAGTGATTCAGAATAACTGCTTGGACTGTCTGTACACAAGGCGTTTGCCCATATTTTTTGACGGATGTAGGGCCATGTTTAATTAGAACTGGCTTGCTTTCAAGTTCTTTTTTCCATGTGAAACCTATACTTTATTAGTCATGATGGTTTTAACATGCCATCGTACAGGATTATGAGAAAGTTTCAGAACTGCCACTTCACACCTCTGGCTGTCTTTTATACATCTGCAACAGCCACTTGTATTCAAGCCTTTTGTTTGAATTGTTGAAAAGGGAATGCAAAGATTCTTTCAAAGCCATGTGGTTATCTTTCAAAATGTGAATTTTGTGTCATCAGTGCAATATTGTAAAATTTTTCCTAATAACAGTTTTATTCTACCACATTTTGACCTATAGCAAAAAATAGCCATTTTAGTAAGAGGTATATGAAAAATAATTGGAACAGCTATTATGTTTGTATGCTTTATGAAACTATCATTATATTATTTCACTATTTCACATCCAATAACTGCATAAGTATCCAGGCATGTTTTTACCTGATTAAAATTTAAAACTATGAAATTTCTGTAAATTTTTTTTATGTGTCTTTCCAGTTTACTGAGAAGCCTAAAACTTTTTGTATAGGTGTGGCATTTTACTGGTACTTTATATCATTTATGATAATTTTCAAAATAAGCCTCTTTAGGGAAAACAAATTATCAGCCAAATAGTAGTGGAATGATATTGGTATCAGGACAAATATATAAAATATAGAATTAATGCTTTAGGGAAGAGATTTAATGATACATTTTGAAAAGAGAAACTTGCAGGTTAACATGAAATATATGATGCTCAGTGATGTATGTGATCGAATTGTGAATACAAGAAACTTATCATATGAACAATCCTGCTAATTTTAGATCATCTCAAATTTCTGATGATCATCTTTCTGTCAGTATTAACAAAATCCCCTCTATTATAAGAATTGCCAGTATATAGTAAGGGAAATAAAAATGCCTCTTCTTTTTATACAGTACCCTTTTAGATTATCAGCCGAAGGGTTAGCCGCTCCATTCATTTCCTGGAACACAGTGCAATCACATTAACACGGGAGTAGATCAATAGTGGGAATAAAATGGGTCCGGCCAGTCGCTGTCCAGCACTATTCACAGCGGGCCTTGACCTACTTTGTGTTATGTTGGGCTCACTGTGACTGTTTTGCCACCTGGGAATGTGAGATGGGATTAGCCTCAATGACTGAATATAGTACATTGGCCAGGCCTTTTTCCACACCAATCTCTATTTTGGGGGTTCTATTACAGCGAGTGGCTGCTGCAGCATTCGGAGGCTGTGATCATTTACAATAGTAATGTGCTATCTCCAAATTATTGTCAGATTAGAATGCGCTTGAGAGAGTCAACATTCAAGGGAACTAGTTGAAAGTTTTCAGAATCATGTTTGAAGGAAACTAGAAATAACTTTTAGATGGAAAATAATTTGAGATTCATTTGTAATATCCGCGAATATTTCTTACCAAATCAAAAAGCAGGAAAGACAATGTGTTATTGTGACAATAAAGCAAATACTAATGCCCATTAGTCAACGTTGTTCAAGCAACGCTGTTGTCTCTGAGCACTTTTGATCTAGTTAGATATGCTGTTATTCCATGTGATAAAGCAGCGCTTCATCCCTGGCCATGTTTTATGCATGTCGCAAGTCCACGTTTAGTTAGCTGTCGGGAGGGACAGTCTTAATGATGTCACTTCCCTTTTGATGGTCCCTCTCATAGCATCCTGTACCCATCACCACACACAGCACAAATGCACAAAGAATTCAATTTGGCGCTGCTTAAACAGAGTATGAGGAATTTCAGGGTCCTCTAGTACATAAAACATGGATAAACTTGGAATAACTTGCTACATGCACATTTTGAATCTTCTATCTATTAGTTAAATGGTAATGACACTATTTGTAGTTTTTAAGCCCCATTCTTTATATAATATGATCACATTGTATTATTTCATTTCAACACTAGCTAAAAGGTCTGGATTTTAAATAGTGGTGTTTATTGAATCACTAATAAACATTTTCTTCACACAACCATGATAAAATGTCCTGTTAATCATCTTGAAAGAAACATTTTTGAACTCCCAAAAGTGTACAATTTTTGGCCCTTTTTACACATCTAGTTAGAGTACACTTATCGAATTATAGGACGTGGTATTGATGATGAATCACATTACTAGATCCCACAAAACATAAAAGGCCCATTTAACTATATTATAAAGGCATGTGGACTCTCTGTGCTTCCAAATGAGAACTAATGTCGATTCTGGGCTCTAAAAACCAAAGCATTGGGAGTGGCAGCAGCGTACTTTATTGATTTAGTTTTATTAGTTTTGCACATTTTTTTCTCTGAAAAAACAAGATTGAAGGATACAGAATGTGGGTTTCTTTGTCTGTACATTACATGTGCTTTTAGAACTGAGTGTCTGCCGATTATGTGGTATTTATGCATTGATTGAGTTTCTGTGGAAAAGGAAACATCTCTAGTTATAGTAGTAACAGTTTCAATAAAGAAGTCTTCTAGGAATAATGTTTGTAATTAATTTTGTAATTAAATATTCTTGTGAATGTTCAAACCATTGACCATCTAATTACATGTTCTCTTGCCAAATTTTGAAATTCACAAACCTATTATCTACTATGTTTGCCCAGAATCAAGCCTGGAAATTTCATTTTCATTTCCATAAGAAGTACTTGTACTGTATAATGGTTATTACTGGACACATTAAATGAATGAAGGCTAAAGTATTACCGGTATGCGTTACATTGCGCCATTTACTTCAGGAGACACAGCCGTTTAGACCTCTGTCATCCAAACTGGCGCATAATGAACAGATTCTTATAAAGCACATTGCAGGCATATTCTCTGCTGCAAAATACAATGTACTCATCATTAGAACGAGTGCATCCTGAATGTAGATCATCCACCTATTGTGTCGTGCACATGAACATGGCGAAATTGCTCATATAGTAAGTGCACACTGTCCATACATCACACAGGCACATTGTGGAACTGGACACTGATTGAAGATATGCTGAGGCAGATAGAGGTCAAGATTAAGGTCACTTTTCATCCCTCCCATCAACTCAACATGTGAGTGGACACTAGCAGTAATGGCAGCCATGATCATAACGTGACTGGGCGTCACTTTAGGAGGTTCTTCATTTTGCCACAATCACTAAAGCGTGTATTAGTAATGGGCGACTGAAGATTAGCTCCATTGATATAATCACCTCGGCTCATCATTGAGTAGCTGCAGGTCATCAAAAAACATGCTTTCTGGCCATAACACCACACGTCCCGGGTCATTGCGCGCTTTATTTGGTGCCATTAGACCTGCTGACCCAACATTGTGGCATGTTCGGTGGTCAGTGCTTGTATTGAGTTGGGGCGTGGACTCAGGATTTATGGTAGCGTACGTCTGATGGTGGTTGATAGATATTTTGATGAGATCTTGTTCTTTGTGAGATTTGATTAACAAGAAAATGAACTGGTAACATTTTGAAGTAAAAGCAAAACAATTGTGATTAATTCTGGGAAGATCATGTGATATTGTGTGCGCAATAATGTCTTTTTTAAAATCTAAAATAACATGTTCAACTGTGCTTGAGAATCATATTGGACCCTGAGCCTAAAATATAAAAATTCCTCATCTACACTCCTCCTTGTTGTAGCACAAAAAGGATTTTGTCGACATTGTTCACATGGCTCAAGATTGGTTCATTAGTTTTATGTTACATCCGCTTCCTCAGGAGACAAGCAAAAACTCTCACTGAGATTTACATTTGCTCTCTGGATATGAATAGATAAACATAAATACATGTAGTAGTGGGGACTTTTGGGAGTCTGGGGTCCACAGTTCAATGGCCTATATTCATGCCTGACGGCTCTCTCAAGGCATGACCTCTACACACGTCAGACACATTTACATCAGTGTAGCATTTTAAGTGTCCATATTTTTATATCAAAATTGATTGTAGACAAAATGTTACTTATGCAAGTTCATTTAAACTACCTTAAACATTGGCTTTTAAACCCATGGGTTTGTAAAATGATCTGTCGTAAATCTTCGCCTGTAGGTCTACTTCACAAATAAGTTGAATACCCTTGTTTTCGGTGCAAAATTGGGTATTTTGATAAGAATATAGGAAAATCTGAACATATTTTCTTGAGGCCATCGAGTCAATACAAAGCAGCAGCAGCAGCAGCAGGAGTCAAACTCTGTGAACCGCGAAAAAATTTATTCTTTGGAAAATTTGATTTGATTTGATTTGATATTCTTCAGGAACTAATGTTCCTAGGATAGCACATGAAAGCGTACATATATATGTAATGCTTATTTCCAATGTGGTCCTTGTTTGTTTGGCAGGTTAGGTAACCAACTGAGCCAAGGGTAATGGAGGGATCACACTAGCTATAGTTTTCAAACTAGGCGAGTTCTTTTACGTGCAGAGGTGTGGCTCTCCTCTACACGGGACACGCCTTTTAACGAGGCTTCCGAACCTCCGCTTGGCGTCTCTACCATCTAGTAACACTGTACGGTGGCGACGCGCTCGGTGGAAATCAGCAACTCAGTGGCAGACGTACGACGTAACGGTTTTGGCGACACTGTGTCTGCCATGACCGGGCCGCGAACTTACGACGCAACAACTCCTGTTTTCAAGTCGTACGCTCTAACCACTGAGCTACTGAGGACCACAAATGATAATATCTTGATCATTTTCCATCGGATTTTGATGTTTGATACATCTATTTAATGAGGAAAGGGTCTGGATTACGAATAAGAGGCTGACATTATTTTTGACAACCGATCTGTTGTTACACATGGAATGGGTATAAAATAAGCTTTTAAATGACACCAAGAACGTCTTTCTAGATATAATATTAAGCGAGAAATCATGTCAACCATTACCAACTGACCTTCTTTTTTTAAATCTGAGTGACAGAGGCAATAAATCACAAAGCACCCGAGTCCACAACGTTCTTCAAAATATATGGGTCGTTTGCAATTTAAAATGGTGGGAGTTCAAGTTAATTTTGCAAGAAGTTTTAAGAATTTCTTATTTTCAAACACCGAGCTTGTCGCTGCCAAAAAGTGATCAGTCGGCTATAAGTCGACTTCTTCTCTTTGAAATGGATATTTAGGCACTAAATATTCAACCTATGCGCGATGATAAACAGTATGAACAATTTAATGTGTGCGTTTTTATTTTTAGGAGTAGGTATTTACTCCGGCCAATGCATCGTAGAAGGTAGAAAACAAATGAGACTAATGAGTAGCGATTCTTTTTTTCCCTTGATGGTATTTACAGTAACATTCCAATAGTGTTGATATTTTATATGTAGCGGGTATCTAATTTTTTGTGGGGGCCTTTAAATGAGCATTGAGACCTTTTGTGATGTTTTCAATACTTATTTCTTAAGTTTGATGATGATTGTTGCAATCCAATAGAACAGAACACAAAAATGTCTCCATTGTGATTTTCCAAGTGACATGACAACTGAAAAGGTTGCCATGGAGCTAGAGATACTTCTGTCAAACTGAAAATTTTTACCATTGTGAAGTAGGAAAATGTTCAAAGAATGAACACTTCTCTCATCTTGGGTTATTTCATTCATGATGTGGACAAGAATTTAAAGATACCAACAGAAACCATTGGGACTCACATTTTGGCCGAATGACATTCGTCCTGAAGAAGCTCTTGCGATAAGAGCGAAAGTCTCGCCAAAATGTGAGTCCCAATGGTTTCTGTTGGTATCTTTAAAATTCTTGTCCATATAGGAAAATGTTGTACAATCCAAGTGGAATATGACTGCTGACCCATAACATTCCCATAAAATCTAACAATTCAGTGACACAGTTCCTCTAACAACAACATTGCAATCAAATAAATTGGAGGAAAGCTTGTCTTGGTAATAAATGATTGAATGCGATAGGAATGTACATGTATAGTTGAGCCTCTGCTGCAGCTGGTCCATCCATCAGACCGTTAGCTGCATGCATCAAAGACTACATACTGTGCTGTATAATAGGCAACCCTCCAGTTGCTTTTCAGATATACTCTATCACTCTTTGTCAGAATGAAGAATACCTGCACTATTTCTGGTTTATGTACTAAATATTATGCAGAACATGCATAGAACATTGGCTGCTATGCATTTGTAAGCACTATGATTTCAAATGACATTTTATTTGAATATTCAATGTATCATCTATGTTTGTGACGAATGAATAAACAAACTGTTAGATAAACCCACAAAACCATCATGGTAATAACCATGCACTTGAGAAAAGCAAGTGGGTGACACTGCCACTGAAGGAGGCATTTCTGGTAATCTGATCATTGCGCGGCTGTATTATGCCCGGCTCACACCATCATTGCTGTCTGGAGTGGTACAATCATTGCGAGTCTCCATCGTGCCCGGCTCACACCATCATTGCTGTCTGGTCCAACGGCGATTGTGCGCGACTGTCAGCTGTCATATCACACATGATTTTGTTGATGCCGGGATGAGTAGTTTTCAGTTTGCTTTCACTCTATTATTCTTTTCAATATGAAAATATTCAAATAATAATGTAAATGTGTGTTGTCCACTGTCAGATTAAGGGAAGGAGAAAATTGGCATTTGCCCGACCCAACCGTTTGAGAAAAAAAATCATTTTTATGCTTTTTTTAAACTATGTGAGGTATTGCTCATAGTAAACTTATGAAATCCACTGGTTGTTACAGCCTTATCTTAAAACATGGATCTGCCAGTGCTTTCTCAAGTCCTTTCTCACATAAATCATATTACTTATGTTTTTGAGCGCCACAATCATTTTACAATTGTCAAATGTACGACACATATATGACATTTTTTTCGCGGATATTTTTTCTATTGATCACTACCTATACATCTTCATCTATTATGGTGAAGAACGAAAGCACACTGCGGCTAAACATACGATATGTCTATGTATCAATGTCGTCCTTATGTCTCCTACATGTTTATATCAGTGACAAACTCAGTGATAAATCAGACACTGGTGCTGCTTTTCTCATCAGTACAATAACAGATGCCCTGTCAAGATGAGCTGACAGCAGCCTCTATATATGGTATGGTATATCAGCGGCCGTATTTGGCTGTACAATTGTGTGCATAAAACATAAGATCCAACATTTTGTGTTTCTGTCTGTCTATAAAGAAAACAGAATTTTTTTTGCCAATATACAGCCACAATAGAGACTTTATTGTTCTTGGAATCTGCTTATCGTCCCCACACTTTCCTAATAAATTGAGCTTGTTCTGGTGGCAGCTCAACTGGTCAGACAAAGATTGATGTGGCTTTTGCCGCATCATGCAAATTATACATCAGTTCGTCAACTGGTGGCAGCCATCATACATGTAGTTATACACAATGCATCACTTATATCCCAAGTGTCTAACAAAATATGTTCTTCCTCTTTTGTTGCCACCTAGATATATATAAATTTGTAAGCTAATATATACAGTACAGATTGCGTCAGAAGGATACAGAAGAAAATTTTCGAGGATTACGTTTCGATTGCTTACGATTTTTTCCGATTTCTTCTTATTGTTGCATCTATTACGAACGTAAAAACGTTCTGTAGCTTCCGCAAATTACGGCTTTCTTCGTAACTCCCCTGATGTTACGTTTATTCAGATTGTTACGCTTATATTACGCATTTTACGGAGGTGGGAACTAATAAAAAGAATTCTTCTAAAAGTTCAAAATCACGCTGACATTTTGACATATTTTCATTTCATTGGTTGTCTGTACGGCGTCCGCAATTCCGGTTTCACTTTGTGGCGGGAATAAACGAGAACGGCCGAACAAATCCGACTATTTATGAGCGAAATGTGGTCACCATATTGACAGGAAGTATGAGAAAATGTTCTGATTATTACGTTTTTTCTGTTTATTTCGATAATCGTAAGTGTCGTAGTTTCAGTGATTGAGCAGTTCCAAGAAAACCGTGATAGCTGTAACTTTGTTTCGAATTGTTGCGAATTATTACCGTTTTTTACGCTGATTTCTCTAATTTCGTTACGATTCTGTATCCTTCCGATGCAATCTGTGTATATATGTATATATATATATATATATATATATATATATATATATATATATATATATATATATATATATATATATATATATAAATATTGATAATACCATATACCATACCATATATAAATACCATACCATACATAAATATTAAATAGCACAAAATAGTAGTATCTTACAATATACTGTTAAACCTTCAAAATTAGCTCTGATGAATGCTAAAATGTATGCATAAAACAAATTTGTAAGCTAATAAACCAAAAATTCCTATGAAGCTATGATCATTGTCAACAATTAAAATTATATATGTATATAGTGTAGTGCGCGTAAACCTAATATTACAGTGCAACTAAAATGCATTGCATGTATGTATCATTAGTAAATGGTTTCTTATATAATGGCTCCATAATTTTAGAATGGGTATGCAAAACTCTTTTTTGTATTAGATTTAACTAGCAATACTCATACATAAACACACATCTCAATATGATTGGCTCAACGTAGTGTACTTCATTTGCTGTGGAAACACATTAGTCGATTCTGGGCCAAAATTCCAACAATCATTGTTCAATTTGATACCTTGATAAAGAGAGTTATTTTGATTCAAACATTTCATATGAGCTACATTTGGAATGAGAACAAAGCGCTTAGGCTTTGGTGTTGTGATCGCACAAGATCATGCTAAATGTCCATCATGTCATCTAATGCACCCTCAGCATCATTAGCCAGTAGCAAAATCCTTGTGTAACATATTTGTTTCTAAAATAACTATCATGGAAGTGTCTGATTATAAATAATTGTAGAAGCTTTTTATAACCATAGAAAAATGCTTTATGGTTCAATATACAAAGTAGATTGATATACAGCAGAGTGCAACAACTTCTGTAGAAACCACTGTTCATGAGATTAGTTTCTTTTTGGAAACTTCAAATTGAAATAACACTACATAATGCAAATCACTTTCATATTAGCAGAAAGTGATTATCCACTTTATCATCATTCCATGAGTTTTTTTTCCGTGTATTTCTGGCTGTGTTCAAGAAGTCTTACTAATGTTTTGCTCAAAAGTCTTGTTTATCGACCAATACAATGGTTGTGACTCCACTGTCCTTGCATAGGTTTCACGACTGCTTTATGAATTACAGTCCTTGAAGAGGTCTCTGGCTTGACAGTTATGACCATCTTTGGTTTCCTATAGTAAGGAAAGCGACAGATATTACAGTATTTGAGTGTAAAATTGTCATCCGTATCTTGATTTATTAATGCATTATGAAGAAAGTTGCAGAGCATTATACATTTCCCTGTTATTGCTGTATTTTATTGATATGACCTTTATTGTAGAAACATAAGTATGATTTTATGATCGCAATTTCTGACTAATAAAAGTCCCGCTTATATCGGAAGTTTTGTCTAATCTTATTGTTTGTCTTAAGTACATTAAATGTCCCGAAGAATAGAACCCACTTTGCAGTCCAAATTCCTTCCGTTGGAGAGGGTTTCCGCTGACCTGACCATAATATTCTCGTGTACCATCAGCATCCATTATCGCTCAATCTAATCAGTCATTATACAATGAAGCTAAATATGAAGTTTCGTGATAATAGTTCAAATACTTCTTCCTGTAGGTAATAGGTAACAAGGTATTTACACCTAATGCTCATAAGTTCGTCAAATGTAAGCGAAAGTACAACCAAACAATTTTGAGAGGTAATTTTTTCCTCAAACAAGACATATTCAATTTGCAAAGCAATAGCTCAAATAGTCTTCCCGGTAAGATATTGCCTCTTTATTTCAGTAAGGCTAACAGACGGTCAGACAGACGGGGACTGAAGCAAAGCAAGAAATCTCCCTCCGGAACGGGAGAGATTTAATAATTGAGAGTTCAAAACCTGTTTCTGCATTCAGTGACGTTCTGATGTATTCCCACATCTTCTCATGTGTATAAAATGTCTGTAGCAAGTCTTAAACACATCAATATCACTGACAGCCATGTCCACAAAATTTTCATGATTTTTTTTACGTGATGTGGATGCTGATCCCAGTGTGACCGGCCCTTTCTATGCTTTTATTCTAACTTCAACTCAGCTTCCAAAAATATTATTAAGCTTTAGTAACACCGCTGTACTCTCTGAATGCTTTTGGTCCAGTCTAAAGTTTCACTGGACATTTGAATCAAGAATAAAAGCTCATCTGTGTAGCGACATTTTGAAAGAGGTTAGAGCAGTCTGAAAAGTTCATGGCTCTAATATAGCAGTCACAAGGTCAGTAACCAGGGTCCATTACAATCCCGGCGTCACCTTATTCTGTCGCCATGAGTGATAGCCGCCGTACAAGGCTATTTCATGCCCGCAGCAAACTACGGAATCTGAGCAGGTTATAGAGCCTTGAGATGCAAAGATGCCAGAAGGAAATAGCTACTATTGTAAACAAGATATTTTTTGGTTATGATTTTTGTGTCTATTTTGTGTATGATTATTGTAGCATTTCGTTCAAATTTTATCATGCATTTCCATTTATCAATGGTTTTGTATAAGTACATGTATCTTGTGATTAAATTAGCAAAATGCCATTATTAACAACTTTAATGTCTAATCTGCTGCTTAGAACACTAGGGTAAATGAATATAGGGTACAATATGATTGGTTACAGTACTGATCCCATATAAGGGTCTGAGAGAAGGGACCCCTTTTTTCGTCTGATTCTTTGGAATTCCAAACTAATTGGCGAAGGTAAGAGAATTGTAAAGAATAAAATAATGGAAATTCGGAAGATTGCCAAAACTCGACTTATACTCACATTTCTACGGTAGATAAAAAAAGAAACTAAGCAGAAAAAAAGAGAACGAAAATAGGGTTTCTATCTACGGGATTAGTTCTGTACATTAGAATTTTATAGTAATTATTTATAAATAAAAGGCAGCCTTCAGAGGATCAGTTTGTCTTCATTTGTCCTGAATAGGGCACTTTTAGTCCAAGCTTAAGAAGGCAAGAATTGGGTTTTACTTGGGTGATTTCTGGGTATAAAGCTCAATCTGCTATCTGATCCATAAAGACTGAACCATCCGTTGCTGCTGCCAGATAGCAGTCTGCAGCTTCCAGCTTCATATAAAATTTAAGTGAAAGCTCTCTTGTTGGTAACATTCATATCGTCAGTTGGGCGTCATCAACAGTGATTTTCCACCAAATGGGTGGTCCAACAACTGAGTAAAATGAAATCTCTAAGATGTACAAACATACAAATAAATGTATAATAATTAAATTCCTGATAAATAATTACAGTATAGGTCCAAATATCAGGATCCGGATTATCCGATAATCAGCTTTATCTGGATGTCAATTCATGGTCCCATTTTTAGAGTTATGGACTAACATGTCTCCCATGGTGTTAGAAAAATAAGCGAAAAAATACTGAATAGGCTACCGAATAAGGCGCTAGGCTTGTCAACCAGTTTCTATTGATGATCTAAGTTACGTTACCAGTTCTTTTCCGGATGATAGAGACTAGATCTTGACCTATATGTTGCCCATTATTTTCCAGATAATGGATTAATTTGATCGTAAAATAAATATCATATTCATAATCTAGACATTTTCCTCGTTAAATACATGTGTTAAACCTCAAAATCCGATTACAAATAAGCAAGATATTAATTAATTGAAAAACGTTATGACAATCAAAAAGTTCGCAGTCATGCATGTTCAGAAGCACGTGCACGGTTGCTATTGTCGTCATTGAAAATAATAAAACAATTGTGAAACTTTAAAGATATTGTTTCTACAGGTGTGTCGATTATTGCAATGATCTTAATAAATGTACAATGGATATTGATTATATAACTTATAAATCCTCAAATATGCCAAAAACGTTAGATGCTTGATAGATACTCGTATTTTCGCCCATATCATGGTCTATCAGATTAGTCTTAGGTTACCACCGTGATATCCAGATGCTTGCTTATCCTCACATCTCATTAATGGCTGAAGGTGTCCGGATAAGCCGAGGTGTACTGTAGTCAGTATTTTCTAGCAGTATATATGTACATGTATATATTAATTCACATGAGTACATTTACGCCAGACTTACTCATTAGTTAAAGAGAAAAAGCGAGTATCATTATACGAGCCAACAAGGACGTAGTAAGGCATTGGCTTAAGAGACCTGGTATGAATTTCAATGACCTACATGTACTTCTATATGTGGCATGAGCACGATACAGCAGCCTCCTGAATATTTCTCTGTCTCAACTCCAACATGGGCGGTCCTAAGCGTAGGCCAAAAAGTCCAAGTTTACATTTGAAACTCAACAAGACAATTATAAGGCCTGAGACTCAGGTTTGCGCATCAGCAGCTGTCTGTAGATACCAGCATATCCAACCATTATGATTACACCATGACAACCACACACGCTGGACACAAATCACTGTATTCAGCTGCTATGAGGCACTTACTTTCAATTTACTGCAAGAAAAGTCCATTTACATTTGTTGAACTAATTCTTTAAGTCGCAGGAGGCATTTTTCATTCTTTGTGCTGCAGTAATATATAGTCTGGGTGGTTCTTTTTCCATCAAATTACTATGTAAAGTAGTCCAGAGCATTTATTAAAATTGGTGCACTAAGCAGTTGAAAAACATAATGGCACTAATAAATCGCTATTTTAGGAGCTTTTTTATCATAAAGTCTGAAAAAAGCAAATTGCAAGCCATTCCTTTGAACAGATCCTGCATAAGTAGATAATTATGGACCAGATACACGTAAAAGATACTTCACGTAATTGAGCAAATTAGGATCGTTAGCCTCTTACTTATCTTTTATGCAACAAGTTAGAAAAATAAAGTCTAATCAAATAAGACCCTGAATTTTGTTGAGTGTGCCCAACTAATAAGCTCTCATTTCATACAAGTGGTTACTTTGTGCTTCGATCTGACCAGTTCGCTATCATTCTCTTGATGACATTGACCTATGGCTCTTCACAAAGATGGGGTGAGGACGGATCAGCCACTTGCTGGCTCTTGCACCTAATTCACCTGTCCCACAGCAATGATTGATAATCTCCTGCTATATATTTAAACCGGCCACTTTCTAACAAATATAACAATACTATCTCTCTGTCACACACGTTATTAGCAGGATTTGTGGCCCTGATTTACCTAATCGTCTGTATACATGTACAATTTCTTAAAAGTATTTTCATGGATACTTTAAGATGAATTCCTTACTGATTTTCGGTTAATGCTTGTTAAATTTTGGGTAAAAGCTAAACTTATCACCTGACAACAAACATCTACAAAAACATTAGAAATTGTATCTAAGCATGAATACATTGTTTAGAATTTATTTTGATGTGTAGTAAATAACCCATTTCTGTCAGGCTCCTATTTTATTAAAAGTACAATGAAACAAAACCAGTCAAAAATGAGACTGAGAAAAGTTGATTCATCCAATACTGAAGGAGGCAGATTTTCATGTTGCTGTGGTAACACTTGTCATGGGTGTGTGCTCTCTAATTACACTGGTGTGTTATCCAGGAATTGATTCTAATAAACTGAGAGAAAAATGGACATTTCCGAGTTCGTATGTCTAACATATAAAAAGCCACGTGCACAAAGGCGCGTTCTCACAAACTAAGATTTACAGCATTTTGCACAAAAATAATGAAGTTTGTTAAAGAAAATAATGAGTTTCTTGTGTAAATTGATAAACGAACTTCACTGATTTGTGGATTGCATCCTCTTGCTGTTATATAGACATAAATAGATGTACACAGATGTATAATGCAGTTATAAGAATATAATACTCACTTATAGATGGGAGATTTGCAGGGGTACCCAAATGTGAGGAAAACAGAAAAGGCAAAGTTTGTGGTTAATTTGCTACTTAGTAATCAATGATAAATTGATATTTTCTCAAAAAATCTACAAAACATGCACATAATAACATGTATTCGATTCCTCGTGGAGAATGTGTTGTTGCAAAAGATAAATTCATTGGCTTGAACCAATCATCTTTCAGACAATTTCATATCTTTCACAATATTCAGGCATAAGAAAATCATTAACAAAAGCTTATTCAATAAACATGCTATTCCTACTTAAATGTAAACCTTTTCTCTTTCAAACACTGTTAGTTGCAATGAGGTATATATGATTTAGAATAACATTCTATCATATGTAATTAAGTCATTACACTTATGACTCCAAGTCAGGTTAGGACTATATCACATAATCTCTGGTGGGATTCAAACCCACAACCATACGGCACCAAATAGCCTAGCAGTTTAGGCTAACTCACTAGTCCACTCTGTCACCGGAACCAGGTGGAAGGGTGGACTACTAAGTGAGGTAATATTAGCATTAGCTTTGTAAGATGCATGGGTTTGCTAGTACTTCATAGTTGTGAAAAGTTCGAACGAAATCGGTTAATTGATAAAGACTGTAGCTTGTTCTGAAACAAACATACATACATAGTTACAAGTTAACAAAGCACAATGCTTTGCTTAAGCAGGTGAAGCGATGCAAAAATATTTTGGTCAACTTGGGCCATACTTTTTACACATCCCAAAGCTGTATCAAACGAATGGCTTAACTATGTTGTGTAATTTCTGTGGGACCAGCCAATTTTCTAATGTTGGTGACAGCTCCGTAAAGTGGTAAAATTACATGTCAACATTGAGAAAATGGTACTTATAGATGTCTGATTCACTCCATGTGTAAGTAGTGGCTGATGAAAATATGACCCTACACGAAGTATAAAAATATATAGCATATTCCTGTGCATCTTTTCAATATATTTTATGCAGTTCCTATTTCACTAAATATAATCGGATTATAATCCATATAGACAGAAAAATGATTTTGTGTTATAACACTTGGGTCACAACGTCACTTTTACCCCATGTAGAGGCTGGTATATGTGATTTTTTATACAACTACCAAGGCAGGTTTGAACTTGATGCATGTATTTTGGTCAGCAATAGGCTACACTCTTTGGATATGTAAGGAGAATGAGTGGTAACAAGCCTCTCATTCCTTTCTCAACATGATAACCAAATGAAATGCATTTCTAAGCCATGAAAAAAGATGGGAGCAGTATGTAATGCATTTGTGATTCTGACCTGGTATTTACAAGCTGTTTAGGCCAGCTGTACGGCCAATTTCCCTCTGTATACATTTTATACTCACTCAATTTCCGTGGCCGCTGTTATGCTTATTGCACTTGTCAGCTCTGTTTTTCAGTCTTTATGAAGTCGTCTGTGTTTTTTCTGTCTGCTCTTACAGTAGAGAAACCTGTAGGTGGAGCTAAAAACATGTGACCGTTCTCACTCGTTGAAGAGTCGTAAATTGGTTAGCGTGATTACGATATATTAGAATTCTATTTTCATGGTGCTCTTTTACTATATTGTACTTGTGTTTGAAGTAACATTTCCATGTTTCAGATGTAATATACATGAATTCAAATGTTTATTTTTTCAATATTTTGTCCATCTCTTCTTTTAGGATTGTGCCCTTGGCATTGCATGTAATTTCCTGGAACAACTAATTTACATTTTATTTTTCTCCCCCTGTGGCACCTATTCACCAAGCACTGAAAGGAGGCGCATTAGACCACTCGGCCATCCTGACACAACTAAAAAGCCCTGAGGGTGTGAATGAACCTTTCCCATAAAGCATGGAACCTATATCTATATCAAACGTATATATCAAAACATTCTTCTTTCAGATATGTGGTACCTAATAACCAATTCCATCCCAACACAAGACCTATGTATACTTTCTATTAAACTTATACAAAATCATTCTCCTTCCAGGAGTTGTGTGGGAGGCGGAACCGCTGGGCCATCCTGCCAAAAAGAAAAGCTCTATCATTCCCACAGAGTGTTTCCTTACGTGTAAACTAGGAATTTCTGAGGACTTGACCATTCATACAAAATGAAAAGCTCTGCAATTCCAAGCAAAAGTGTGAATGAATCTTTCTTTATCAGGACATTCAATATCAATATTTACCATACTCGCACTGTTCTACTTGCAGGGGTGTCCGAGGACTCGGACTACACGTCAGACATCAACTTTCCCACGCAGCACCAGAACAACATCTCAGCTCACCAGTTCCCGCGCGATGCGTACCGCATGCATGGCCGCCACCCCCGCGACGACTCATTTGATGACCCGCGGACTGGCCCCATTGGCGTCGGCGATGACCTCCCATATGACGCCTACGACTCCCGCGACTACTATGCATCACGGTCATTTGAGCGCGGACCATCGTTCGAGGATGATTATCTGGGAGAGGGTGGTCGAGGCTACGGCATGAGTACTGGGTACGGCCGCGAGCGTGACTATTATATATACGGTGGTGGAGGTGGTGGTGGGCGGATGTTCCCCCCGGCAGTGGCGGGGGTGCTCACCGGACCCCCCGGCCGGGGTGGAGGGGAGGACCCAGAGGTGCTGTACTACAACTCACGCCCCCACAACGTGGCCAGGCCACAGTCATTCATCAATGATAGGTGGGTGGTGGCAGTGGTCAGTTGTTTAGGTGTGGACACATAATGTATGATTCTTCTACTTTTATTTAAAGCTTTTATTTTTTGATGTTATAGTTGATTACTTCTTTCATTTTGAAATCTTAATTTTTACAAATTTTATGTAAATACGAGGCGTATGTTAGCCATAGCTCCCTTCATCATTATATGCTTGTACGATGAGACTCCTGGCCTGCCACAGGTAAAGAAGATGCTCTACTTGGATGTAGTTGTCCAGTCCTATAGAACGTTTCGTATTGCAGGTTCGTTTTACTTTAGTAGCGTCAGTTGATGACTGACGTTTTAATAATATTTTAATTTTATCATTTTAGTTTCTGTTGCTTTTAAATGTTGTACATAGAAAGTATATAAACAATGGTGTATCTAAATACATGAGTAAGTTAAACCACTCCCTGAAAAGTTAAAAATTGTTTGAAATAAACAATTTTATGGTACAATGTTTAATGATTGTTATACATTAGCTGTCTCTTAACACGTTGGAGTTTTATTTGTAGCTACACTCAGGGATACTCGAAATTGAATTACGACATATTGTCACTCACGATTTTTCCAGTATTGATACATATATGCCTTTTGTGCTTTTCATATCCTTTTTTCGTTGAATCTGCATACTTTTGAAGCCAAAAATTATACAAACTATTCAAGAGTTTTGTCGTCTATTTGAATGAATGCCAAAAACTATTAGCCTCTATAAATTAAGCTTGGTTTAAAAAAATCAACACAAAGTTTGCAATGAATGTGTTCCTGTGATGGTGTGCTTGTGTTTCAGTCCTGGTGGGAGTCGAGTGTCGAGTGTGAACAACATGAGTCGGCAGAGCACACAGGACTATAGGTGGGCACACTCACACACAGCCTAAACATGGACACTCAGCCTAACACACACACACACACACACACACACACACACACACACACACACACACACACACACACACACACACACACACACACACAACACACAAACACAAACACAAACACAAACACAAACACAAACACACAAACACAAACACGCACACACACACACAATGTGCAGTACACAACACTGCAAAGGTGGATGGGGCACTCACAGCCTAACATACAGTCACACAGTCAGTATAACACACAGAGGTCACAGGGCTACATGTACATGGTGGGTGGGGAGATATCTAGGCTAACACATCCTCACATCATATCACACAAACACAGCCTGATATACAATCTGCTAGCACCTAAACGGACAGCTAGACAAACACATAGACAGACTGACCCAATCAGACAGACACACACTCAGCCACATACTACCTGCCTACCATGCATAAACCCTCCCAGCCTAAACTTAACACAGGCATTCTGAGCCAAAAATGCAGACCTCTATTAAGCAAAATGTTCTCTCATGTGTCTCAATAACTTCATATAAATGTGATTTTACTCTCTGTGTTGGTGATGGCTTACACACATCTGTGGTGGTGGGTTGCGTTGGTGACGGTTTGTTTGTGTTGCAGTCCCCACGGTAGCGGGGCGACGCCTGAGTACTTCAGTCCACAGTCCACGCTCGACTACACGCCCACTACTGTGGAGGACTACGACACATGGTACTGCACCACTCCGTACTACTTTCTTCTTTCCCACAGCTTCTATTCTATTTTCTTGACTATTTTTTATTCTGTCTTTTATTTTTCGTAATTGGCATATTTATTGTAATATGGCTTATTACAAGTTATGGTTATGTCAGATGTAGAGCATTATATGGACCCATTCTTTTTTCAAACGGTAGGGAAAAGTATTTTCAATCAAAGTGTAAAATAGGTCTGTTTTGCAAGCATGATATTAAGTTCTGTGATTTTGAATACAATATAGTGTGTCCTTGTGTTCACCCCTGTATAGTGAACAGATACTTTGTTTTGTTCTCTTTATATACTCAGGATTAAGTGTAAAGAATCAATTCGAACATGCCTTCAGTGTTTGTCACAATATGCAGGCTCCACTGCAATATTATGTGAGGGGATACTTTGGAACCTCTAAAACTTTTTCTTAAGCATTGTAATTTGGGTCATTTTGAATATATCCTTTACACACTGGTTTGATGAACATCAAATCAAGTATATATGTAGGATTTGTTGAACAAAATTTCAATATAAAACATGTACAAGAATTTTTCATGTTTTGATTATTGTCAGTTACAGTAGCCACTTTGTTGTAGATCGAACGTTTCCTGCATATTATTTACAATGTACATGTGTTTGATCCCCTATATACAAAACTAATAGGGCTTGTATGTACATGTATCTCCGCAGTATGTACGAGGGCTCTGACGTGACCCCCGAGTACTACAGTCCTCCTTCACCTCCTCTCGCATACACTCCCACAAACGTCGACGACAACTTCCAGGTAGGCAACACTCACGCTAGTGTATTTTGTTATTTTAGGCGATTGCTATTCACTCGATATTACATGCCATGCTCCATAGAGCAGTCCAACTTTAGATTTGGGAGGCAAAAGAGGTTTCCTACCGCTTTTTGCAACCTATAATTAAGACCATTTTTATAAAGAAACCATCTCTATAATAAGACATTTTTTGCACACCCTAACTTCCATTAAGAGATAGACTTCAAGCGGCCATTTATATAAAGAGAAACCCACTTGAAGCCATTTGAGCCTCTGGTTGGTCTTAATACAAAGGTCATACTGTACATGATTATTGTAAGTTTAACATTTGTACTTTCACCCAGGACGCTGACTTCCAGCCCCATGACCCGTACTTTCCTGCACGCAACATGAGCAGCCGCAATTACTTGCCGGGTACAATGCCACCAGCAAACGGTGACCGCAGCCCGTATAACAGGTACACAGTCCTATCCCTCCTTCCACTATGTGGAGATAAAAGTTTGGTATTAGAATTCAGATAGTTGGAGTCAAGGTTTGAAGGAATTAGACTGTTAAAGTCAGTTTTTAGTTTGTATTGACATATACATTGAGAAGCTATTTACAACCATATAACTGATGATTTGTTGCAGGAGCCCGCGCCTGTCTCCGAGCCCCCATGACTCAGGGGCACGTTTTGACCAGAGTCCGCGCAACTCCTCCACCAGGTAAAAACAGCACATGGTCAACATCAACGAATTTGATATGCAATTTTTGTACTTTTTATCAAACTTATCGTTTCTAGCTTTACCTTGGTATCTTTTAAGCTGCTCCTGCAGCTTTTCCATACTGTGATGCCACAATGCTTTTGTGATGTTGTTGTCAGGGCCATGGATAAGTACCTGTCCTATTGTCCGAGACGGGTATCTGTGTTGCCAGGACGGGTAAAAATTTTGAGTTACTTGTCCTATGGACGAGTAACTCCGTCACCCCGGACATCACATGTTTCAATTTCATTTACACAATGTTTATTGATTTGGATGTGTAATCTTAGTTAGGATGGGTAAATTTTTCAGGACACTCGTGCTATGGACAAGTATGATTTTTCTCCTAATTTTATGGCCCTGTGTTGTCGTAGATGCGGGTGAACTCTCAATAAACACCTGTGGCTCTTGTACTCGCATGCATCTAAGACAATATCCTGAGTGTCAAGGTAAAGCTAAAAAAGTGATAAGTTTAGTGAAACTTTTGAAGGAAAATGCATTTTAATTTTTCCTCTTCTCTTCACGCCAACCATACTTTCCATTTTCATAGTTTCTGCATTTGAGCTTATCCACCTATTGTAATCTTTAATTGGAATTAGATTGGAAGCAAACTTTTTGTGTTTTTCAACTATAAGTTTTTTAAAGGCTAATTTATATAATTCACAATTGCTTGTAGGTTTGAGGGAAGCCCACGTGATTCTCAGTACGACCGAAGTCCCCGAGACTCGGGATTCCGGGACTATGAAAAATATGGGCCGAATAACGAGAGTTTTGAGGAGGAAGAGAAACGTTACAACCGCTATAACAAGGAAGAACGGTTTCACGATCCCCCAGGCTTCCGAGGAGAGGACGACGTGGTGGACAGAGGCTACCCCATTCGGCAAAACTCATTAGACGATCCTGAATTCCACAATGCAGAGTACGAATCGCGGCGAGGCTTTAACAATCAGGACGAATTCGAAAAGAACTATATTTCTAAATACGACGAGAACTATGAGCGAGTGTACGGCCGTGATCCCCGGTTTGTGGAGGACATTAATGAGGAGGATCGCTACGAGGAGGCATACGAGGACTTTGGTGACAGGAAGTACATTGAGGATGTGGATCGTTATGATGACGACGATGATTACGAAGATGTGCGAGGCTTCACCAGGGATCAAATTGTGCCCGGCGTTCATTCTGGACCACCAAAAATCATGGACGAGCTCCGCAGCGGGCGACGGTCTCCGCTCCCGCCACCGCAGCCGCCCACCGCAAACAACCAACCGGACGATCTCAACTACACGGAGCAGCTGCAAGCCGTCGGACGCAAATATGACTCCCAAATCTCAGACGTGGAGCTCGATAAACAGTTGCATCCGGACAACAACCATGTGGCGATGAACAAAGACTCGTTCTCACAGGCGTACGCCCAGAAATCTCACCAGCATGAGCCGGCGTACATCTCAGAGCACAAACCGTACATGGACCCCATCGGGGACCAGCCAGTTGCGCCCCCCATCATCCCATACAATGGGGGCGAGCCACCAATCACACAGCAACCTGGATATGCAGACTCATACTCCACACAGTCGCGGGGTGGAAATAAAGAGTTCTACGAGCAGGACTCGTTTGACACGGTGCAGAGCAATGAGTACACAGAGTCATACGAGACGGAGAGATACGCGGCGCCGGTGCCCGATGATCTGCTGCCCCCGGGGTGAGTGCAGCTTGTTTACGACTTAACTCTATTCTTACATTTGTACTGCCCCCTGGGTGAGTGCAGCACAACTTTGTATATTGATTTTCAGGATTTTACTGTATTTTTGTGTATTTGTCTAACCTCCGCGTGAGTCCAATAGAATTATAGTATGTCTTTCTATCAGAGGGGGAAGGGAAGGAGGGGGGATGGATTTTCACGATACAGTTTTGTGGTTCAAAGATTCGTTCACAATTGGCTCTAATAATTACATGTACCGTAAATCTTCTATTAATGGCTGGGCTGCTATTGGCATACTGCTACCGGAGGGGGAGGCTGTTTTAAAGGTGGGTGTTTCATGGAGTTAGGCGGTTGATAATGTAGCTAAGACAGTGTTATTGTTTCAAACAATGCATGATTTTTAGGAGCTTTACAAATGCAGCCTCGTTATAATGTATTATGAAATCACAACATACTCATACATTAATCATTAAATGCTTTTACAAGAGGTTGAGGGGGGCATTCCTTAGAAGTAGGCCTAAAGTAGAATACCTGCCAGCTCAGCGGGGCATTTAATAGAGGTAGGCTGTTATTAGAGGTAGGCCATTATTAGAAGATTTACGGTATGTGTTTCAAAACGCCTGTATACCTTACCCTCAAGCATTAAGGCATACAGATCTAATATTGAGAGTGCGCCTTGTGTTCGTATTAATGCGCACGGCCCTATAACATAGACAAAGTGCATGTTTCAAGAAAAATTTTGTTTTCAATATTAAATTGCCTGTCTAATAACATGACAAGCGTCGAATGAATTTCTTGTGGACTCATACTTCGGTTTCATTTTCACCACATGGGCAGGACATTTGAATTTATGAGCATCTCGACAGAGAAAGAAACATCAATGTGCACGTCATTGGCCTATATCAGAAATCAAACATGCTCCCTGCGAGATGCCGAAAATAGATATTTTTTGGTTTTAAGTGTATGTGCCTTTATGCACGAGAATACGGTACGTCTGTCCTCTCTGAAATAATTACGATGCTTTGGTTGTAATATCTGCTCTTCCTAATTTTCATGGTCCTTGATGAGATTGGAATTGTTAAAACTAGATATTTTGTCTGTAGATACATGTAATTATTAATTATAAAAGTATGGTAAATTCTTGTACATATTTTTGTAATAGATTATTTTATAATTTTCCGTTACCATTTGTGTGCTATGATTTATATTTTCTTAACTAACAAAGATGAGTGTTGTTTCTAAATAACTGATGTCTTTTTTCACTATGATTTTATTTATCATTTCATTCAATATGTAAATGTTTAATTTTGGTAGATATTATTGTAGTGCTTTATGATTTTCCATGTCTCGTTTCAGTAAAAAAGATGATGATTTGCGTGTAGAAGATGTCCTATGTGACAAGTCAGTATTTGGTTGAGATTTGTATAATTTGAAAGATGTTGCATATGTTTGTTTGAAAGTCTGTCATTAGTAGAAATATTCTGCTGGTGTCTTCACATTCCAGTCATAATTTTAATGTGGACATTGTTTCCAAAAGTGTGCATGACAGATTTCATCAAATATATTCTATCTGAAAATAGTCCCTGCATTCAGATTATGATGGAAATATGAAAATATGAGTAATACGTTTATCGTATCTGTTTCTGCCTTTTGTCATATAATCAGCCATATTTTCCTAATAACACGCCCTGGAATTTATTTTCATAGTCTTTGTGGGTTGTATCAATAGTGGGCAAATTATTCAGTGATGGCTTTAACCCTCTTGGTGCCGCACCAAAAATCACTGTTTAATAGCCCAATCCCATGGTTCTTACATGTATGTGATCGTTGTTCACATTCGGAGTTTTCCATTGTTGATATAGAACTATGATCCTCTTTTGAGCTATCATTCATTATCAGGCAAAGTGTTCACAAAAACATCCATTGTTTTGTAAGAAATACAAGTCATCCAACGTATACCATACATGTAAATGGGATCTACATTGTATTAGTATGCATTATTGTGCATGTTTTGATAGTGAAATCTTTTTTATTCTAAGTGTAAAATCAATCAATCAATCAATCAATTAAATCCTAAATTTGTTTGAGCTGGCTCTAACTATTCCTCATTCAGAGGGTGTGGTCTGACTTTTCAGTCCAAGTTAAAATGTCCCCACAAGGCAGCGGGTGTTAACATTTCATGATGGTTGTTCTTAATTAATATTTGGCACATGGTTAGATTTGTTTTTATTGAAATGAAGTTAATGCAAGGTCTTTGTAGGAAATGTATTCCATAATTTCTATTGAGATGTTGATTAGTAGACGCCTGGTATTGGATCATGTGGTAATGAGGACTGAGTCGTGACAAACACATTTTTAGTACCAAATTCCTGCTCATAAAAGGCTATGAGCTTGTATCCCCGAACAGTCTTTATAACAGAAAAGTGGTTCTCATTTATAGGAAGTTGGGCTTGTATTTGCAGACATCTAAAACCCTTTTAGTTCGCATTTTACTCTATGATAATTGTTATGGTAATATAAAATTGAACTTTATTAACCAAATGTGTAAAAAATGCTTCTTCAATGTGTAACCAAGTATTTTTAAATTATCTTAAAAAAAGGTTAGCCTAAGAACCTGGTATGCTTGAGAATCATGAAATTTTGTGTGAATTAATGTTGAATAGATATGTGAAAATTAAACTATACATCCTATAGTAAGATACTAAAGTAAGATACTTAATGGTACTTTGGGGCCAAGAAATATTTTGCACCTTTACAATGTGTTTTAAGATTTTTATACATTTTATGGAATGTACATAATTTTCATCATACATCATACTTTAATATGCAGTGTGGTTTGCATTATGATAGAAAAAGAACTACCATGGGAATTAGATAAGTTTAACAAATCTTTTGGTAATATATTTTTGTGTGTAATCAAAAATGGCATTGACTTTTCAGCTACTATAACAGATATTCACACGCTATTGAAATGGAGTATAATTCTCGGTACTGCGTTTTATCATACAGTACAAATTGTGACAATATAAACTTTATTCTTCAAAATTCTAATCTATGTGTTTCCTTCGTACTTTGTTTTCAATATATAATGTTCTCTAAACCCACGTGTATATTATTATAACAAATCATATCCAAATTATTCCAACCAATCAGTATTTATGAAACAGTATCACAGATTGTACTGTATCCCGCGAGGGCCTGTTGTAATACTTGTGTTTTTTCACTGTGCTATTTTGTCAAATACTACAAGTTTTTGTTTGCCAAAGAAATGAAGAAATGAAGAAATGATATCAGTGCGTAGCAAATGGAAAGTGTTAATGTATAACAATTTATCCATATGTTGAAATGGCACACAATGTAGTGGCCATGATGACACCCATCTTAATTATAAGAAATCTCAAATGATAATAAAGTGGGATACTATATATTTTCAAAAATTATTGACATATTAGCTCTGAAATTAAGTAGTGTTTCTTAGTCTATGCTCTCCATTTCCATAAATATAGCCATATGGTTAAAGTTTGAAGGAACCTATAAAGTGGATGATATGACTTTGTAGGAGTCGATTTTGCAGGAACGAACATAAGCAATTTGAAATACCAAAGATGCCGACGATTTTTGATGTTGGAATGTTGCAGCAATCTCTTGTAGTATTCATCATACTTTTTTCTGCTTCTGTCCTCATACCATTGAGCATGCCCTATCTTGATGATGTTGTAATATTAAGTGTTACATAATGCAAAATAACAATATAAATGAAAAACATTATTTTAAGCTGTTTGAACTGTTGAAAGGGCAGTTTCTTATGCGTATGAAATATGACAAAGCACTAATCACAGTGATATTTTTGGGGTACGTAATTTTGTATATTGATTTTTACTGTCCAGCAAACAAGATGCTGCAGAGGGAACATGAATGTGAAACTCCTCATAATCAAAAAACACACCGATGCTGCGTGTACAATGTGCTTTTATTGTTTAGCTAGTATTGTAAGTTTGGATACTGCTTTGATTATCAACCACCGATGCATGAATATTTTTGTAATTGCAGTTACTGTGCATTATAAGCGTACATTGTTGCCCACAGTACTCAGTACATGTACTTTATGAGCAGTTATAGACTATTATATAGGCCATGGTTTATAATAACTTCATTTATAGATTTGAGTAACTATGTAAAAATTGGTGAAAAAGCTATTAGTTCCAATAGTAACATGGTAAACACATAAAATATATATTACGAGCTTCATTTATTAGTTGAATTAGCTATCAAATTAAGTTTTTCATGCAAACTGATACCCAAATCGAGATATTTTTCCACCAAAAGGATCTATTTAATGCTGTATTTCATCTCAGGACATATATAATTTGCTTTTTTGCTTTTCAGTTCACATGCTGCAAATGCAACAAAATGTAACTTATTTTGACCTATTTATTTGATATTAGAGTTACATTTAAAATGGACTTATTGCGTCGCTCCAGCTCAGCTGCTGAAGCAAGCATTGTGTTTCGTTCGTTTGTAACTTACTAACTAACTAACTATGTTTGTATGTATGTATATCTCCGGACAAGCTAGAGCTTTAACCGTTGCATCGATTTCGTTCAAACTTTACAAGACTATGAGGTATGAGGCGACACCAAAGTGATTGGATTTTGGGTGCTCTGCCAATTACAATTTGGTTTCTAGAAGCGCTTTTATGACATTGTTAATGATATTTAATGCACTTAGCCAGTAAGAAAAAATCAATATTCCAACCAAGCAGCAAAATTGATTATTGGATTTGAAACTGATACTGATTATTATCTGTTATTCAATACTATTATATGGCAACAAAATTATCTTTTTGCTGGATATATTGATTCAGATTCATTCTGATGTTTTCTCCTCAAATTCATAAATTTCTTGATTGTAAAGTATACATTATTTCAGTATATATCTTAATTGCCCATAAGTCAACGGCATTCCAGTGTCGGAGTGTTCTTTGAACACTTTTGATCTAGTTTTTATTGCTTCCCATTGTAATAAAAATCAAAGCCTTACAACTGACTATTTTAGAGGCAATCAAATATGTTCTAATAACTTTGTCCAGAATTTTTGTATTTATTCTCTTTTGATGAGAATCATTTTTACTTATATGTATCTTCTGCTGTTTGTTGCATGACCTTATTTGATTAGATATTACATACATCTCTAATATTCATTCAATTGACTCTTAGCTGATGCCATCTAACCTCGGGAACTACGGACTGAAGAAAGCATCTTACTCTGTTTAGGACGATGAAATGCGGATCTTTATATTCCTCCATCAGATGTTGTGAACAAACATAACACTTTCAAATTTTTGTGAACTGTTTGATTTTTTTTTAAATTGACATGAAATGTTCTATCAGTTAATCATTGTACTCCACAACGAAAAGCCTCTGTTGATTGTGTGACCTGTGTTTTCAGCCCCCCACCCTCACACAGTCGTAACCAGTCCCGCCGTCAGTCAATTGACGACTATCGTCATGACGATGGTTACCGGGAGGATGGTTACCAGGAGCGGGTGCCAGGTGCTGTTACCCCTGGTTACCAGGATGGCAAAAAACTAGGATATGGAGGGATTAACACGAATCCGGACATGCCTTCACCTGCCAGGTAAGTCAGCTATTGTTAGTTGAATATCAATTAGTTGTTGTATATTAATCAAAAGATTAGGATATAGGATATTTATGCTGTACTAACTGATTCAATCTGTTAGCCTCCAGTGGAATTCAAACTCATGACCTTCATGTCATAAGAATCCATAAGTTATACATTGGTTGCAATGGGAATTAAGTTCGTGACAAATGAAGTACATTAGCTACAGTACTGATTCGGAATAGAGGACTAGACAGCGAATTTAGCCGAATATTTCAAATTGAAATGAATGAGCTAATCTAACTAACAAATTAATAGAAGGTGAATGGTAAATTCTCATTATACTGACCTTACGAGACATCGGCGATAATACAGGAAATTTACTACAGTATAGGTCCGAATATCCGGATCCCGATTCGCCGTAAATCCGCTTCATCAGGACATGAAATCTTGGTCCCATTTTTTACGAACTCAGACATCGTATTAAAATAATTTCACCGAAAAAAATTGCGAATAGTGGGGAAAATCGCGAATAGGCAAGTGAAGCAAATAGCGTTAGCCTCGTCACCCGGTTTCTATTGATAATCTAAGGTACGTTACCGGTCCTTTATGGGGTGATAAAGACTAAATCGTGTCACCTATCTAGATCTTTAACAAGAAATAGGTTTGAATTGGGCCGATATGTTACCGGTTGTTTTCCGGATAATGGATCGTTTTGATTGTAAGATAAATATCATATTTGTAATCTAGAACTTTTGCTCGTTAAATGCATGTATTTAACTTCAAAATCCGATGAAAAATAAGCAAGATATTAATTAATTTAAAAGTTCGCGGACAATGCATGTTTAGAAGCACGTGGTCGTTATGTTATGCTATTGTAAAATGATAAACCGATAGTGAAACTTAAAAAATATTGTTTCTAGAGGTCAATACGTGTTGATTATTATAATAATCTTGATAAATGTACAATGGATATTGATTATAAACGGAAGGTAAGGTTACTTGTCACTTATAAGTCCAGAAATATGCCAAAAACGTTCGATACTTGTTCGATTCTCGTACTATCGCCCATGTCATGGTCTATCAGAATAGTTATGGGTCACCACCGTGATATCCGGACGCCCGCTAATTTGGACATCTCATCAAGGTCCTGAGGGGTCCGGATAAGCGGACCTGTACTGTACACGAATGAAAAAGAATTCTGCACGTCTGAAAATTTGCATACAATGTAGTTCGCGAAATGTGCGTAAATTGTGATAATAATTTGAATCAGCATGTTGTCATGACCTTATATTACATAAATTCTAAGAAAAAGAAAGAATTATGCAAATTTTGAGGATGACATTCATAGTCGATTCTTGATATTTCTTGATAATTACCCCTTTTATACTGCCATGAGGTGGTTTAGCGAAATTCGCAAAAAGTCTTAAATAAATCTAATTCGTGTTAGGTTCAATTTTGAATTTTGTGAATTATCCAAATCAGTGTCAAAACTCATTGGGAAATTCATTGATATGAATGATACGAAGAGAATTTTGCGGATTTTGAGAAGGGGACCCAAAAATGCGAATTTCTAAGGTAGACTACCTATATTTCCAAATTTGTCACTGGTTCCATGGTGTGGTAGCAGAATGTTCCTTAGAAAAATGTAAACACTGAATCCAAGCAAATAGAATTTTGAAAAGGAGAATTTATCGAAAATTCCCTGTCCTCTATTCCCAATCAGTACTGTATGTAGGCTTTCCCTTTAGTGACTGACCATGTTCTCTGTTCTTTAGGGTGCGTTGGATTGAGGCCTTCAACAAAGTGTGCGCGCAGCTTGGCAATGTAAGTACCACAATCCTCTAGATTCTACCCACTAAAGTGAAGGTGTATGGTTGTCACCTCAACATTCAGATGAAAACATTGTAAACTATAGCCCTGAAATAACGTGCAAGAAGCTCTCACATATCCTACTACAAATCCCTGGATTCACTTCTGTGCCGAAGCGCAGTCACTCAGCAGTCATTTGTTAATTCTAGCATAGAAGCTTTGAAAATTGCAGGCATGTGTGTGACAGTATGAATGTGAGAGAACTTGTTAAAATGGAAGCCTCTACAGAAATGAGTGTTACTAAAAATAGAGGAATGCCACTGTATGTGTGTTGAGGCGTGGGTTTGCTGGGTGCATTGTGACTACTGCTCAGTTTGGTGTTAGGTGAGTAGAACGGTGGATGCATTGTGGGTGAACACAGGTTTCATGACTATATGAGAGTTAAAATGGACTATTACCAGTGCAGCCTTTGTCTGGCCTTTGTAAACATTCATTAAAGAGCGCAAGTGCATTTAAATGCCCACCCAAAATATTATGGAGCATGACTACACTATTCAAGTGTCACTGAACACCCATTTGCGAGCCTATACCCTCAATTGTAATTTTTTTCAATGGAATAACTAATAGGCATTTTTCTAGTTGCACATAAAATAAACATACATAAAAAAATTGTATTGTCAATAATTGGAAGATTATTTGTCTAGAGAGCATTTTTAGTTCATGTCAAAATTACATTTAGTATTCAATACAATACTAAATTTATTGTTCCCTTACTTCTCATGAATGGATGTAATTTTGCGGGGCAAACTATGCATCTTTTATCTGGCAATCTTGGACCTTTTCTATAGAAATATATTCATCTGCCATATATCCTCTGTCACACTTTGCAAAAGCCAAGTCATTTGATGCCTTGCACTCAAATGCCTTTACCATGGAATTATGCATTTATATGCAGTTATTAAGTATTTTCTTTGCAAAACTTTTACAAACAAATACTCTCAGAACAGTCTTAAGCTAAGGATAAACATATAAAACAAAATGTATATAATTAAATAGATATCTTGTCGAATTCTTTTGAAAACAATCATTTACATAGACATATATTGGCTGCGCTCCTGACTTGAGTGTCTTGTGATGTATGAGGCCCTCAGTGCACTGAGCCAAAGCTATAGACAGCCAATTTCTCCCAGACACTGGCTGTTGCTGCGATAAACGATTATGTAAAATTTTCTATTGACGTCTGAAATTTCCATTTTGTTTGGCCAATACTTTGGTGTAAAATGTATGGAAATAAATTGTTTGAACTTCAGTAAAAATCAAAGATCACGTCCATGTTGACAAGGGGCATCAGTGTAACTTGTACCACAAAGTAAAAGTGTACCATGTATTCTGGTGATAAGCCTAAATGGAAAAGCTCAACTTCAGTGAAAAACTGAAAATGGCTGTGGTTTGTAAAAGATTGACATTAACTTAAGTGTTAAAGTCAGTCCAGTATTAACACTTGGTATTGACTTAAGTGTTAAGTCCAGTGCATTTTCAAAAGTTGACGTGACTTATTAAGTGTTAAAGCCAGTGCAGTATTAACACTTGGTATTGACTTAAGTGTTAAGGCCAGTGCATTTTCAAAAGTTGACATTAACTTAAGTGTTATTGACAATGAAGTTCTAATGCTTTGTATTGGCTTACATGTAAGTGTTAAAGCCAGAACATTTTTAAGGATTGATATTGTTAATGGCTATATCCCACGAAGATGGTTGATCCAAAGCAGATACTCAGTGCACAGTTTCTAGGATTTTCTAGGCATTCGAATCTGTACACTGACCATCTATCCAAAGATATCACCTTTTAGCCCGAATAAAAGTGACAAGTCAGCGCATAAAAGCAGACAATTAACAGACGCTCAGCAGACGCTTCGCGTAATAGTGGCAGATTGTCAGCATAAACACATATAAACTGCATTTTTTCCAATGATCTGTCTAGTCTACCTTAAGTGTTAAGACCAGTGCAGCATTGAACTGTTATTTTTACTGAAGTAGAATATCCAGTACAGCTTTCAACGTTATGTAGCTTGTAACCGAAGTGAGTTCACCAATGCTGAAATACAGAATATACACTCAATTCAATTGTTTATCTTTATATACCTAATCCGATGAGCTTGGGGTTAATGGGTGATTGTTTATATGTTAGCTCTTTTGCAATGATACTATCGTATGTGATCAGTTAACCTGATGTGAACGAGTGATTGCATTTATATATTAGCTCAATTGTTTTTGCTGCCGTATGTGGATATGAAATAGGATACCTTTATTTAGGCCATTCTTTGAACTGTCAGCCATTGATGCGACTGTGTATGGCAAAGAAAATCAACCGCTTCCTAGGAACCTATTTAACAATGTGGATAGCAAACTGTACTCAGCAGATATATTGATATTTCTTATCATTGTTCTTGTTATGTAAGAAAATCATCTATTGCATGATTCAATAACTTTTGAATGCTATGATAAAGCAATGTTTGCAACAATGTTTAGGCAACTATGGTCTTTTTCCCCTGTTTTAGACCATTGCGCTCATTAGTTTTACGTCGTGCATAACAAAATAAGAAAAAACATGTTTTTTTTTTTACCTCACTCCCTCATTGGATTTGGAATATTTTCTGATCTAAAACCGAGAAAAAAAACATATTGGCCTTGCTGTACACATACTGGAGATTAATGGGATGAGAACAAAAGGGTGTATTTTTCTTTCAAACTACATGTATATAGTCTGTGATTTGATTTTGATAAATTATCCTTTCTTTTGTTAGGTATATATCAATAGCAGGTGCTACACCCCCACAAAGTACAGGCAATGTGCAGTATGAGCTGGTCCGTGGTGTTTGACTTAGGCTGAGGATTTGTTACCATGGGAATTTGAATATTTTACATCATTTATTATTTGAAGTGTTTGCTAGCATATTGTGGATGGATTTCTGAAATATATTTGATTTTTGCTATATTTGTAATATCTGGAAATTACTCTGAATCATTTCAAATGTGTTATAGCTTGGAATGCTATTCACAGTCTCTTCCTACATTCCGAACTGATTTCCTTTGGCTACCTGCAATATTTTGTATTTGATTTTAGTTTCCAGTTTACTGTAATTTGGATAATTCTCTAAAGTTTTAATCCCTATTATCATATGATTACCAAAGCATCATAGAATGCATTGAAGTTATCATTTCACCCCAAAATAAGTGTTACTTTGCCTGATAGAAAGAGGCAGTGCTTGGAAAAGGAAGTGATGTGGAACAGCAGAATACAAACGATGGTGTGTTGTTGAAAGGCTTTCAGGGTGTGATCAGCCGTGGCCAGAACCCATCAATTGTGGGTGAGGGGAATACTTCATACATGGACACACAGTATCTTTATTTAGATATAAGTAAATATACAGTAATTACTTTCTTCTCCCATGTATTCAGCTTCATATTGTACATCAAATCATTTACACATATATACATTTTTGCATCTGCAGAAATTCTAACGGGTAGTTTTTAGTGTTTTACAGCAACTATTTTATGCTATTTTTACCTCAGATTCGACTGACACTGCGGGACATTACCGTATTTATTGTTCACGTCCCAAAATGCATTGTGTTGTGGATAATAAATGGGTGTGGACAACCAGTGACACCAGGACACTCACACAAGCACAGTACAGACAGCCTGATGAAGGTGTTTTGTGAGACCTCTGTCTGTGACCCAGAATAAGGACCTTTCGTTTTTTTAATTTGAAGAAGTAAATATATTTCCTTGTAATTTTAGAACCTCAAGTTAATATAATTTTTGTATAACTCTGGTCTGTTGCCTTTAGCATTCCTGTGCTTCAAATTCTCCCTCTTACCCCAAGCCCCTCCCGCCCACTTCTCCTTCCACCCCACCCCCTCCCCCAAAAAATGAGGCCTCCTTAACCTTGAGGGTCCCTGAATGCAGCCCTCTTTGTATTCCTCTTAATCGGACACTGAATTGACCAATTCCAGAAAGGACAATAACATATACACAAACAACTGTTTATTCCTTGATACTTATCAAAAAGCGGTTTGATTGCAAACAACCACATTTATAACACAGAGGACCTTGGTAACATGCAGGTTGCAAAAAAAAGGGGTAAAAACGCTCATTTGCATTAATAAAACATGGTGCCAATGAGTATATGATGATACAGTGGCATTGGCAGGTTTGGGTAGTGTGGCTTTGTTGGTGTGCAGCCTGTGTGGTGGGGCCTATTGTTACTTCACACCGGCACACAATGCCCTGTAGGTTGGCATGTCACACTTGAGTGCACTGAATGTTGCAGACTGGCCTGATTACTCTAACAAATATACACTTGACACTGTTTTTCCTTGCTAGAATTTAGCTCCAGTAGTTATTGTGACTTACATATGGTTTGTTTGTGTTGAAGTTGGTATGCGTTGCAGTGTTAAGTATTTATGTATTGCTGCAAAGGTAAAACAATATTGCATTTGATATACACATTTGCAGGTATATTTATAATATGTATAGCTGGGCACTTGCTTAAGGCCCAAACCCATCATATGTATGTCTAAACCTAGATGCACAGTCGTGCATCACTTAGTTCTTAGCTGAAAAATAAATGTCACAATACTGGGATGCCTCT